>LOEQ01000338.1:0-12481 GCA_001685075.1 Bramus lutescens | reverse complement strand
CTCTCTCTCTCTCTCTCTCTCTCTCTTTCTCTCTCTCACACACACACACACACTTACATCAAACATACAAATACAACTTGCTTAAACCACTTAGTTTTCCTTAGATGTTGAGGTATTAATCTAATTAATCTTATCAATAAAAAACCAGGAGTCGTATATGGGGTTAAAGCTGAAAGACCAGAGAAACAGCCACCAGTTGTTTCCTGCCTGTTCCCTTCTTCCATCCAGAAGGGCTGAATCCGCTCTCTGTCCCGCCTGTCTGCTTCCTGCCTCCTCTCTGTCTATAGTCCTCTAAACCTCTAGGGTTCATTTTGATCAGCTAGTGACTGGTCCCCACCCTCTGAGTCCAAGCAAACTTTATTTGTCAGAACGTGCGCAAAATATCACATCACAATATGCGTTGGTATTCGATAACCAGTTAGGGAGCCCATACTCAGGGAAGACCATTTCTCCAACTCTCAGCACTTTCTCTTCTTTTTTCGGAAAATTCTCTGCTTAGAATTTTTTAGAGTGTCCTTTTTTGATTGTTTTTGAATTATTTATATATTCAGGACTCATATAGATTGAGAATTTTGTATAACATCTTTATATGTGTCATCTGAACATATAAAATATATTGTTATATAATACATATGCTATATTCTACAATATTAATTCTATCAATCCATGAGCATGGGATATTTTTCTGGTTTCTGGTTTCTTTATTTGTTTCTTCTGAGGTTTAAAGCTTTTATTGTAGAGGTCTTCCATCTCCTTTGCTAGGCTTATCCCTCAATATTTGATTTCTTTGAGGCTAGTCTGAATGGGAGTGTGTCCATGATCTCTTTCTCACTGGTATTTGTTGTTGGTGTATGGACAAGCTATTGAGTTTTGTAAGTCCATTCTGTATCCTGCCATCTTGCAGAAGCATCCTTGACCTCTGGCTCTTGGCATCTTTCCCTTCCTTCTTCCATGACGCTTCTTGAGCCTTCAGTGTAGGGGTTATGTTGTAGATACATCAACTGGGGACAGGCACCGCACAGTCACTTGTTCTTTGTGTTTTGACCACCTGTGGCTCTTCTGTGATGATCTCCATCTGCTGCAGAAGGAAGCATCTTTGCTCAAGGTCAAACGACACGTATTAGGCAAAGCTGCTTCTTAAGTGTGTCTGGAGCTAAGCCTGTGGGGATGGTTGGGCTAGTTTTATTTTTAACTTTACATATATCATATATGTATGTATCTGAGTGTGGGGTTTGTGTGAGTGATTATAGTTCCTGGAGAGGCCAGAAGAGAGTATTGGATTCTTTGGAGCTGTAGTTGCAGGCAGTTGGAAGCTCCTGGTGTGGGTGTTGGGAACTGAACTTGGGTCCTTTGGAAGTGCAGCTGATGCATCTTGCTAGCTCCACCAGTTGTTCTGTCTGTTTTAGTGGTCAAGCTTCTTCTCAGCCTCAGGAGGTTTGCACTGTACTCTTGATTCCTCTGGATGACTTTCTGCCATGTTATGGACAATAGCTAAGTCCACACAAGGTGACTTGTGTGTTTGTGAGAGATGTGGTTGATTCCAAGGTGCACTGTGTGCTCAAGTTTTGGCATCAAACCGAGTCTCAGCTTGCTGAGCACAGAAAGGCTGAGTCCCTTCTTGTCCCTCTCTGATCTGATGCGGTGGGAATGTCAGAGTCTCCTTGGTAGCAGAGACAAACAAATGCCTAAGACTGTATTAAATTTTTCAGTTTCTTGTCAACAAACACAGAGCAAGAAGTGTGTGGACTGGGATTTCAGAGCTGGTCTGGCCGGGGCTGGTGTTCCGGCTTGGCGATGGCAGCCACTGTGTGTCTGGAGAGCTGCTTCCCTGTCCTTATGGTGCAGGCAAGAGTCTAAGTAGTGCAATTGTCCTAGCACTGCAATGGACAATACATGTGGAATGGTCATTCCTCAACAGTTAAACATTTCCTTCCTTCTTTATGTCTAAAAAATTTAGCTGCTTGTTCTCTTTTTGGATTTAAATGCTTTTCTTTTAGGAAAGGCCTTAAAAATAACTTGTATAGCCCCAGGGTTCTTCAGTGCTGTCTTTCTTCTCATGAGAGTCCACCATCATTTCCCGCAGAAATAGGATGCCTCAGGTATCAACTAAACAAGACAAGTATGAAGGAATAGACGAGATCCCCCTTCGGATTTTTATGGTTTCCTCTGCCACATTTGCTTAGTCTATGCAAAGAAAACAAGGATGTATCAACAGGCAACTTTTTATTGCAGTGGCCATGGGGAATGCAGAAGACCTGATTTCTATCCTTAAAAAAATAAAAATCTACCTGAGAGACTCAGCATATGATAAAACTGGGAAGTAAATATAATACTGAATATTTAGAAATGACTCCCCCAGTAGTCTCCCCAAAGGATTATTTTCCCTCGTCTACTCCTCCTGGATGAGTTTGCTTCTTTTTGTTGTAGAGCTTTCAGGTGTGCTGTTAAGTCGCTAGTGTGAGATTCCTTCACATTCCTTATGTAGGCACTTAGTGCTATGAACTTTCCTCTTAGCACTGCTTTCAAAGTGTCCCGTAAATTTGGGTATGATCTAAGGTCATTTTCATCCAATTTTAGAAAGTCTTTAATTTCTTTATTCCTTCCTTGACACAGGGGTGATTCAGTTGAGCATTGTTCAGTTTTCATGAATTTGTAGGCTTTCTGCAACTAGTGTTGTTGTTGAATTCTAACTTTAAGCTATATTGATTTGGTAAGATACAGGAGGTTATTCCATTTTTTTGTATGTATTGAGGTTTGCTTTGTTACCAAGTATGTGGTCAGTTTTTGAAAAGGTTTTATGAGATGCTGAAAGGAAGGTATACTATTTTGTGTTTGGGTAGGAAAACGGACTTTTTAAATATGGTATCTTTAGAATTTTTATATATTGATATGCTTTCTTTCTTCCATTGTATACTTTTAGCTCCTTTGTCAAAAATCAGGTNTTGTTCCTGAATTCAGTGGAATGGCTTTGAGTTTCTCTCCATTTAATTTGATATAATATATTTTCATCATAGTTACTCCCAGTCCTCCTAATTTCCTCCAAATCCATGCAATACTCTCCCAACTTTGTGTCCTTTTTCCTTTTGGTACCTCACTGATTCTAATTTGTGTACCTGTATGGATGTTGGGCCATCTGTTGTAGCATGGTCTACCTGCCAGGGGCCTCACCCTTAAAGAAAATTGACTCCCTCCCAGAGAAGCCACAAAGTGTCAATAGGCCATTTGACAAGGTGTGTAATAGTAGGAGCATAAACTTGGGTTTCTTCTTTTCCAGTAGCAAGACACGTAATGAGCGGATCATTGGTGGGCAAGTCAAACACTACGTTCCTTTTATGGTTCCCACTTGTGTGACACTAGTGGAATTACTTCTGCAGATTAACTAGCTAGCTTGCTGTAACTGGGGTAAAATGGGCATCATTAAATTCTTAGTTTTCATTTTCACTATGTGACTTTTAATATATTCACAAAGTTGTGCATTGATCAGACAGTATTTCTGGAAACTCCCACCCCACAAAGCAACCCCACCTCACTCAGCTGTCATTCTCAATCCCCTCTGAAGCTCTCCCACCCCCATGTCTATTTTCTGTCTATAGATTCGTCTATTTAGTTCATTGCATAAAACAGAGCCATATTCCTTCTGCATGGTTCCTGAGTGGGTATGTTCGCTTAGAACCGTGTTTCTAAAGCTTATTTTTTAGTGCAGTGTTTGAAGTTAGCAGTTTTATTTATCCATTCTTTGGTGCACCGGAACCATCTCTTCTGAATGCTGCTGCTGTGAACGTTCTCATGGAAGATTTATCTTTTCATTGTGCTGGATTTACATCTAGGAGTGGACATCTAGGTGAAGTCTGTGTTCAACTTCATGAGAAGGTCAAACACTGTGGCTAAGAGTAGCTAAGTGCATTGGCTTCTCTTCCAGAGGACCAGGATTTGATTCCCAGAACCCACATGGTGACCCATGACTGTCTGTAACTCCCGTTTCAGGGGGTCCAGTGCTGTCTTCTGGTCTCCCTGGGCAGCACACACATGGTGTGACACATGGCGTGTGTGTGTGTGTGTGTGTGTGTGTGTGTTTGTGTGTGTGTGTGTGTGTATGCAAGCAAAACATTCACATATATAAGCAAAATTCCTTTTGAAAAAAGTGGCGGCATGCTTTACATCCCTGCTAGCAGTGTATGGCGTTTGGAACTTTTCTGTATCCATGTCCAAACTGGCGATTATCCTTCTTTTTGTTTGTAGCTATCTGAATGGACACATCATGTTCTCTGTGGTGTTTTAGAACCACATTTGCCTGACAGTAAATGATGTTGACTTTCCTTTCATGCTCTGATTGGCCATTTTCGTATCTTCGGAGAGAAGTCTGTTTGGATCACTCGCTCAATTCTAATTGGGTCATTCGTCTTTTTATAATTGATTTGTAATCGGCCTTTATTGTTGTAGACACAAATCTCTATCAGATAAATGACTTTCTCCCCCTCACTCTGTGGGATGCCTTTTTGTTTCTTTGTTGGTGTCTTTGAGGCCCAGAATTTTTAAAGTTTGATGACGGCTAGTTTCTTTTTATTGCTTGTGCTCAGAAAGTGCAGCCTGAACCAAAGGCACTTAGACTCACTTTCAGGATTTCTTTAGAAGATTCTTGTAGGTTTAGCTCTTACGTTTAGCTCTTTGGTGTTTTAAATGTTTTTATTAGCATATGTTAATTATATGCAATGGTGGATATAACTGAGATATTTTTATACACATACATAATACATTTCCATTACATCCACCCCTTTCATTCTTTTTTGGCTTCCCCTCACTTCTGTTAACCCCTTCTCTTGCCAAACACCCACCCTATAAGTCCATCTTTAATTTTGCGGCCAGATAAATTAACTAGGATATTTTTTATGGGAGTGTGGGTGAAAGTTCACAGGGTCATGTGCACCTGAACATGGTAACAGCAGAGAGAAAGTGTTTCCTCCCACAGAGACAGCTGACCCAATATCAGAAGCGATCACCAACTCTAGACAGACAGCTGGGGAGCCTCCAAGGGGCCAGACGAGGCCTTCTGCATGTGGGTGACAGTTGTGTGGCTTGGTCTGTTTGTGGGGACCCTGGCAATGGGACCAGGATCTGTCCCTGGTGCATTAGCGTGCTGTTTGGAGCCCGTTCCCTATGGTGGGCTGCTTTTCTCAGCCTGAATGCAGTGGGGAGGGACTTGGTCTTGCCTCAGCTTAACGTGCCAGGCTTTGTTGACTCCCCATGGGAGGCCTTACCTTTTCTGAGGAGTGGATGGGAGGATGAGTTGGGAAGAGCTGAGGGAGGTGGAACTGTGGTTGGTACATAAGATGAATAAAAAATTAAAAAAGATAGTGTTTCTTCCTGCCCCATTTTGCATATATTTTGAGTTAAATTTTGCTGATGGTGGATGGTAGGAGTCTGACTTCATGTTTTGCTCGGGGACGTCAGTTGTCCAGTGTCATTTGTGACTTTCTTCCTACCCCAATGAACTGCTTTAGCATCCCTGTTAATAAATCAGTGACAGCCTCTCACCATTCATTGATATGTTCCTCATGGCAATAATGTCCTGATTGTTGCAGCTTTGCTGTAGGTTTGGTAGCTAGAAGGGTGAAGAACCAACATTATGCCTCTTTCCAGGTTTGCTTGGTTCTTCTCCTCTCCTTGAATGCACATGTGTGCATGAGGACTAGCCTGAGACTTTCTGCAAGAAAGTCACCCAAGACTTTGATAGGGATTATGTTTAACTTATGAATCAATTCTTGGTTGTCTTGCTATCATGGCTATATCAGCCAATTGAGTCAAGAATATGAGGTAGTTTTTAAAGTCTTCTTTTTTAATTTCAAGATTTTTAAAAATTTTAAAAATAACTTTCAGAGTATCAGTTTTTCCTGATTTTTTAAACAATTGATTCCTAAGTAATTTTTAGAAATAGGTTTATTTATTTTTATTTAACATGCATGAATGTCTTGACTGACTGTATGTTTCTGTACCACATTTGTTTGGTGCCTGTGGAAGCCAGAAGGGGGCATTGGATCCCCAGGAACTGAAGATACAGATGGTTGTTAAGTACCATTTGGGGGCTGGGAGTTGAACCCGGTGCTTTAACTGTTGAGCTATCTCTTCTGCCCCTGAAGTATTTTTTGATACTATTGTGAATGAAGTTGTTTTTGGAATTTAATATTATGGTTATTCATGGCCTTTATATAATTAAATGGATTTTATATATCAATCTTAAAAGATCATTTATTATTTATGTTGATCTGTTTACAGTTTCCCTACATGAGATCATGTTGTGTACAAATGGTTCCGTTTTCTTCCTGTCCTAACTAGGTACCTTTTATTCTCTTCTCCTGCCTAGTTTCTTTGGTTGGAGCTTTCAACCACAATATGAACTAGGAATCACAACACATTATTACTATATTGACTATTATTACTGATTATAGGGAGAAAGCGTTCCATTTTCACTACGGTGTTTGCAGCTGCTCTTAACTAGGTTGAAGGTTCTTCTGAGAGTGTCCTCAATCAGGCTGAAGAGCTTGCCTTCTACCTCCTCATAGAAAGCGCTGTGATTACAAAGGTACTGATAGTTTTCACATTCTCTCTCTGTATCTATTGAGATGATCAGTAGTTTATATTGAAGGGGTGGATTACATGAATTGAGTTGAATTTCTTATGTACATCCTGGGCTGGCCATTTGCCTTAGTGTTCTGTTTCTGTGAAGAGACTCCATGGCCATGGCAACTCTTGTAAAGTAAAGCATTTAACTGGGGCTGGCTTCTAATTTGGAGGTTTAGTCCATCGTCATCATGGCAGGGAACATGGCAGCAGACAGGCTATGGTGCTGGAGAAGTAGCTGAGAGTTCTGTAATTGGGATGGCAGGCAGTAGGAAGAGAATGACAGTGGAACTGCTTGAGCATCTGAAAACCCAAACCTTACCCCCAGTGGCATACTTCCTTCAACAAGGCCACACCTACTCCAAGAAGGCCACACCTCTAATCCATCTCAAGTAGTGCCACTTCCTGATGAGCAAGCATTTAAATCTATGAGCCTATAGGGCCACTGCTGCTCAAACCACCACACCACTCTGTTAGACCACCAGTGTGAGAACTCATGTGAGAAGGAATTGATTCTCCCTGTCTCGGCATTCATTGGCTATCAAGTGAAATTTACTGTACATGTTGGCATGTCAACTCATTGTTCCAGTTAATGCATTGTTGATATTTCATGGGAGATACTTACTATTTGTGTGTGATGTATATGTGTGTGCATGCACATGCATGTGAATATATTTATGCACCTGCTATGGTACACACATATGGAGGTCAGAGGACAAATTGTGGGACTTGGTTCTCTCCCTCTACAATGTGCATGTCGGTATCAAACTGATGTTGTCAGGCTTGGCAGTGCCTTTACCTGCTGAGCCATTTTTCTAGCCTCAGGTTGAGTTTTGAATGCTTTCCCAGTTTGCATAGTTAGTTGTTTATGATGTAATCCATTTTCTGCATAATTGGATGTGATTTGCTTGATTTGTTGAGTACAGTGTTGAAGATTTTTTATAACTGTATTCATAAAAGAGACATTGTTCCGGAGTATTTGAATATTTTTATTTTGGTTTTCAAAATAGAGATTTAGCTGATTTTTAAAGCTGTTTGGAGTGTTTTCTAAAAGGAAAACATTCACTGATTGTAAGCCATATGTTAAGCATTTTATTTTTTAAAACAACTCCCTTTGATTTGTTTTGCTATAAGATTTTATACTTTTAAAATATCAACAATTCTTTATCTTAAATTCCAACATTTATGTTTATACTAGCATTTTTAAAATAATATTGTCCCAAATCCACTACAGTGAGCAATAAATAAGTAGATTAAATATCACCATTAAAGTCAAGAAGAAGAAAGAGAGAAGCCCCTTTTCTTAGGACTTTTATCATGTTCTTTTTATTTGATTAATATAATTCCTAGTAATAATTTCTAATTTGTGTATGTATATAGTTAGGATATAAAGGAAATTTATTTTTATTTCTGATTTACAAAGGCCAAATGCAATCATCCATACTGTTAAATTGTATAACAAATCTTCTCAGCATCTCTTTTGAAGTATTTTAATATTCCCTTGTTACCTATTAACACAATGATATGAATTGGACCTTTTTAAATTTATTTTTTATATGTATGAGTGTTGCCTGCATGTGATTATGGCACCAGATGCATCATGCCTAAAACCCACAGAGGCCAGAGAAGGACATCAGATCCCCTGGACCTACAGTTACAAATGGTTGTGAGCTGCCATGTGGTTCTGTAGTGTTGGGAATCAAACTTGCTTCATCTGGAACAGCATTCAGTGCCCTTAACTGCTGAGCCATCTCTCCAGCCCTTGTTGAACTATTCTTGAACCATTTCAATGAACTTAGAGACTTGTGTTTTAATTTTTGATTTTTGTATAATCCAATGGAATTAGTAGAAAATTGATTAAAATATCAATAGTCACTACAATCATTGTCTTTTTAAGATTAATTTATTTTTATGTGTATAGGAGTTTTACCTGTACCATGTGTGTGTTAGGTGCCCGTGTAGGTCAGAAGAGTTGTTAGATCCCCTGGAACTGAAGTTACAGATGGTTGTGAGTTGCCATGTGTGTGCTGGGAACTGAACCCAGGTTTAGAGTTGCTAGTGCTCTTAGATGCTTTTCCATCTCTCCATACCCACTACAATCATTTTAAAGACTGAACTTTGAAATAGGCATTCCTCTAAATACTTTGGTCTAAGTCCAGTAGACAGATGTATGTTTAACTTGTTGTTTAGTGAGATACAGGTTTTTCTATCTATATGAATTAATCCAAGTCTTTTAAAAATTAATCTCCCAGACTCTGGCAGTCATTATTTATTGTAAAACTTTGGGCGTATATGTGTGTATCTGTGTGTTTGGGTGTGTGCACATGAGCCCAGATAGTCTCAGGGGATCTAACACCCTCTGGTTAGATGGAGTTACAGGCCGTTGTGAGCAGCCTAGCATGTGTGCTGGCAGCATCATCTGTTTCTCTTGCAAGAGCAGCAAGCACTCTTAACTGCTGAGCCTTCTCTCCAGACCCCAGATCAAACTTTTAGATTCTACATACCAGCGAGGTCATGTGGCTTTCCTCTCTGCACCTGGTTTGTTTCCCTGGACACCATGTCTTCTGCATGTACTCACTTCTGTTGACAGTGATAGGGTTTTATTTGTTTCTAAGGTTTTCTAAGATTTACTCACTTGTATTCCATTTTTACTCTACACAGTGGCAACGATTTTTATTTTTCCCTTTTTTATTTGCTCATCTACTGATGGGCACTGTGAGGGCTAATCTTGGTTGTGGGCTTGACACCACCGGGAAGAGAGAATCTCAATTAAAGAACTGTCTTCATTACATTGACCTTGTTTAGCATGCTTGTGTGGCATTTTCTTGATTGCAAATTGATAAGGAAGTGCCCTGTGGGTGGTGGGCCTGGGCTGCACAGAAAGGTAGCTGAATGTGTGTTTCAGAGCAAGCCAGCTATGCTTTGATTCAACTCTGTGATTCGAGTTCTTGCCCTCTCTGAGTTTCTGCCCTGACTTCATGCAAGGAGGGACTGTAAACTGTAAGCCCAAACTCTTTCCTTCGCAAGTTACTCTTGGCCTCATTTATACCAACAGCAGAAAGCAAACCAGGAGAGACCCTGAGATTGCTACCTTTTCTCAACCCATGAGAGATAAAGTTGCAGAGACCGTGTGAGTGGAAGCTGTAACATGAACGGGGGCCTGCTTGTTGGGGGTTTCTGTCCTGCCTGATACCCCACATCCAGCAAGCTCCATGTTGGGTGCCATTTGTATACAAGCCAGCCCTTCATGTTACAGGAAGCAGCCTGTGTTTTCTTCTGGTGTTCTCATGGCTTCAGACATTTTTGTTTTGAACCCTTTTTTGAGATAATACTTTTAATATTGTAGAAGATAAAGTCTATGCCAAAAAAAATACGTTGCCAAAAAAAATACGTTGAAGAGATTGTCGCTATCTCCCACCCCCGTGTTTTCCCAGGATCTTTGTTGCATCAGTTGACTGTGAAGAATGGATTTACCTGTCTGTTCCTTATCCTACCCCGTTGGCCTATGTGGCTGTTTTTATGTCCTTACCATACTACTTGGTCTTTGCAACTTTCCATTGTATTTTTGAAGTCAGTTGACATGAGGCCTCTAGTTTGTTGTTTTTCCTGGATTCCTGTGGCCCTTTGGGGTGTTTTCTGGGTTCCCATGAGAGTTTTTCTGTTTCAATGAGATTGAAATTGTGCTGGTAATAGATTGGTTTGAGTAGTATGTGTGTTTAAACAATGCTGGTAACAGATTGGTTTGGGTAGTGTGTGTGTTTAAACAATGTTGCTAACAGATTGGTTTGGGTAGTGTGTGTATTTAAACAATGTTGGTAATAGGTTGGTTTGGGTAGTATGTGTGTTTAAACAATGCTGGTAATAGATTGGTTTGGGTAGTATGTGTTTAAACAATTGTGCTGGTAATAGGTTGGTTTGGGTAGTGTGTGTGTTTAAACAATTGTGCTGGTAATAGATTGGTTTGGGTAGTATGTCTATTTAAACAATGCTGGTTCTGCTCCATGAGCATTAGGTGTATTCTTGTCTAGTTTTGTCTTTTTCATTTTTTATCAATATTTGGCAGTTTTCAGAGTGGAGATATTTCTTTTCTCAGTTGAATTTGTTGCTACATCCTTTGTTGCTTTTCTGTTTTAAATGCTGTAAATGGAATTATTTTCTCCATTTTCCCTCTCACATAATTTGCTGTCAAGTGTATAGAAACAATACTAGGTTTTATATATACACTTTGTGTCTTGCAGCTTTGCTGAGCTTTTAAACAGGTGTGTGTGTGTGTGTGAGTTTTAGGTGGAATCCATGAATTTCTGTGTATCATGATTATACCCTTTGAAAAAGGGCTACGAAACATGTGTCTCTTCAATGTTCTTTTATTTCACTTGACTGCCTGAACGAAGGTCATGGTATAGAAGAACACTGGCAAGAATAGGTGTCCTTGCCTTGCTCTAAATCTCAGAGGCAAAGTTTCCAATGTTTCCCACTTTCAAGTATGGTGTTAGGTGAGAGTTTATTTTGTGCTTTGTGTTTGGAAATTATGTTATGTTCTAGAGTGGCTCAAAATATAAGAAATACGTTTCTCATAAGTGTTTTCAATGGAATTATTCTGAAAACAGTAAGATGCAAAATTAGATGTAAATGTAATCATAAAAGTACAGGAATTTTTTTTTTCTAAAAAGGGTTTCTCTGTGTACCTTGCCTGTCCTGGAACTCTCTCTGTGGACCAGGCTGGCCTTGAACTCACAGAGATCCTCCTGCCTCTGCCTTCCAAGTGCTGGGATCAAAGGTGTACAACTACCACTACCTGGCAAAGTAAAGAATTTCCACTGTATTTAGACACTCATTTAAGACATAAAATTTCTTTGTGTTTTCTTTTCTTTGTTTTTTTTTGTGGGGGAGGGAATATTTTGCATAGAAAATATTTGATGAGAAAGTAGGAAAATTATTTGAGTTGTTATATCAGGGGAGATATGTTGAATCCTTTATAATTGAAATGTTCATATTCAAGTTTCTATGACACAGCTGTATTTAATTAGTTTGAAATTCTTCTTTGGATCAGTTCACATCTTATAAAATCATTGATCTCATTAGGATATTCATTTGTGGCAATGAACGTTATTTTCTTTTACTTAATAAAAATTTTCATACTTATGGCGTATCTTCTTTCATTTCTAATGTGAAAGAAATATTTTCATTTTTCTTTTTCTGTCCAGACTCCTCATGTGGTTATGTAATTTATTGGTTCTTTTAATGACACAACTCTTAAGTTTTATTGATCAAGTCTGCTCTTCCTCATTTCAAATTCATTGATTTCTCCATATTACTTTTCTTTGAATCTTCTTGTTGGTATTTTTAATAGCTCCTCAATGTTTCCTACAGTTGGGTTCAGTATTCTGTATTCACAGTCCTGGTAGCTCACTGAAGACTGTATTTCTCATGGCTATGGCTCTGAGGATAACATACAGTTACATTGTGTTGTCATTTTCTGTGCTGATTTTGTAGTTCTTAATTTCAGGTTGATATCCTCTTTGACCCCAGCTGGAGGAATGGAGCATCCAAAGTGATTAAATAAAATGTACTTAATGGCTAATTTCTGGCTTTATTGCTAATTGAGAACATAAAATATGTGCCGTATAGCTTTCTGCTTTTAGAGTTTGCTAAAGTTATCTTCCTTTCTTTTTTAAAACAGGTTTGTAAAATCTTAATTAAATTTAGTTCTTGATTCCATACATGTTTATAATACATCTTTTTTTATTTTTTTTTATTTTTTTTTTCGTTTAAGCACTGCCTGGCCCATTATAACCAGCCTCTTCTTGGCTAACTCTCACATTTAATTAACCCATTTCTAATAATCTGTGTACCACCACAAAGTGGT
>LOEQ01000337.1:349415-361391 GCA_001685075.1 Bramus lutescens | reverse complement strand
TTTTTCTGTTCCACTGACGGTGGCTTTGGTTCATTTAGCAGTCACCCTCCTCCATCTCCCCTCTTAGCCAGGTTGGCCACCAAGCTCAGGTCTTAACCTCCCAGTACAGTAGTAGTTGGGACTTCAGGCAACCTTACCTGACAGTAAAAATTTCCTGAGCACTTGTATGGGCGTGACTGAGCTAGGTTTTGGAGATACGGTGTCAGCCAGAATGACACCACTGTTTCAGTGTTGGAGATCTTACCCTCGAGACAAAGTCCAGTAATAAAGAAAATATTTGTCAATAAACACATGCTTTCGATGTGGTGAACAAAGCCCTGGAAAATGACTGCCCTTGCTGGGCTTCCTTCTAGTGTGTGGGGAGACTGTAAACAGTGCCCAGTAAACCTGCACGGTGCTACAGAGCACTGAATACCAGGGGGGAAGAGAATCTGAGGCAAAGGGCTGGGTGCTTTTTGTTTTATTCTTTGTATATACAGTTTAACTGTGTCTTCCTAACTGGCTAGATCTTCCTGCCTCAGCCTCTTGAATGCTGGGACACCTAAACGCCAGGCTCCCTGAGAATTTAATTAGGGTTACAATGACAGGGACCCTAAGAAGGTAGGTAGGGGGTGGTTCTCTCTCTCTCTCTCTCTCTCTCTCTCTCTCTCTCTCTGTGTGTGTGTTGGGTTGGTTTGTTTTTGCACTGGGGTAATCAACTCTAGGGCCTCCCTCACTTGCTAAGCATGGACTCTACCTGGCCCTAGATGAGTCTTTGGAACAAATCTCTGCAGGAGGTGGTGATCTAAAAGTTAGACTCTCTGGTGAGGTCAAGGGAAAAAAGATGAGGAGAGAGAATGATTTGAGTTGGGGGCTGAGGGAAGTCTTCCCTGAGGAAGCCCTGCTGCATTAGCCAGTGAAGGCTTCAGAGTTAACCATGTGTGTGGAGCGGCACTCTGCTTGGCAGCCAGGAGGAAGTGAAAGAGGTTCATGGGAAGAAAGAGGGGAGAGATAAAGTCTGTGGGGAGCTGGGCTTGCCTGCCCGCCCAGGCCTGGGGTGAAGGGCCTCTTGCCCTCTCTAGCTTGGGTTGTAGCTTAGGCTAATTAGGAGTATTTGCATTTTGTAAGGCCTCTGGCCAGGGTTTTGTTCTGACTGAGATAAGGCAAGGATTTCTCTGTTTAGAAGATCTCAAGTTTGTGGGACCTCCTTTCCTCTGGAAGTTTTTCCTACAGCTTTTTGGAAGGGAAACCGACTTAGCATTTCTGACTGTGTCTGCTAAGAGGGAGAACCCATTTGAATGATTGTTGTCCACCTTACTCTGTATATCCTCAGAGACAAGGTTCTCATGTCCATTTTACAAGGAAAAAGCCCAGAGGTGAGGTGATGGTGTCCACAGAGATGATTGTAACACACCCCACCTGCCCCCTTCTTGCACTCACTGGCTTTGGAGTCAGACTTTAAATTTACTCCAGACCCTTGTTAACCATAGACCTTAAATTATTTAACCTTGCTTATATCTCATTTTCCTCATCTTCAATGCAAGTGTCTACTTCATAAAGTTAAGCAGATAAAATTGAGCTATATAAAGTTTAGCACTTTGTCCAATAATATTTGTTTCTATAACTAAAAACAAATTCCTGTTGCTTCTTAGCTATATTGTGAGTATTTTGGGTAAGATTAAATAGATAATTCATGGGTTTTGTTTATTTGTTTGAAGACAGGGTTTCTCTGTAGCCCTGGCTGTCCTGGAACTCTCTCTGAGACCAGACTGACTTCTAGCTCAGAGATCCTCCTGCCTCTGCCTCCCCAGTGCTGCCACTGCCACCACTGCCCCGTGATAGTTCAGTTCTTGAATTTTGTATAACTGTCTCCTTTCTCTCTTCTTTCCTCTTTATAACTTAATGCCAAAGCTGTTCCATATGATCAATCATTCAGCATCTATATCCCATTTCATGGTTGGTACTATGCTAGAACTCAGCAGAGAGCTGGTAGATAGCATTGTCTTCACTAGAGTGTCTAGGAAAAGTCAGAGATTTTAACAAATGGACTAGTCACTATTTAAATTCTCTAATATAGTAGTGGTTAATGAGCTACTGGGGGCAAATTCTGGGGCACAGTCCAGTAATCCTAGAGGAAGGAAGAAGAGCGGGAGCTTAGCTCTGCAGTGTTTGAAGCCAGCCTGGGATGGATATGTGAGGTCCTGTGGGGAAGAGAGAAGGCTTCAGGGAGGAGACAACTTCTGAACTGAACTTTGGAGGACGAATAGGAGTTTTGAATGTGAAGGACAGTCTACATAGAGTGCCCTGAACATGAAAGCATACAACTCTTGTCTGGAGATGAGGCTGGAAAACAGATCAAGAAGCTTATATTTTATTCTGTAAGCATGGTGGGATGCCGAAGAGGATACAACGCATGCATTCCATGTGGTTGTTGCCGCAGGAGAGCAACGATCACTGTCAGCATGGGGCAGCTTTGTCTCTGTAGGGACCTTGGGCTTCAATGCCAATTCCTAGATTTGAAGATCAATACTTGAGTTTAGTAAGGTTGATCAGGGAGACTGACTCATTGAGTAAACTTGGAGGAGACTGATGAGTGAATCTAAACTAACTGACTTAAAAATGAAACTGTCAAGTGACAGATGTTTCTATCCTCTGGCCATTGTCCCCACCTCTCTTCCCCTTTCTGGCTAGGGCAACTTACAAACTCCTTCAATTCCCATTTGTTTTTCTCAGGCTTCACGGACATGAACATCCCCTCTCCATTAGTCTTTCTTCAAGCATTAGTCTACATAGTTGATAGTAATTATTGAAAGAGTGAACAATGGTGTAGTATTTGGGTGGGATCCCGTACTTGTGAAACTCAAGAAAGAGGAAGAAGAACTTCAAAAAAAATGACAAGTTCAGGGTTATACCAAGTTTGAGGCCAGCCTGGTCGACAAGAGACCTTTCCTTACCCAAAAAAGAAAAATTAAATACATTTTAGAAAGAAAGGAAGGGTCTAAGTAGTAGTATAGGTATACGTTTGGAATTGTCCAGGGGGTAACCCAGACTGTAGGTGATTTTTTTTCTATTAAAATTCTAAAATTTGGGGCTACAGAGATGGCTCAGTAGTTAGAAGCATTTACTGTTCTTATAGAGGATCTGAGTTTGGCCTTCATATCCATACCTGGAGGCTTACCACACCTGTAACTCCAGCTTCAGCAGATCTGACTCTCTCTTCTGGCCTTTGTGGGCACCTGAACTCATGTGCACATACCTACATGTAGATGTGAATATACACATGTAATTAAAATCCTTTTAGTTATTTTTACAATAATTTTATACATGAATAAGAATTTGGAGATACAGATAGAAATACAAATGAACTAAAGCTTGCTGATGAAACTAGTGCTAACATTTAATTAAAATTGTTGTTCTTTTGTTTGTTTTGCTTTTTTGAGACAGGGTTTCTCTGCCTAGCCCTGGCTGTCCTGGAACTCACTCTGTAGAGCGGGCTGGCCTTGAACTCAGAGACCTACCTGTCTCTGCCTTGTTGGAAGTAAAGGCCTGTGCCACTACTGCTCAGTCATTTTTCTTGTTCATAAAAACCAAGAACACCCTCCCCCTCCTGGTTCTTGTTTCTTAAAACAGGGTTTTGTGTAGCCAAGGCTAGCTTTGAACTGATCTTCCTGTCTCCCAAGTGCTTGAGTGCTAGGATTACAGGCTTGGCCACACCCAGCTTAATATTTGATATTGAATCGTTGTTTGCTGTACTGGGGATTGAACCCAGGTCCTTCGTGCAAGTATTCTCCCACTGAGTTTCATCTCTCAGCCCTTTTGATGTTTGGATTAAATCTTTACTTCCATCCCTATTTTTGTATGTTTGTTTAACTTTCTCTTTTCTTATAAAATAAGAAACTTTTTTTTTCCTCGAGACAGGTTTCTCTGTCTGACAGCACTTACTGTCCTAGAACTCACTCTGTAGACCCCATTCTGGCCTTGAACTCACAGAGATCCACCTGCCTCTACCTCCCTAGTGCTGGGATTAAAGGCGTGCGCCACCTCCCGGCAGGAACATTCTTAATGGTAAAGAATTCTGAGAATGGGTGTCCAGGAGGTAGTGTTCATATACCTAGAACCTCAGTCTTTCTATTTGTGGGCCTCTGGTCTATTGCTTCCTCTAGGAGTGTAGGCTATGAAATCCATTAGATATGTATATTTAAGGGAGGTTTTTTTTTTTTTCAAATTTTATTTTGACAGCAGGGAAGCATATTTTGATATAATTTATCTAATGCATAATTTTATGCCTTCCAGAAAAGTAAATGACCTCATTTCAAGTTTGGTGTTGCCAATCAATGTCTGGATTATTCTGTTTACTGTGTGACTTAAGTCCTTTACCGTCTGTATTTAAGAATCTGAAGGTGTTACATCAAGAGATAATGGTGGCCCTTCATTCTTGTTAACATATTCCAGTAGACAAGACAGGATGTGATGTCTGTTCGTGGTTGTGAAAAGACTCACAAGGCTGAGTGAAGAGGAGTGGGTGTGTGCACTCCTGGCCATGAGCCAACTGACTCCTGGCCTCAAGTCAGCATGCGTGTGAGGGCTACATGGCTTTAGCTTATATCTAAAGTTCCAGAGTTATTGGGGCCCCTGAAAGAGTTTTGAACTTTAAAATGTTTATTGAATTTTATTTTAATTTTTTGAGACGGGGGTCTCTCTCTGCATAGCCCTGGCTGTCCACAACTTACCATGTAGTTCAGGCTGGATTTAAACTTAGAGATCTGCCTGTCTCTACCTTCCATGTGCTGGTACTAAAGGGGTGTCTTACCACAACTGGCTTTTGTTTATTTTTTAACTGAAATGTTCTGAGTAGTCCAGAGGTAGCTCTAAGGATCTTTTAAAAAAAATTATTTACTTATTATGTATACAACATTCTGTCTGTGTGTATGCCTGCAGGCCAGAAGAGGGCACCAGACCCATTATAGATGGTTGTGAGCCACCATGTGGTTGCTGGGAATTGAACTCAGGACCTTTGGAAGACCAGGCAATGCTCTTAACCTCTGAGCCATCTCTCCAGCACTCTAAAGATCTTTTCACAAAGAATATAGACTTATCCAAAGAAGGCAAGTGCTGCACCAGGGCTCACAGCATGGCAGTCCCCTCTGGAGGTCAGTTTCCCGGGAGATCTTGCCTCTGAGTAGAGTGTATGTTGTTTAAAACATTTTTTAAAAGTGAATCTCTTTTTTAAAGATTTATTTTCTTATGTATTTGAAATGTTCTGAGTAGTGGTCCTCTGCCCACTGTTGAATCCATTACAGAAGGTTGTGAGCCACCCTGTGTGTTCTGGGAACTGAACTCAGGTCCTCTGGAAGAACAGCGGTGCTCTTAACCACTGAGCCATCTCTCCAGCCCTAGTTTTTAAACTTTTTTCTTTGTGTTTTCTTCCTTTTATAAGATTTAATTCTTTTGGTTTTTCGAGACAGGGTTTCTCTGTGGCTTTGGAGCCTGTCCTGGANCAGGACCTTTGGAAGACCAGGCAATGCTCTTAACCTCTGAGCCATCTCTCCAGCACTCTAAAGATCTTTTCACAAAGAATATAGACTTATCCAAAGAAGGCAAGTGCTGCACCAGGGCTCACAGCATGGCAGTCCCCTCTGGAGGTCAGTTTCCCGGGAGATCTTGCCTCTGAGTAGAGTGTATGTTGTTTAAAACATTTTTTAAAAGTGAATCTCTTTTTTAAAGATTTATTTTCTTATGTATTTGAAATGTTCTGAGTAGTGGTCCTCTGCCCACTGTTGAATCCATTACAGAAGGTTGTGAGCCACCCTGTGTGTTCTGGGAACTGAACTCAGGTCCTCTGGAAGAACAGCGGTGCTCTTAACCACTGAGCCATCTCTCCAGCCCTAGTTTTTAAACTTTTTTCTTTGTGTTTTCTTCCTTTTATAAGATTTAATTCTTTTGGTTTTTCGAGACAGGGTTTCTCTGTGGCTTTGGAGCCTGTCCTGGAACTAGCTCTTGTAGACCAGGCTGACCTCAAACTCACAGAGATCCATCTGCTTCTGCCTCCCGAGTGCTGGGATTAAAGGCTTGCGCCACCACCACCAGGCAAGATTTGAATCTTATAAAGGTTTTACTATCTCATCTTCACAAAAATAAATACTCAGTAAGGTCTATTTTCATTTTGGAGACAAACACTGAGGGCCATGTAGTAAAACTGAAAGTGACTAAGGCTGTGCCCTTATCAAAGTATGATGTTGGGACTGACTGCATCTCCTGGGCCATGCTGAAGGGAAGGTGCTTTTAGATGTTTTGAGATGGCTTGTCTTGTCAGGGTCATTAGGCTAACACCTCTGATTGGGGCAGTCCTTGGAACCAGAGAGCCTGACTGGGGTGTCTTTGGGGTGTGAGGTGGGAGGGAGGATCTCTTAGTTTAGTGTAGTTTCAACTCAAAATCATTCTGCTTCAGCTGTCTGAGTCCTGGGATTACAGGCCAACCTGGAACTCTCAAATCCCAAATCCCCTTCTCCTAAGTGCTAGAATTAAAGGCAGGTACCACCTCACCCAGTTACCCAATTTGGTTGACTGATTGATTGATTGATTGATTTCTCTCTCCCTCCCTTGTGTATGTGTTTTTGTGTGTGTACCTGTGTATCTGTATGTTTTGTTTTGATTTTAGAGGCAGGATTTCTCTGTAAAGTTGTGGCTGGCCTGGAACTCTCTCTGTAAACCAGGCTGGTCTTGAAGAGACCTACCTGTCTCTACCTCCCAAATGTTAGAATTAAAGCATGTGCCACCACTATCCAGCTTTTAAAGAAATGTCAGTTTGTTTCTGATGTGGCCTAGTTTCAGTATGGCCCAGGCAGTCTCCCACACATCCATAAGGAAGATGCTAGAAGTCTTGAGGGTACAGTTGGAGCCTAGGAGACTACAAAGGGAAGGAATTATGTCTGTGTGCGAGTTTAAGGTGCATTCTTAGGATCTCCTCTTTCTGGAGGCTTGGCAGTTTTGGGGGTGAGGTGAGGACTGTTCCCTCCTCTTTACAGTCTTTGGATGTAATGATATTTTATCCATACTACCTGAGTGGGAGCCTGTGGAATTGGTGCTGCTTCCTGTTTGTGCCCTCATTTGCTGCAGTTTACAACATTCTCAGTTTATCAAGTCAGAGGTGTTCACTTGTACAAGGCAAAGGGCAAAGTGAGACTGTAGCAGTGAATGTTGAAGATATGGGTCTGTTGTAACTACAGCCCATGCTGTCCCAAGGTCTGAAAACAAAGCTAAGCCCCAGCTTTTGTTCCAGAGGAGAGAAGCCCAGGAGTGGGTAGCAAGCTGCTGTTTCTGGAAGGGCTCACTGTCTTAACCTGTTTTGATGTGTGTTTCTGTATTTTGTATTTTGAGATAGAGTCAATCTATGTAGCCCTGGAACTTGCTCTGTAGACCAGGCCTTGAACGCTGTCCTGGAACTTACATGATCCAGATCAGTCTGCTTTTGACTCCAAGTGCTGGGATTAAAGGCATGTCCCACCATGCCCAGTTAGTTTTTTGAGACAGGGTCTCATAGCCTGTGCTGACCTCAAATCTCTATGTAGTGTTTGCCAGTCTTAAAATCTGATTCTCTTGCCTCTACCTACCATGTACCAGCATTATATGCATGCATCACATGCCAGGTCCTTTTTTATTTGTTTTGAGACAAAGTCTTATTGTGTAGCCCCAGATGGCTTGAAATTTGCTGTGCAACCTTGACAGTCCTTGAATTTGCAGTCCTCATGGTTCAGCATCCCTGATCCTAGTATCAGGGTAAGCCATCACACCTAGAATCAAAAATGTTTTCCTTGGATTTCAAATCCTGCATAGCTTTTTTGCACCTGCACATCATTGCTAGGCAATGTATAGTCAAGTACAAAAGGCTTCCCATTGGCCCAGCCTAGAGCACTGTGCTTTGTAGAACATAAAAGAATCATGTGCGATGAACTTTGCCTTTAGGAGCTCTCCTGCTGCAAGCAATTACAGAACAATTTACTTCTAGGCCAGAAGTGTCTTTTTTTTTTTTTTGAGACAGGGTTTCACTGTGTAGCCCTGGCTGTCTTGGAACTTTTTCTGTAGACCAGGCTGGCCTTGAACTCAGAGACCTGCATGCTTCTGCCCTCGGGTGCTGGGACTAAAGGCTCACAGCACCATGCTCGGCTAACCAGAAGTAACTTAAGGGGACTTTTCTTTCCGAGGGTGGTGGTTATGTGCTATTTATTTGAAGTGCCTGGAGTTACCTTTCAGGAATATCTGACAACCAAAACAGAGTGACACCATTTGGAAGAAGATAGTGGCAAGTTGTATCATTTCATTTCTTGTTCCCCTACTCCACCCCATTTTAATTGTTTTTTGGTGCTGGGGATTTAATCCAGGGCCTTTCAGACATTAGGACATCACCCTGTCACTGAATCACACATTGTCACCACTGACCCTGTACTCGAGAGGGAAACCTAATTCACTGTAGTCCATGCCTATAGGCCATTACCTTTTTCTTCCTAACCTACAGAGGATTTTAAGAGTTATTTACACCTCCTGGGAGAGGTTATACTCTTCATAGTTTGTCAGCAAATAACAAGGTAATTATCAGGAATTAATCTGGCTGAGGAAAAGCCTAGGACTCAGGCAGGTACTTGGGGCAAGGACAATGAAGTGACACACTCCTGCATGGTAGGAGAGAACTGAGGGTAGCAGAAGAAACCTTTTAAAGAAATCCCCCCTTTAATTACATTATTTCTGGGTGTTTTGCCTGCATGTGTCTGAGAAGCACCTGTGGAGGCCAGGAGAGGACGGTAGATGCACCCCCATCACCCTGGGACTGGAGTTACAGAGGATAACTGAGCTGCCAGTGTCTCATCTCCTCATCCATCTTCTGGCCCTAAAAGAAACTGTTTTGGAAGCAAGGTCTGGTGCATAGTAGGTACCTAATACAGGAAATAAGGCTACCATATTTCGCCAGAAACTTGGATGGCTATCAGAAGCTTGCAGTCCCTAGCTTTTGAGCTACCTTTGTCCTCCCAACACCAGGCCCATCTGGCCCTCTGTTGGTTGGGTCATAGGGTAAAGTGTGTCTGACACTGGATATGAGAGCTTTCAAATAGAGGGAGAATCATTCTTCCTTCTTTCTTTCTTTCTTTCTTTCTTTCTTTCTTTCTTTCTTTCTTTCTTTCTATAAATGTTCAGTTAAAAATGTTTGAGAATAATTTAAGGAGAAAACAGATTTCTCTCTTTCTCTCTCTTTTTTTTTCCAAGACAGATTTTCTCAATGTAACTCTGGCTGTCCTGGAACTCACTCTGTAGAAACCAGGCTGGCCTCAAACTCAGAGATCTGCCCACCTCTGCCTTCCAAGTGCTAGGATTAAAGGTGTGTACTACCACTGTCTGGCCAGATCTCTCTCAAAATATAAAATGAATCACCCCTTATCCCAAGTTCTTTTATAGATTAAGAATCCAAATCCTGGGAGCTGGAGGGATGGCTCAGTGTTTAAGAGTGCATATTGCCCCTGCAGAGAACCGCCTATGATGGGTGGCTCACAAACTCCAGCTCTAGAGGATATGACCCCTGTTTTGGCTTTTCCAGGTACCTGCACACATGTGTACATACCCACATAAGACATATTCACGTATACATAATTAAAAATTAAATATTTAAAGTCTACGTCTTTTTTTTAAGATTTATTATGTATACAATATTCTACCTCCATGTATGCCCACATGCCAGATCTCATTACAGATGGTTGTGAGCCACCATATGGTTGCTGGGAATTGAACTCAGGACCTCCGGAAGAGCAGCCAGTGCTCTTAACCACTGAGCCATCTCTCCAGCCCCAAAGTCTATGTCTTTGCAGTGGCCTTTCACCATCTACCTTCTGTTCATCTATCCACTGTTCCTGCTTCAGACTTTCCTGTTTTTCTCATTTACCTAAACCTTCTTTATTCATGTGGACTGTCCTTTCATTTGTTTCAGAACTGAGACTATATTCCCTCTAATTTCTGATTTGGGAGTAGAAACCCCAGTTGAGAAAGGCTCTCTGATCCTGTCATGAACCAGTGTCTCTGTCCTCAGATTCATGGCAGCCCTCTTGCCTGTCTCCTGGTGCTGGGGTTACAGTTATGAACTACTACACTGGATGACTCATACTGAGCGAATGAATGTGTGTGCACAGGTGTGTGTGTAGTGTGCATACTGTGCAGATGGGGTAGGAGTGCTGTAGAGGCAGAAGCTGGAAGACGAAGGAAGAAGAGATCCTTTGGAGGAGATTGATAACTCTTGGTAGGAGTGGAGGCTGGGCATGAGTGAGTCTAGGATAGCCTGCAGTCTTGTCTTTTACTAGTGTGTAGAGGCAAAGGCAGTGATGGGGTGTTCTGAGGTGGTCAAGGAGCAGCTGTTGCAATGTCAGATCAGAAGACTTGGGCTAGGTCTATTTGTATGTGTATGTTTGTTTCTCAAGACAGTGTAACAGCACTACAGTGTAACAACACTAGCCTTCTTGGAACTCTCTTTGTAGACCAGGCTGGCCTCGAACTCAGAGATTCATCTGCCTCTGCTGGGATGAAAGGCGTGCACACCACCACCGGCCTAGGCCTACATTTTCAAGCTTCTGAAGAGCTTGGCCTTGGTTAAGCCTGAGGTGGTAGGCAGTAAGGAACTGTTTTAGGTTTGTTTGGTTTGAATGTAGTAAGTCATGTGATGAAACCGAGGGGAGTCACACAGTCTGATCCTCTTGGAAGACCCAAGGTCAGCAGACGTGGTGTCAGTGAGACTTGATGACAGCAGGATGACACATGCTGTGTGGCCACCGACAAAGGCTTTCAGTGCCCCCACCGTCAACATATTGGTGGTTTTCAAACACGTTTCCAAAGCAGATGAAGTGTGAAGAGAAGGAACCAGACTGTCTCAGTGGATGGGTGGTGGCAGGGGTCATGTCTTGTCCCGTCTCTTGAGACAGATGTCTGTTCTTTCTGGTCTGCTGAGAGGAGTTTGCTTCAGGTTGCAGCAATTGTTCTATCACCTCCCTTCAGCTTCTTTTTTTTGTCTCTCTGATTTTGTTTCTCAGGACAGATTATCTGACTCACAAGTGATTAAACTGGCTAGAAATACTTATTTCTGTATGCTTTCTTTTTCATTAGGCTTCTAGTCAGTTTTCTGGTATCTCTCTCTCTCTCTCTCTCTCTCTCTCTCTCTCTTTAAGATAGGGTTTCTGTATTGCAGGCTGCCCTCAAACTTGAAATCCCCCTGCCTCAGGCTCATGGGTGCTGGCCAATGTGTATGGGAAATTATGTACAGGTAAGCTGTACAAGCACTGGGAACATAGCAGAGAATGTGATTAAAACCTTCCTTTCATAGAGCTCATTACTTAGAAATTTGGGGATAGGAAAGTACTAAATATGAGAGATGGTGAGAAGTACATAAAGAAACAAAGTAGGTGTGGTGAATAGGTTGCCTAGGGAGACAGTGTTCTTTTTCTCTCTGATACTGGGTATTAGCCTGGGGTCTCCAACATACTAGGTGAAGTCCATATAACTGAGCTTCATCTCCAGCTCGGGGTTTCTTTTATTTCTAAGACTTTTATTATTTTATGTGAAGGGTGTTTTGCCTGTGTATATGTTTATGCACTATATACACTCCTGGTACCTGTAGAGGCCGGAGGAGGGGATTTGATCTTCTGGAACTGGAATTTACAGACAGGTGTGAGCTGCCATGTGGGTGCTGGAACTGAACTCGGGTCCTCTGGAAGAGCAGTCAGTGCTCTTAATCACTGAGCCATCTCTCCAGTCCCTGGGCTTCTTATTTTAAGTGGAGAAGTTGGGGTTTATGAGATGGCTTAGTGGGTAGAGGAGTTTACAGAGAAGCCTAATGACCTGAATTCCATCCCTGGAATGAATACACAGGGTACAGGGAGAGAGCTGACTCCTGGGAGTTCTCCTCAGACCTCCACTTATAGACTGTGTTAGCTTCACTGTCTGCCTGCCTGCCTGCCTCTCTCTCTCTCT
>LOEQ01000337.1:339183-349370 GCA_001685075.1 Bramus lutescens | reverse complement strand
CACACACACACACACACGTAATAAAATTGGATAGATGTATGGGTGAATGAATGAATGAATGAATGAATGAATGAACGAACAAATGAGAAGTCAAGCCTAGCACTTCGGAGACAAGCTTGGGCTATTAAAAAACTGTCTCAAAGTAAAGTATAAGGAACTCAGAGAAATCTCACTGATAAAAAGATCTTTGTAGAGATCTGCTGGTGAGAACTGACTGTGCAAGTGTCTGAAGGAAGAGTGATCAGCATGGAGAAAGAAGCCAATGGAACCCTGTAGGCCAGTGTGTGGAAGGAGACAGGAGGGATGAGTGCAGAGGCCGCCCAGAGACTGACACAGTGAGCTGAGCTGGGGTCAGGTGTGGTGTCAGGTCTGCTTTCTCCCCAGGTGTTCCCAGTGTTCATCCAGGGTGAGACTTACTGACTCAGGGTTAAATAAGTTTCTCCAGCGCTGGATGGAGATCCAGTGGTTACCCCCTGTGATGGAAAGGCCTTAGGGTGGGGTCTTGTGAGCTTGCCAGGGATGTTAGAAATCTTGCATGTAACAAAAGTTCTTTTCAATTTGTATACCTTTTCTGATCTGATTGCCTCACCTCTTTGGCCTCATGCCTTTATTTGTAGAGTGGCTTAAATTTAATGGGCTCCTGGACTCTCTTTGGCTCTAACAGACTTTTGTGTTTCTGATGTTGAAAAAACCTCTAATCTAGAAAGATATTCTAGAACAATGTTTTTTAATCCTGGTCTTACAACACACTAAGTTGTGTCTTAATTATGACAAGAATTACAGAGAATGTCTTAAGACCAAATTGAAGGAAAATTTGTGCCATGTTAAGTAGGATCCCAGAAGATGAGCATGCTGGGAAGTGGGAAAACTGACTAGAAACTTCAGTGCTTTTAGTACAAGGGTATCTTGCTCTTTGGAAGCAGGCAGAAGTCTGAGCATCCTATGAGTGCTAGTCGTGGCTCATCTACTGCTGAGTTTCTTGTGAGGCGAGAGTTGTGTGTTAGTTATAAATGATAAAGTTCTTACATCAAACCCAGAATCTGTGATTTCAGTGGCTTGGGAGAAACAGCCAGCCTGGGTCAGTAATGTTGGGTCTGTTGGCCCTTCTCTGCAGCCAGACTATTTATTGCACACCATAGACTCTGGTTAGTAGGGCAGAGCCCTGTGACTGGAGGCACCAAGGTTATCGTGGGTAAATAACCAGGTACATTCAGAACTTAATCACTGGACAGTAGGCCTGATACCTGCCCTTACCTCTTCAACTCTCAGCCTCTGGCTTTTGTCCTAATTTTAATGTCACAGTTTCTGATAATTTATGTTTTGTTTGTTTGAGAGAGCATCTCATGTAGCCAAAACTAACTTCAAACTCTTGATTCTCTTGCTTCCACTCCTGGAGTGCTGGGATGCCAGGCTTGAACCACCAACACCTAGCCTAGTTTATGTTTTGGAATTTAGGATCTAAACATGAAAAGGAAAAAGTTGAGAAAATGTAATCCCTGTTTCTTTCTGCAGAATTGGGGTATCTTCAACATTTTCATTAACACTATCTTTATCTCCATTTAGAATCTAAAATAAATGCTGACCTGTCAAAATTAAGATAAAGATGAAATCAGGCTTGAAAATGTATGATTGGAGTGATAAAGGGCAGAAGAAACTTAATTAAAAGTTAAAGAGATAGATATGCATAGTGGCTATTAAATGACTTTATTCCCAGCATTTGAGAGGCAAGGGCTGGAGGATCTCTGTGAGTTTGAGGCCAGCCTGGCTTTACAGTGAATTCTAGGTCAGCCAAGAAGAAAACAGAAAAAATAATAAATAAATTAAAGAAATGAAACCTCTCCTCCCCTTTCCCCTCTAGACAGATGTGTTTTATTAAAAATGAAAGAAAAAAAAAACCCAAGAAGAGCAACAAAACCCTTAAATAAGGGTCTCTGACTATCCTGGAACTCACTTTGTAGACCAGGCTGGCCTCAAACTCACAGATCCAGCTGCCTCCATCCACCAGAGCTAAAGCGCTAGCGCTAAAGGCATCCGTAGCCTGGCTGACAATCTGAAATGTAGAGAAGTTAAGGGCATCCTACAAGCTGGATGTGGAAATATGCAAATAACTTACAAAATAAGCCTTATGATCCTAGAAAGCTCACAGAAGGAGACCAGAGGAGGGCAATAGCAAGTACCCCAAACCTTCCCCTGGTGACACAGCCTCAGGGAGACAGCAGCATTTCCTAACCCAGGCAATCTGCTCCTTGAGGCGACTCTGCTTGTGACTTGGTATGCATAAAAAGTCAAGGCGCACTGTCTTCCTGCATTGCTTCTGTTTCTTCCTAATTCTTAATTTTCTCTAGTAACAGTTTTCCTTTGGTTTAAAAAGTTGGACCCCAAGGTTTGAAGTCATCAACTTTTATTGGAAATAGCATTTGGGAAATGAGAGCCTACAAAAGGCAGACTTTTTTAACAAAGTTCAACATCCATCTCCAATGTATCACCAGACCAATGACAGGACCTCCCCCCCCAAAAGAGATGTTTTGTTTTCTATTTTTAAAAGTTCTTTATTCTTTTCTTCAAGAATTTCATATAACCCAGGTTCAGATTGACCTTGAACTTTTGATTCTTGATCCTCAAGTGCTCGGATGACAAGTGTGTCTCATCATATATGACTTTTTTTTGTGTGTTATTTTTTTTTGAAACAGGGTTTCTCTCTGTAGCTTTGGAGTATGTCCTGGAACTCGCTCTGTAGACCAGGCTGGCTTTGAACTCACAGAGAGCCACCTGCCTCTGCCTCCTATGTGCATGCGCCAACAACACCCAGTGAGTTTTTTACTTCTTATTATTTATTTATTCATTTATCTGTTTATTTTTGAGACAAATTTTCTCTGTGTATAGCCTTAGCTGTCCTGGAGCTCACTCTGTAAACCAGACTGGCCACAGAGATCCGCTGGCTTCTGCCTCCCAAGTGCTGGCTGGCATAAAGGTATATGTCACCATCGCCAGGCTATTATTATTTATTTATTTAGGCTTTTACATTTTATTTTATGTGTATGAGTGTTTTGCCTACACATATGTGTGTGTACCATGTGCATGCCTGGTCCCTGCAGAGGTTAGAAGAGGATGTCCAATCTGAAACTGGAGTTACAGGCAGTCATGAACCAAACCTGGGTTCTCTGGAAGAGCAGCCAGTGCTCCATCTCCTTCCTGTTAAATAGAGTCTAGCTGGCTGTGTAGCCCAGGCTGGCCTTCTGCATGTGCATGCTGTGAGTCTAGGTGTACTATCATACCCTGCTCATATCCTGTCATCCGTGAACACTGATAGACCGTTGACTAGGATTTCAGAACACTCGTCAAATAAATCTAAATCTTGGGGTAGTCGGCCAAGCACGAACAGTTTCCAAGGTACCCAAGGTAATCCAGGTTCAGCTATAGTTAAAAACCACCTAATTAAGTCCAAAGGCGGTGGTGCACGCCTTTAATCCCAGCACTTGGGAGGCAGAGGCAGGCAGATCTCTGTGAGTTCGGAGCCAACCTGGTCTACAAAGCAAGTTCCAGGATATCTAGGGCTACATAGAGAAACCCTGTCTCAAAAAAGCCATTAAAAAAACAAAACAAAACAAAACACCCCCCCCCAAAAAAAACAAACTACCAAATTAAGACAAAACAAAATGAAGCGCTCTGGCAGCTGTGCCTGTTTCTTCTTCCACTCTCACCAGGTCTCAGTCCTTTCCCTACTTCTGCTTTCCCCAGCTTCCAGTTCCACTTCTTGTCTGATGAGCTTCCTCAGCCTCAGTGGGTGCTGTCCTAAGCACTGGAGGGGGAGCTGTGGGCAAACCTGCCTGCCTGTTGTCTTCTGTCCTCTCTGCATGCACTTCCTGTTGGTGATCTGGAAGGTGTAAGGGGCAACCTGCCTGCCACCCAGATTGATGCAGCCTCACAAATACTGCTTGTGCTTAGGTGATAGCTACATTTTATGTATGGGAAACAGACACACAGGTGTAGATGTTCTCTCAAGGTTACTAGTTGGCTGTCAGGGGGATTTTATCTAGGCAAAGTCTATGCTCTGAACCACCATACTGGACTAGGGAGAGGGCAGCAGGTCTGGGGCCAGAAGTTTCACCTTTGTGGGACAGGCTCTGAACGTAGAGGTTGTCCTGGGGAGTACCTATACTGGGATGGTTGTGTCTAGTTTCCTTAAATTTTTTCCTTACTTTAACATTTATCTTTAAACCCATTTAAAACCATTTTGTTTTTCTTCTTTCCATAGGTGGTGATTGGACTCTAGACCATGTGCCTAGGTAGTTTTTCCTTTCTCCGCAGCTCTACTCCCCCAGCAGCGCTTACCACACCCTTGTTCTGAGAACCTCACTAAGGTATGATGTCTAGGGTGACCTGAGCTGGCCTTGAAGAGCTGAGTTTGACTACATTAGAGCTTTTGTTGTTTGTTGGGTTTCATTTTGGTGGTAAAATGCAACAAATCTCCTAATTTTAAATGTACAGTGGCATTAAGTACATTTGCAATTATGTAGCCATCACCATCATCATCACCTAATTCTGTCTGTGTCCTCTACACTCTTCCTACTTCCTGTCTGTGAATTTGCCAGCTTTAGGGATGTCATGTAAATGGGACCATTCAGTGTTTGTCTTAGTGTATTTGGCTTATATCTTTAATGTCTCCTAGAGTTGTTCATATTGTAGGATGTCCAGATGTCCTTTTCTTCCCTCCTTTCTTCTCTTCAGTTATATGAAGAGAATACAAGACTTTATCCTACCACTGAGCTATATCCCTGACCCCCATCCTTTTTTAGGCTGAGTAACATTCCATATTTTATATTTTGTTAATCTGTTCATTCATTGATAAATACTTGGTTGCCCTACCTTTGGGTGCTGTAATGTGGCTGCTATGAATGATTATGTAGATATTTTGAGGCCTTGCAGTATGTGTGTTTTGTATGTGTTTATTTGGAGGCAGGGTCTTGTTCTGTAGGCTCAAGCTAGCCTTGAATTTGACTCCTGCTTCAGCCTCCTGAATATTGAGAGGGAAGAAGGAAGAAAGCACATGGAATAGGGAATGGGGAGAGATGGGAAAGGGAAGAGTGCACGTAGTTCCAGTTTTCTGGTTTGATTGAACAGTGGTGTGAAGTGATAAGCATTCAGTAGAGACAAACTTCTAATCTGGATTCCCATCATTCTCAGGCTGTTGCTGGGCAGTGTCAGTGAACCACAGTTCCTGATCAGCTAGCCATGAGATCACATAGATGAACCACCCATATGGTACAGTGTATTGTGTGACCAATCTATGATGCTTAGTAAGCCTCTTTGTCTGCTTTCTGTTGCTGTTGCTGTAAGACTGAGTCATGTATAAGCAGTGGTTTATTTGGCTCATGGTTCTAGAGGTTCTAGAGGCTGGGCAGTCCAAGGTCAGAGGGCCATATCTCTGGTGAAGATCGGTGTGCTGTGTAAGATGAACTAGTAGACATGTATGTGAGACAACCCCACCATTTTTACTAAGAACCACTCCTGCCTTTATTTATCCACTCATGAGAACAGAATCCATATGGGCTAGTCTCCTCACAAGAACCCCACCCCAAGACTGTGGATTCCCTAGCCCTTTAGGAGGAAGAAGCAGCAGGATCAGGAGTAAGGTCACCTTTGGCTGAATGAGACATTGTGTCACCTTCTGAACACCAAAGAAAGAAAAATCAAGTCCTACCCCTTTAATGCTTGTGGCTATGGTCATTAAATTTCAGTGTGAGTTGTGAAGGAAACATTCTAACTGATAAGTAGGCTAGGTATCTTACTTCTGTTTGTTTTTGAGATAGTGTTTCCTGTAGCCCAAGCTGGCCTTAAACTCCTAGTATTTACTGCTTCCACCTCCAAGTGTTGGTGTTATAGACATGCATTTCCATATCAGGGTTGTATTAAAAACAAAACATTTATTGTTTAGTATTTAGTATGCATGCACTTGCTATGATGTATGTGTGTGAAGAAGAGGACAGACAGTTTTGGGGAGTGGGTTCTTTTCACTGTGTGGTCAATCTCAGGTTGTCAAGCTTGGCAGTCTTCACCCACAAGATTGTCCTACCAACCCCTAGGCTTACATTTTTTATTTACATTTTCAATTTAAAATAAATGGGTTTTCTGCAGCATAATCCCATTGTAAGCTGAGGAACCTCTGTGCTGCATGTGTTGGGGTGGCTGAGAAAAGCCCCTTCTTTTATTAGTGTCTACTCTTGTGGCAACTACAGAGATCCCCAAGACTAGCAGTATGTCCTTATGTTCCTGCAGCATTTCAGATTGGGAATCTTTGCGACTCGCTTGCTTTGGGAGATGAGATGAATAAGGGACAGCTCCAGAACCACCAAACAGTGATGCCCGAGATGGGGCCAGTGGTCCTGTGGGATGGCTACTTTCTCCTCTCAGGAATGGAGATTTGGTTTCTAGCAAGTCTGAGATGATTGGTTGCTTACTTTTGAGAGATCCTTACTACCAAGACACTATGCTTTTACAAGGTTCAGTAGAAGGGACTCTTTATGATGATGTATGAGCAGAGATTACTGTCTCCTTTTCTCTCAAATGTCTGCCTTCCGTTCTGTCAAGTGCTGAGATCTGTTTGCAAGTAAGGCAAGGCAAAGTAAGTGCAGATTACAGTCTCAGGTTTTATCCAACCCAGCTCTTTGACTTTGTGGCCTAGTCCTAGTTTCTACTTCTCAGTCAGCTTTATAATCTGTATAATTCTGTTTTCATTTTATGTGTATGGGTATTTTTGTCTACATGTATATCTCTATACCATGTGTGTGCCTGGTACCCTCAGATGCTGGAAAAAAAGCGTTATATCTCCTGGAACTAGAATTACAGACAATTGTTAACCTAGGTCAAATGGGAGTCAACCTTGGGTCCTCTAGAAGAGCAACCAGTGCTCTTAACCATGAGCCATGAGCCATCTATACAAACTCTATTTTATTTTCTTGCAACACAGCAGTTTTATTGTGGAAAAACCATGCAGCACTTTTACAATACATAATTTAGTGGGATTTAGTGTCATAGAGTTGTATCCCTTTATGATTCATGATCAACCTGTGCCTTCCTTCTGGGTCCTAGCTCCTAGTTTTTAGAGCTAGCCTCCCATCTTCACTAGCTTCTCACTAATCTCATGCTTAGACAGATGTCCTTATTCTTGGGATCTTGGCCACTAGGTGTTTTTTTCACGATGACATATTTAGATTTAATCAGTTTCTGTAGAGATCCAGGAACCATAGACAAGGGGATACTTCAGATAGACCCTTTCCTACTCACAAGGCCTATCACCTCAAAGACCTTTCTTTATGAAAGTTTCAGGGTCCATGGTTGTGGGCAAGTGGTAAAGGGTATGTTCAGTATGCATAGGGACCTGTGTTTATTTAGTCCCTAACCCCCAACTCCAGGTCTTAGAAACTACACACAGACATGTTGCGTATTTACCAAATACTTGGCTAGAAATAAACTTACTTGGGAATCTGTGGCTATCCTTGAATAATCTCAGCTCTGAAGAAATAATCTTGTGAGATTCTAGTGGTGGATCACCTTCCAGTAAACACAGTGGGGCTTGTGAACAAATAAGGGACTGGATGGTAATACATGGTTAGTGGTCGTGAGTGCTGTGATAAAACACAAGGCAGAATAAAGGGCTGGAGATTGGGGATAGGTGATCCTGGAGAGTACCCACGTAGATGAAAGATTTGTAGGACATGAAGAAGTGAGCCCACAGGGACCTAGAACAAGAACCTTTCTTCTTGTCTTCATTTTCTTTTCATCTTGTCTCTCTGTAGCCAAGGCTAGCCTCCAACTCGGCCTCCTAGGTTATGGGATTATAGGTGTGCACCAAGTGACAGGACTTGCAGATCAGAGAGAGCAGGAAATGTACATGTTCTGAGGCAGGAGCATTGCCAGAATGCTTGAGGAATGGTCAGAAGATTTATGGGTGCCATGACAGACTTGACATGACAGAATCTTATGGGAAAGATACACCAGTGAGATTCAGCAGGCTGTGAAAGCTGCAGGAAAGACTGGAGCTTATTCACGATGAGACAAGATGGTGTTGGAGCAGAATAAGAGGAAGACGATTGCCTGACTTACATTTTTTTTAAAGATTTATTTATTTGTTTATTGTGTATACAGTAGTCTGCCTACATGCATGCCTGCAGGCCAGAAGAAGGCACCAGATTTCATTACAGATGGTTGTAAGCCACCATATGGTTGTTGGAAATTGAACTCAGGACCTTTAGGGGAACAGGCGGTGCTCTTAACCACTGAGCCATCTCTCCAGCCCCTGACTTACATTTTCAATGCAGCATCTAGCTGTTATGTTGATCATAGCTATTACAGGCCAGGGTAGAGTCCAGGCCATGATGGGAATCCGAAGTGATGCTGTTGCTGGTAGTGAGAAATGACTGAATTTGGAGGTATCTTAAATAGCACATGGTATTTCCTTGTGGGTTATGTGGAAGCTATGAAAAAGGGGGAAAAAGTGACTCAGTACCTGGAAGGATGGCAGTGCCATTTACTGAGGAAGGATGCATGTAAGAGGAAATCAAAAGTTGCTGTTAGGTCTTATTAGATGTGAGGTGTCTGTTAGACATCCAAGTAGAGTGCCAATTAATAATAAATAATAATAAAGTCTCTTACTGAAGACTTGTTAAGGCAGGAAAGCTAACATTTTACTGAAACTGTAACAATGGCACTAGGGTGCCTTCCGTAAGAATCCCACGTCTCAGTGTGCCTTCAGCTTTGTGTCCATGAGCACCAGGTTTGTAACCTGTGGATAAACTCCCCTCACTGAGCCCTAGTTTTCCGTGTGTAAAATCAAGAGGTTGGACTAGAACAGTGTTCTAAAAACAACCAGGAGGCTTTGACCCAGCCCTATTGAGTTGGAATTGCTGTACCTGGAGCCTGAGCCTCTGTTTCAGTCTTTTGCATGCTGTTGTTACTGTTGCTACTGTTTTTATTTTACATGTATTGCATTTTCTTTCTTTGTGTGTGTGCACGTGCAGAGATACCATGCATGGTACATGTGTGGAAAGCAGAGAACAACCTGTAGGAGTTAAATTAACTCACATTTTTAAGTCTATATTCTTTTGCGTGGCTCAGTTACCTTTACTCTGTACCCTCATTCTGCTTCTTCCACATCTTGGCTGGCGACTCAACCTTTCTTCCTCTCCAAGTCCTCTCTGCCCCGAGAAATTCCACCTAACCTCTTCCTGGTTAGCGAATGGCCATTCAGCTCTTTATTAAACCAATCGTAGTGGCACATCTTCACACAGTGTAAAGGAACATTCCGCAACCTTCCACTCTGTGGGTTCTGGGGTTTGAACAGTCACTGGGTTTAGTCGTTAGTGCCTTTACCTACTCAGCCATCTGCTGGCCTCTGTTGATTGTGCTTTACAGGCAGACCCGCAGCAGTCTACAGTGGCACTCGGAAGCCACCAGACATGCTCATTTTGGAGTTCCTTTTCTATTCTTACATCCTGTGTGATGCCCATGCCTGCCATGGAACAACTATTTTTTATCTACTTATCCAAGGTTGAGACTTCTTAGGCTTATTTTTATTTAATTGTTTGAGCATCAGGTGTATCATGGAGTGAAACATTAGCCACTCGCTCACTCAGAACATGTGATTTTTTGTTCACTTGACCTATAAGTCTAGTTTATGTTCAGGAGAGTTATAATATGTAGGGTCTGTTATCCACCTTCAGAGTCAGTACTTACGCAGGGGTTTATTAGGTGTGCATAAATTTGCCCAGCTGTTGTAGCCTTGCCTGTTCAAGGACTCAGAAGTCCTTAAGGCCAGTTTAATTTTACATTTTAATCAGAGTCTGGCAGCATAGTGGGGAGAAAGCCAGTTCTTATGGCTCATGATTTGTTATTTCAGCTCCACCTTTACTAGTCTGGGACTTGGTTCTCGGTCTGGAAATATGCACCCCTCCCCATGTTTCCATTGATCTAGGTAGTGATTTTGCTCACTTCCTTTGAATACCATCCATGGAAGCAATGTCACTCTGACCAATGTCCTTGCCAGAGTCCAGGCCGAAGCTCTTCCAGGTCTTGGGAGCAGTGACGTGTTCTTGAGCATGCTTGGTCACTCAGCCTTTCTTTTGTCTTCCAGGTACAGAAGTTCTCTGTCCTTCCCCTACCTCAACAGTCTCCTCCTCCTCCTCCTCCTC
>LOEQ01000337.1:319567-330361 GCA_001685075.1 Bramus lutescens | reverse complement strand
GGGCTGGAGAGGTGGCTCAGAGGTTAAGAGCACTGCCTGCTCTTCCAAAGGTCCCTAGTTCAATTCCCAGCAACCACATGGTGGCTCACAACCATCTGTAAAGAGATCTGGTGCTCTCTTCTGGCCTGCAGCCACATATGCAGACAGAATACTGAAAGTACTGTATACATAATAAATAAATAAATCTTTAAAAAAAAGAAAATATCCTATATGGACTTCCTACAGGCATGTGATGGAGGCATTTACACAATTGAGGTTCCTCTTCCCAGATAAGTCTTGCTTGTATCAGGTTAACAGAAGAACATCCAGGATACAGGACTGCAGAGACCTAGGAGAACAGAGAGCTCCTTTCACTTCAGTCCAGCCTAGGTCACTGCTGGGCTCTGTAGCTCAGGGAATGCTAACAGGAGGGAGTCACGACTTCCTCTAGGAGTTCATGGTGATAGCAAAAGCAGCAGTGTGCACCCAAACTTTTGCTATGTGTGACAAACTATTGAGATTAAAACAAGGTTAAAAACCTAGTTCTGTTGCTGACGTCGGAGGGACTAATTCATAGTGATGGCAGGCATAGGGACAGTCTTGTGTTGTGTCAGTCAGATTGGGGCTGTAAGGTGGGGAGAGGGTGTTCTGGCTATGGGGGACACGGGTCAGAGTTATGCAGGTAAAGAGCAGGATATTGTTAGGTGTGGTTGGCCATGTGCTGGGTAGAGGCAGAAGTTGAGCTTCTGCAGAGAATTTGGTGTCTGAAGTGGCCAGGGAGTGCCATAGGGTCACTATCTTAGTCAGTGCTCTGTTGATGTAAGGAGATACAATGACTATGGCAACTCTTATAAAAGAAAGCATTTGCCTGCTGGTGGTAGTGCACACCTTTAATCCCAACACTCGGAGGCAGAGGCAGGCGGCTTGGTCTACAAAGTGAGTTCCAGGACAGCCAGGATTGTTACACAGAAAAACTCTGTCTCAAAAAACCAAAAAAAGGGGGGGGCATTTAATTGGGACTTGCTTACAGTTTCAGAGGTTTCGTCCATTATCCTCACAGCAGGTTAAGGGGGTGAGTGGAACATGGCAGGAGGCAGTCAGACATGGTTGAGGAGAGGTAGCTGAGGGCTACATCTGCAGGCAGCAGGAAGAGAGAGCACTGGGCCTGATTTGAGTGTTTGGAGGCCCCGAAGCCCACCTCCAGTGACACTTCCTCCAACAAAGCCACACCTCCTAATCCCTTTCAAGTAGTGCCACCCCTTGATGACCAAGCATTCAAATGTGTGAGCCCATTGGGGCCGTTCTTGCTCAAACCACCACAGTCACTGTGTAGCCTCTCATCTTCATCTTTTCTGTCCCATTTTCTTGTGATGAGTCATGGAGTGTGGTCAGCACCCTCTTTAGGGCTTCCATGTTCTTGTTTGTCCCAGCATATTTGTTGGGCTAGGACTCTGAGTTTGATGATCCTTGAAGGTCTTTAGTTATGGAGGTCTGGTGCCTGGGCCTGTGATGTTTTCCACATTGCTTTTTACCCAAATTCTAAAGTCTTGTGTAGGTAGAAATCAGAGCATAGAATCAGGGCTGGCACCAATCTCACACCACCTCGTCCCTGTGTCACTCTGTCCTGTGAGAGCTACATAAAAGCACAGTCCAGACATGTTTGCAGAGACTGTGCTTGGAAGGCTGCTGAGTTTCTCTCAGCCCAGCTTGACTCCTTCACAGTATCTTCTATTACTACATTTGGCTTTTAGGGAGGAAGACTTGAGATCAGGAGTTAGCCTTGATGGTCACTGGGCTTGGGTTCCATTGATAGTACCAGCATCAGGCCACATAGCCAGGGCAAAGGGTATTGAGATGAGGTGAGGTGCAGCTCCCTACCAGGTGGGTGCTTGGATTTATGTCTTCCTCCTGGAAAGTCTGCGCCTGAAGCAAAGCTGTCTCCCTCTGCATTGACTAGGGGCTGGGGAATGGGTGGGGCACTTTTCATACTTTCCCTTACAGTCTAAGCCATTCAATTAATTCGTACAGAATGTCAGCACAGAGGGGCTGTATCATCATAATCATTTTCTTCTCATCAGTCTTGGTTTTTTGTTTTGTTTTGTTTTGTTTGAGACAGAGCCTCTCTACATAGCTCTGGCTGTCCTAGAACTTACTATGTAGACTAGGTTGTCCTTAAATTCAGAGTTCCACCTGCCTCTGTCTCCCAAGTGCTAGGATTAAAGGCATGTGCCATTATGCCTGGTAGAGTGTGTATCTTCCTGTTCTTAAGCTTTTGTTTAACTATATTGTCATCACACCTAGTAAAATTAATAACATTCTTTAATATTACCCAATACAAATCTACACTTAAGCTTTCCTAATTATATTCAAAAGTGTTACAATGGGCTTTTTATTTTTATTATTTATCTATTTATTTTGAAGCAGTGTCTCATGTATCTCTCTCTGGCTAGCCCCTAATTTACTTTATGCCAAAGCTGGCCTTGAATTCCTGATCTTCCTCACAAGTGCTATGAATACAGGTATGTCCCCACCATATCTAGCTTTTTAGCAGATGAACACCTGGGTTTCCCTAAGTAATCCAGACTGGCCTCAAACTCACGACCCTCCTGTCAAGTGCTAAGCTCACAGGTGTGTGCCACCATGTTTGCCTTATTTGTTTGCTAGCTTGTTTGTTTGATTTTGTTTGTGTTTACAGTACAGGGCTTCTAGTGTAGAACCTCAAACATGCAAGGCCAGCTTTCCACCTCTGACATATGTATGTCCCTGGCCTGAGTCTGTATTCTGTCCTGGACCCCTCACAAATCACATATTGGTCTATTTTCTTTCTTTTTTCTTGTTATTGCTTTGGTTTTGGTTTTATTGAAACAGGGTATCACTCAGTACGTAACCACAGCTGTTCTGGAATTTGTAGCAATCCTACCTCAACCCTCTAAGTTCTGGGATTCTAGGTATGAACTGCCTGACTGTGGTCAGTTGGTGACAGCACATTTCCCAACTCCACCCCACCTGTGTCATTTGCTTTCTTGGTATTTTTTCCCTAGACCTGCCAGGTATGCCAGATGCTGCTGCCAAACCAATGTAGTTTCTGTGCACACCAGCGGATTCATGCCCACAAGTCCCCCTACTGCTGCCCGGAGTGTGGTGTCCTCTGTCGCTCTGCCTACTTCCAGACTCACGTAAAGGAGAATTGCCTGCACTATGCTCGAAAAGTGGGCTACAGGTGGGTGCTCCCTGGTTCACTGTCCTGGAATTACCCAATGGCAAGTCCTTTATCCAGACAGGAACTTGTTTTATATTGAGATTTAGTTTTAAGAACCCAGACTGTGACTGTGTGTATTGGGGTGTGGGATGCTGATGAGATGGTGCTCATCTTTACCCACTGATGTGTTGATGACCTGAGTTTGATACACTTTGCCGACATGTAGGAGAGAAACAACTTCTGTGGATTGCCCTCTGATCCATACATGAGACATGCATGTGTGTCTGTGTGCACATGCGAGCACACAAAGTAAATAAAAGTAAATAAATGCAGGGTTTTTTTTTTTAGTTTTCTAAAGAGCCCCAATAGGACAATGGGAAGATGGTTTACTGGATAAAGCAGTTGCCACACAAGTGTGAGGACCTAAGTTCAGATTCCCAGACCCTCTGTAAAACTGGGTGTAGTAGCATGTATTTACATTTCCAGTGCTTTCATGGTGAAATGGGTGCAGGTAGGAGAAAACCTGGAAACTTGCAGCAAGAGCAATGAACAACAGAGAGACCCTGTCTCAAGGTAGGAGGCAAGGACTGACCCTGAGGTTGTTCTCCAACCTCCACACTCATGCTTTTACATGTCCACACAGTGATACATGACCACTTTTATACTGACACACAAACGTACACACATCTCACACACATACTGCCTCAATAACAGAGTGAAGAGTGAAAGAGGAGGATAACACGGTCAACCACAGGTTGCTGCACACTGTATATGTGCATGTGCCCACACAGGTAAATGTACTTACTCTTGCCACCTATACATATAAGTGATGGAGGAAGATACCACTATCAATCTCAGGTCGCTGCACACACTACACGTATCTGTGTGCGCCCACACATGTAGGAGGAGGGCCTGTTTGTTTGTCCCGGCTGCCCAGAACTGAAATAATCACACATAAACTGTATTAATTAAAACACTATTTGATCCATTAGCTTTGGCTTCGTATTGGCTAACTTCTATCTTAATTTAACCCATTTCTATTAATCTGTGTATCACCACGTGGCAATGGCTTACCAGCAAAGATTTGGCATGTCTGACCCTGGCAGCTTCATGATGTTTCTCTGACTCAGCCCTTCTTTCTCCCAGCATTCAGCCCAGTCCTCCCCACCTAGCTCTGCTCTGCCCTGCCTTGCTCTGCTGTAGGCTCAAAGCAGTTCTTTATTCATTAACGGTAATCACAGCACACAGAGGGGACTCCTACATCACACACAGGTAAATGTGCTTTTACATGCCACCTACATATATAAAAAAGTTAAAAAAACCTCAAAACGCAAAAATCAAATTAACTCTTAGAATAAATAGACTTAAAGGGGAAGAGTTTATTTATTTCTCTGTCAGTTTGTCTAACTCCCTCCTTCTTGGTTTTGTTTTTTTCTTTATTCCTTTTTGCCTGTCTTATTCTGTAGGTCTGGTTGACCTAAAATTGTATCCCTCTTTTCTTTGCTTCCTGAGTTGTGCACATATATTATATACTCAATGCATAGACATACATACATGTATATGTATACTGTGTACATGTGCAACAACCACACCTGGCATTTTCCTTCATTTTTGTTGTTGTTGTTGTTATTATTATTATTATTTTGAGACAGGGTCTCTGTATATAGTCCGTGTTGGCCTGGACCTCTATATTACACAGGCCAGTTTCAAATTCAAAGCCACCTTCCTTGCCTTAGCCTCCCAAATGCTGGGGTTACAAGTGGCACTATCATACCCAGCTTGTTAGTTTGGTTTTTAAAAGTATAAACGTTTGGTGGAACATTGGAGGCACGTGCTTGTAATTCAGATCTCAGGAAGTAAAGGCGTGAAGGTTAAGAGGAATTAAAGGCAAGGAGCTGGAGGAATGAAATAGCAGTAAAGAACTCCGACAGGTCTTCCAGAGAACCTGCATTCAGTTCTCACACTCGTGTGGCAGCTAACAGCTATCTGTAACTCTATTTCCAGGGGGTCTGATGCTGTCTTTTGGCTTCCAAAAAAAAAACCCCATACATATAAAATAAAAATAAATAAACCTGACCAAAAAAGGAGTTTAAAGCTGGGCAATGATGACACCACCGGGGAGGCAGAGCCAGGGGTATTTCTGTGAGTTCTAGGATAGCCAGAGATACATAGGGAAAAGCCAGTCTCAGAAAAGGGCTAGAGAGATGGCTCTGTGGTTAAGAGCACTTACTGCTCTTGCAGAGGAACTGAATTTTGTTTCCTGTATTCATATCACAACTACCTGTAACTTCAGCTACAGGGATTCAGTGCCATCCTTTGGCTTCTGTGGGCATGCATACATGAGGCATATACATAGATGCACACATACACATTAGCAAAAATAAAAAATGAAAAGATCCTCAAAGGGGATTCAAGGTTAGCCTGAGATATATTGAGACTGTTTCAACCCCCACCCCAACACACTCATGCACTTGTGCACGAGCACATGGTAATTATAACTCAGAATGGTCAGGAAAGTTTCTGAAAGGAGATTGTCCTAGTTACTGTTCTATTGCTGTGATGAAACACCATGATCAAGGTAACTTATAGAAGAAGCATTTAACTGAGGGCTTGCTTACAGTTAAGAGACAGCTCAGCAGTTAAGAACACATACTGCTCTTGCAGAGGATCTGAGTTTGGTTCCCATCACCCATACTGAAGGATTCACAACCACCTGTAACTTTGACTCCCTCTTCTGGCCTCTGTAGACATTGAACTCACATGCATAAACCCATACACAGACACATACCCATAATTAAAAATTAAATCCTTTTTCTAAAGCAAAACAAAATAAAAGCTCCCAGTACGTTTTAAACTTTGACTTAAGTTTATGCAGCTAATTCTAAGGTCAAATCTAATCCAATAGCAATTCATACACCAAAATATTTAGGAGGATGTGTCTTTTTCTTTCATCTCGTTTTGTTGTTATTTTGAGACAAAGTCTCATTATATGGCCCTGGCTGGAACTTGCTATGTAGACCAGGCCGTCTGACTCCCAAGTGCTGGGACTAAAGGTGTGTGCAGTCATACCCAGCACCAAGTTACTTCTATTCTAATATCTTCTCCTAAATTCTAGGGCTTGAACCCAGAGCTTCAAGTGTTAGGCAAGTGCTCGCTCACAGAGATGCTACTCCGCCTCTCTCTTTGAACCTTTCGTTCTAGACTGTCCCAATTGCACGGTTGCTGCACAGCTCCACACTTTTATTTTGCCTTCTTTAAGAATAAAAAAAGATAGGCCAGGCAGTGATGGCGCACTCCTTTAATAACCCCAGCACTTGGATGGCAGAGGCAGGAGGATCTCTGTGAGTTCCAGGCCAGCCTAGTCTGCCAAACAAGTTCCAGGACAGCTAGGGCTGTTACAGAGAAACCCTGTCTTGAAACCTGCCCCCCCCCAAAAAAAAAAGAAAAGAAAAAGAATAAAAACATAGAATTATTAAAAGCATTTAAGTTTTCAAGCCTTTTTTATAGGAATGCCATGTAAAACATTGTTCTGAGAAGAGTGACATTAAAATGTCCAAGGAACTAGGGTTAACTGCAGAAGGTACATGCTAATAAAGGGCAGTGGTGGTGCACACCTTTAATCCCAGCACTTGGGAGGCAGAGGCAGGAGGATCTCTGTGAGGTCCAGGCCAACCTGGTCTACAGAGCCGGTTGCAGGACAGCAGGGACTACACAGAGTAACCCTGACTTGGAGGGAAACAAGTTGGGGGAGGTATGTAAGTTCCTCAGCTATTATCTTTTTACAAAAGAGATTTATTTTTATGAATATGTGTCTGTATATCAGATATGTACATATGCCAGAAGAGAGCATCACATACCTTGGGGCTGGAGTTAGAGTGGTTGGGAGCTGCCTCGGGGGCTGATGCGAGCGCTAAGAACTGACTGAACTTGAGACCTTGACCACTGAGCCATCTCTTGAGCCCCTTTATTATTTATTGATTTATTTATTGTAGTGTTTGCTTGATTTTTTTGTTTGTTTTGTTTTGTTTTTGAGATAGGGTCTCTCTGGCTGTCCTGGAACTCACTCTGTAGACCAGGCTGGCCTCAAACTCAGAGACCCACCTGCCTCTGCCCCCTGAGTGCTGGGATTAAAGGTGTGCGCCACTAAAACAGGGTTTCCGTATGTAGCGCAAATTGGACAATAATTCACAATGTATCCCAAGCCGGTTTCAGATTCATAACAATCTGCCTGCCTTGGCCTTCTGTGTGCTGGGTGGCTGGAGTGAGCCACACACCCCCTGCTTCCTTTCTTTCGAGTGAACACATAGGAGTAACTGAAATTGAAATGAAATTTATACCCTGGCAGCCCATATATGGCAGTTCTGTTGAACTTGTCCATAATTAGGTTTCATGGTCTAAGTTGATGAGGACAACTCTTTCTCAGGAGGGCACCGGATCTCATTACAGATGGTTGTGAGCCACCATGTGGTTGCTGGGAACTGAACTCAGCTCCTAACCACTGAGCCATTCTCCAGCCCCATAGGGGTAACTAGGAATACCAAATTCAAATTCTGCCGTTAGCTTTTTGAGACATTGGCAGACTGTTTTCCAAAGCTGATGTCCCATTTTAAATTCCTACCAGAAGGGTATGAAGTTTTTCTTTATGTCTTTGCCAACATTTGTTACTGAGTTCCTTGTTAGATGTATGAATTGCAGATATTTCTTCCCATTCTCCCGGTGCTAATGCTGTTTACTAATTTCTAAAAAGATAACTGCTCCATTTTACTGAATGCGACTACAGACTTTTACAATATTAAGTTTGTATTTTGTATTCTTTCTGTTTTTCTTTTTTAAGGACAATACTGAAAAGCTTGTACATTGTGTATATGTGTCTGTGTTATATGATTTGTATGCTTTTCTGTAAAGTATATGTATGCATTTATATGTTTTAGGAAATTAAAGTTTTGATTAATTTTATTCTTTTGATAATTTCATATGTGTAAATAATATATTTTGATTCATCTCCCCTTTTCTCCCATATCTGTCAGCCTTTCTCCTCCATCCCTACCAGTCTCTTTTCCAGATTCACATGACTTAGTTTCATTCTATGAGCTATTTAGTCTGTGTGAGCATTGAATTGGAGCTATCCATTGATCCCAATGGGATCACCAAGACCCAAACTGAAGGCAATGACTTCCCCTCTCCCTGAATTTCTCAATAGCAAATAGTTGAGCAGTAAGTGATGTATGTTCCCCCTCCCCAACCTCTCCTCCCTTCTTACCTATAGAGGAGTCCATTTTTCTTTTTCTTTTCTCCTCTTCTCTTTCTTTTGGGTCTTGAGACAGGGTTTCTCTGTGTAGGCGTAGCTGTCCCAGAGCTCACTCTGTAGACCAGGCTGGCCTCAAACTCACAGAGATCTGCCTGCCTCTGCCTCCCGAGTGCTGAGATTAAAGGTGTGCGCCACTACTGCTGGCCTGAGGAGCCCATTCTTATGCAGACCCAGCTACCAATACCTGGCTCTATGAGTTCCTGATGGCAGTGGCTGTGTCTTGTCAGAAGATGGCATCAAACAGCCCTTTTTCCTATCTTTTAACCCTTAGATTCTTTTTAAATTTAATTTTACTATTTTTAAATTAATTTTGCTTATTATGGGATTTTGTCTGCTTATAAATTTATGAACAATATGCATGCTTTGTATTCACAGAGATCAGAAGAAGGTGTCAGATCCCCTGCAACTAGAGTTACAGATGGTTGTAAGCTCCCATGTGGTACTAGGAATCAAACCCAGTCCTAAGAGTGCTTTTAACCGCCGAACCATCTCTGCAGCTGTCTCATTCTTCCTGCTCTCTTTTGCACACATGGCTTAGAATTTTAAAACTTAATCTATCCTTTTTAAATAATTTGGAATTTATTCAATGATGTCATAAGAAAGCACAATTACACTATTTAAGTAGTATATTGTTTTCTTATTGCTGATAATGGACAGCATTAAATATTATACACTTATTTCTTTCAAAATTTTACATGTTTCATAGCATATAATTATATAATTGTCTTTCTCTTTTAAAATTTGGTTATGGGATGGAAGCACTTCTGTTGATTTGGGTATGTGCACATGTGTGCCATGGTGTGTGTGTGTGTGTGTGTGTGTGTGTGTTTGTGTGTATGTGTAGGCCTGTGAACAACTTATGGTAGTTGGTAGTTTCCTGCTATTTGGATTCTGAGAATTGAACTCAGGTTATCAAATTTGACAGTAAAAACCTATGCATGCCTAATCATCTTGCTGGCCTGGAACTGAACTTGTAATATTATTACATTAATTTAAAATGTAACAGCTGCATTATATTGCAGCTACAGAACTGTTCCTTGCTCACAGTAATCCAGCATGGTGTTGCCCTAGAGGACTTCCTGTTCTCTAGGGCTGATTGTTTGAACAGTGGTCCTGGCAATGGGCATCACATTCCTGTCTGCAAGGAGCCATCCCTAACTTCTTAGTGGCAGCACTGGAGTCAGTACTGAACTGTTCTCCCTCCTCTCCATTCCTATCAGCTTCTCTCAGGAGGGCTGCAGATGTTTGGTTTGCAAGATGGCTGGTTTGAGGAGGACTTAGGATTGTCCTTCCTTCTCCACCAGACATGACCTTGGGCTCAAGGAGTCCTGTATATTCCCTCTGTGCAACAATTAGAGTATTAGGATGTGTGTGCAGAGACTGTAGCCCGTGTGCTGGAACGAGGGAGAAGGGCCCTGCAGTACTCTATGGTTGCCTTCTGTCCCTCTACCAGCATCACCCTGGTTCTAACACTCCCCCACCTTTGTTGTCTAGGTGCATCCACTGTGGTGTCATCCACCTGACTTTGGCCTTGCTGAAAAGCCACATCCAGGAGCGACACTGCCAGGTTTTCCACAAATGTGCATTCTGTCCCATGGCCTTCAAGACTGCCAGTAGTACAATGGACCACAGTACCGCCCAGCACCCCACCCAGCCCCACAGACCCTCCCAGTGAGTGCAGCTGCAGGACCTGCAGGTCCTGTGGGGCAGAGAGGGTGGCCTGGATGCTGTAAGGGTGACAGAAGGATGGGCTGGGGAGCTAAGGCTATGGAGAGATTATGTGGAGTCTCCTGAGGACATCCCAAGCAGGAAGAGATGTACACTGGCTCAGGCTAGTGTGTCCCCAAACTTCACCCTGGTTCAGAGAGAGCAGAGACAGGGGAGAGGGGCTGTTTGATCCTGCCAACAGAGCCCTAGTTACCTCACACCTCCGGGGCTTGTTTTGTCAGGCTAATTTATAAGTGCTCCTGTGAAATGGTCTTCAATAAGAAGAGGCACATTCAACAGCATTTTTACCAGAATGTCAGCAAGTCACAGGCGGGTGTCTTCAAGTGCCCCGAGTGCCCACTCCTATTTCTGCAGAAGCCAGAATTAATGCAGCACGTGAAGGTGAGGTGCCCTGGGAGAAGCTTTGGAGGAAGTGCCGAGCCTCGGGTCAGGGGTTTGACTTTGATCTTTCCATCCCCAGAGTACCCACGGTGTTCCCCGGAATGTGGATGAGCTATCCAGCCTCCAGGCTTCAGCGGACACGTCCTCTAGTCGCCCTGTTTCTCGAGCTCCCACTGAGCCCCCAGCCACAAGCGTAACC
>LOEQ01000337.1:288384-302863 GCA_001685075.1 Bramus lutescens | reverse complement strand
TAGTCGCAGCTATCTGCTCAGCGTGCGGCCGGAGACTAGGTGAGTCGTCTGGGCCCTGGGTCGCCGAGGGCCGATCTGCCCCTTGGGTGGTGGCCGGGTGTGGCCAGGGTCTCAGAAGCGCCCCAAGCTCTGGAGGCCTGGGGTGAGGCCCGTGCCATCGAGCCTTCTCAACTCGAAGGCCTTGAGGTCTGGAGACAGAGCCAGGCCAGAAGAGACCCTCGTGGTACCTTTTGATCCCTTGAGACCCCGTGTGCCTCAAATGTGCTGCCCAAGAGAGGAGAATCTGAGGAGATTTTACAGGGGCCTAAAGGCCTTTTCACCTCCCTCACCCCACACCGGGCTACTCCCAGGCCTGAATTCCACAGTTAGTGATAAGGAGATCCAGAGTGGCTGAAATTCCTCGGCTTCACAGGAGGGGAAGCTGTTGGTGGGTGGGTGTGGGGGAACCAGTGAAGGCTGTTTAGCTTAGAGTGGGATAACTCAAGTTCCTTCTCTGGGCCCAGGACTTTGGCCTTCCAGAACTGTACTGTGTCTACCTGAGAGGAAGGGGTGCCAGGAGGTGACGGTGGCCCTGTCTGAGAAACCAGGGAGGGATCTACGGCTTGAAGCTCTGAAGGAGTTGATCCCTCTGCCCAGTCTCAAGACCTGTAGGGGGTTAAGATGCCTCGGGAGGGGTGGAGCTGATTGAGCTCTTCATTGTCCTTCTAGGAGTTAAAGAGGTTTGAAGATTTTGTTTTAGGAGCCATGTTATTCCTAGATACAAGGACACACAGACAATAGGCAAGTTTCTGCAAAGACTCTCAAAGATGCAGACACTCAAAAACAAGTGCATTGCCCCCACGGACAAACTTCCTGCCCTCTGTGGGCAGCCGGGCTTCCCTTGACTCTTGAGCCCGTTTTTTCCAAAGGGAAATGGGACAGTGGTGGCGTTTGGAATAGGCGTTACTCCTTACCACAGAATTTGGTTTGTGTGTTGTGCAGAAGTTGCTTCTCTGAGACACTGCTGTGGGGTCTGCTCTCAAAAGCACAAAAAGGGCACCAATGACATTCAGGAAAAGCCCTGGGTGCTTCCTCTTGGATGGGCTGAGTCCTAATGACCTTGGAGTTGGAAAAGTTCAACTGTAACCGGAACCTGTTTCTGCATAAAACTCTGCAAACGGTGTCACATGTTTGGGGCAGGGCTGAGGGCTAGTGTTAGTGACCCAGTCAGACTCAGTCAGGCTTCTGGGCTGCTGGGGGGTTGTGGTGGGGCACCTTTTCCCCAGTTATTGGCTCTGTGGAACATTGCAATGAAATATGGACATTTATTGTATGTAGTCCCTAGTGAAGTCAACTCCCTAGTGAGTGCCCCACGTTTATCTTCCACGTCATGGTGGCTTATCTGGGCATTGCTGCTTTCTGTATCTGGTTTTTGTCAATACCAGTGGAAGGAGGAGAAGAGGATGTAGCAAGAGAGGCAGGGAAGAAAGGATGGTTTGAAAGCCTGGCAGAGCGGAGTGGGTTCAGGATCTGGGCTCCTAGGAACAAGGCTGGAGGCTTGGGCATGGGGCTGTTTCCTGGCTGAGCTTGTGTTAGACAGTTTTATAGTGTGCCAGGCGGAGGGCTGGAAGTAAGAAAGGCTTGTCTGGCTTGAGTCCTTGGACCTTAATGGCGATGCTGTTAGCAGGGCTGTTCTTGTTGGGCATTTGAAGGCTCCGGACAGGAGCAGCGGGAGAGAGGGTTTTTCTAGCCTTGGACTTGGGACACTTTAGCCTGTACTTTTTCACCTTCTGCCAACTGGCTGAAGACGACCCTCCCGCCCCCACCCCCCATGGGTCCTGACAACGGCAGCCAAGTTTTTTAGCTTCTGGAAGAGCTCATTGGGGGAAAAAAAAGATTATGAAGGGGGCTGAACTGGGGTGGGCAAAGGGACAGTTCCCAGGGCTGTGGGAAGGTCTGACTTCTGTTGGAGGAATCTGTGCACTCTGCTGCCCCTCAGACGACTGTATGTGGGGTGGAGGGAGCCCAAGAAACAAAGAGAAGAGGGGTCGCTTGAGGACTGCTAGCTGCGATCAGCTCCAGCCCAGCTGAGCCCTGACCATGCCTGAGTCCTGGCTGAGAGGCAAGTTCTGCCCTCATTCAGTTTGGATCCAGAATAGCCTAGGTCCGCCTTTCTGTAGATCTGCTGCAGGGCTTTTGTTTGTTTGCTTGCTTTTGTTTTTGTTTTGTTTCTTTGTTTTTTGAATATTTTTGAGACAAGAGTTTTTCTGTGTAGCGCTGGCTATACTGGAACTCACTCTGTGGACCAAGCTGGCCTTGAATTTACAGAGATCTGCCTGCCTCTGTCTCCTGAGTGCTGGGATTAAAGTGTGCGCCAGGACCACCTGGCTCACTGTGGGGCTTTTAAGGCATCCTTCCCAAGGGTGCTGAGGCTAGGTTTTCCCTGGGAGCTATGCACAACTGCCACGTGGCTGGGGCTCCAGAATCTGTATGTGTCCCACACTTGTTGCCCCGTGATCTTTGGAGGGTGTTCTTTTTGTTTGTTTGTTTGTTTTTTTGTGAGACAGAGTTTCTCTGTGTAACAGTCTTGGCTGTCCTGGAACTCATCCTGTAGACCAGGCTGGCCTCGAACTCACAGAGATCTGCCTGCCTCTGCTTCCAGAGTGCTGGGATTAGTCTCACGTCAGTTCAAGGTTATTTTACGGCTCACTGAGGTCAGAAGAAGATAGTCCCGGTTGGCTGTCCTATCTGATAGCCAAGCTCTGCTCGTCCAGCTGTGAGGACCTCATCCCTCTAGGAAGGTGGGCTACAGATAGGCTGGAGAACTTTAAAGAATTGGAGTGGAGAGGAAACAGTAAGGACTGACTGACTTTTGTGTGGTACTCAGAAGTTCTCAAGCCCCTGGCCTCTTGTTTCGTGAAGGCCCTGATCCTGGTGGGGCTCGTAGGAGCAGAAGGGCTCTGATATTGCCACAGATCATTTCAAAACAACCTTTGCCGCCCCTCTTGGGTAAGGCAGGTTGTCTAGGGTGTTAGTTAGGGAAACTAAGGCATTGGTCTAGAACTTTCAAGAGGCCTTCTATGCCCATAATAGATGAAAAACAGTCCCATGGGAGGCCCCCAGCATCCATGCGAGCCCTGGTTCTTCCAGGTGTTTGCTCCTTTAAGAGGAGAACTTTGCTTTCTGGGCCTCAAATTCCTATTTTGCAATGGGAGCATGGCAAGAACTCTAAAGTCCTTCAGCTCCAACATTCGATGTCTCTGACCCTTTCTGCCCTCACCCCAGAAGCTCCTCTGCTAGGATTAGCCAATCAGCTAGGCTACAACAGATCTTTTGCATTTTGAGGACCAGGTGCCTTTGGAAGCCTCAGATTCTTCTGGCCTGATTAACAGGTAAGGTGAGGGACTGGAGAGACAACCCAGCACTTAAAAGAACTTACTGCTTTTCCAGAAAACACAGGATTTGGTTCCCATGATCCAAGCTGGGCCACCCACAACTGTCTGTCACCGCAGATCAAGGGATCCGATGCCATCTTCTGGCCTCCGATGGCATCCGTACACATCTACACATCCTTCTCACCCCATACACATAATTAAAAATAATATAAATCAGGCTGGCGCGAATACTCAGCAGTTAAGAGCGCGCACCGCTCTTTCAGAGGATCTGGTCTTGGTTCCGAAACCCACCCTGGGAGAGGCTCACCACCACCTGTAACTCCAGCTCCAGGGGATCTGATGCCTCTGTCCTCATAGGGCACCTGGACTCTCACAGACATACACATGTGCAAATAGTTTTAAAATAATAAAAATAAAACCTTAAAAAAATCTTCACAAGCAAACATGTAAGGTGAGGTGGAGAGACAATGGGGCCAGGAAACAAAACCTCACAAACAACCTGAGAGGCCTGAGGAGGACACACTGTCTCGGCCCAGTCTCTTGCCCACGTGGAGGTGGAACCTGTCATTTTCCGTTGTAAATTAGAAAAGCTGGCCCAATGCCTCATCCTAGGGAGGAGGTCCAGACTCAAGGGGAAACCTCTCGATCCCAAGGAGACAGACGAAGGCAGTTCGTGGTCGGGAAAGGATAGGGTTGCCAGTGCCCACGCAGCCTCCAGAGGAGTTTTAAGACTCCCAGCAAAGGCACCTGCGGTGTGTACCCTTTGCCCAACTCTTCTGAAGCAGCTGCCTGGGGGGAGTGGGCAGGACCCTTCCTCCTGGAAATGCTTCTCTTTCCTCCTCCTCCATTTCCTTCTCCTCTCGTAAGAACAGCCGTGATGACCCATCATATGCCTAGCACTACCTGAAGAGCCACAGAAGCTACAAAAAGACCTGCTGAACGGCTGTGTGGGCAGGGCTTAGCCGAGCAGAAGGAAGGAGAGAAATGGTGGCCTTCGCTGTGGCCATGGTTTGACGGCCTTGGCTGCTGGTAGAACCTGAGTGTTGGAAGTGACTGTAAGAAGTCCAGAGGGAAGCCGGGCAGCAGTGGCGCTCGCCTTTAATCCCAGCACTTGGGAGGCAGAGGCAGGTGGCTCTATGTGAGTTCAAGGCCAGCCTGCTCTACAAGAGCTAGTTCCAGGAAAGGCTCCAAAGCTACAGAAAAACCCTGTCTCGAAAAACAAAAAACAAAAAACAACAAAACAAAACAAAAAGGTCCCGAGAGAGCCTTAACTGTTGACATGAGTGGAGTCTGGACAAACAGGCAGTAGGTTTACTGCAGCATTTTCTACACAGCAGTGTGTGAAGTCAAGTATGATGGATGGCATATGCCTGTAATTCTAGCACTTGGGAGGCTGAGGCCGGAGGATCACTATGAATTCAAAACCACTTTTGGCTACACAGGAAGTTTGAAGCCAGCCTGGGTGGGTTACATCAGACTTTGTCCCTCAAAAATCAACCAAACAAGCAAACAGGGTAACAAAACCAAGCCCAAACTACAGTCTGTGAGAGGATCATGAGATGAAGGGGGTGGGGAGCTGTTGAGTGTGGAATTGCCAGGAAATAGATCAAAGCACAGCCAGGCTAGAGTGTTAGAGAAAAGGACAAGGAAGAGTTCAAGAGTTTGGACAGATGCTGGTGGCATCCAAATAACCCAAGTGCCATGAAAGAGAAGGGCAGGTTATCAAGAGATGGAAATGAGCTTCCCTGAGTGCCACTGAGCAGGCTTAGGGCACCATAAAGAAGGGTGAAGTGAAGGGGTGTGTATTGGGGGGACGGCCCTTGCCACCCCCAAAGATGCCGAAGAGGTCAAAGTCAGCTCAGCACCAAAGGGCTGGTGCTTCACTGCATTGTGGGCCTGGCTCCCAACGGAGAATGAGGCCCTCTTCTGTGCCTCTAAAGAGGAGGTGATGCTGGACCGAGGGAGCTGGGTGTCTCTAGCTCCTGCCGAATTAACTGCTTTGTCTTCCTCCTCTTCGCTCTCCCAGCTGGTTTGCCTTGCTCTTTAACCATACTTTAACATATTAATGGTGGGAGTTCTCCAAGCCACCTCTCCTTCAAGCCTGCGTGGGGATTTCCAGGAATGAGGCTGCTTTCCCTCAAAGGCAAGACCTGAAGCAGCAGCTACCCGCAGGCTGGTAGGCTGTGGGCTGGGGAACAGGCGTAGGCCTCCCTCTGGGGAAAGAGACTTATGCCCGTGTACACATTTCTCCCAAAGCTCAATCCCCAGGGACCTCCGTCCTGCCTAACCAATTTCCTGGACTCAGCTGCACTTAATGAGCTCTTGGTTTCAGATACATTGGTGTCCAGTGGTGAGGCCGCTTGCTGCTAACGGGAGTGGCCAACTAAGACAGCTGGTTCCTTTTAATAGAAAAGCCTCTGGGCTTCAGATGGTGGCTGATTAATACTTTGGGACTGTTGTTGATTTTGCCCCCTCTCCTTGCTTTTGGGCCTAATGATTCCGTTTACTGTTTTTGCTTAGCTTATCAAGCAACCGGTTGTCTCACCCCAGCTCTGGAAGGTAAACGCACATTGCATTACATTCTCCGACTGCTTTTGAGAGGCCTTGAGAGGCCGCAGGGTGACTGCTTGTCCACTAACCAGGCTGCATGGATGATGGGGAGGGTGAAAGAGGGTACTCACCGGGCATGGGTCTCACAGGGACCAGAAGTGATGCTTGCATGGACCTGGACTCAGGAGCAAAGATGTGGGGAAAAGCTGCTGAGATGCTTGCATTGATAGCCTTTAGAACAGACACCACGGGGGACATGCGAGAGCAGCCACCAGCCACAGGAGCCACATGATGCCTTATCTATCTTCCTGTAATAGTGGCACTGACTTTTACGATTTTTTCCCCTGCCTTCCTGTAACTTCACCTGCTACCTTTTCTTCCTTTGAATTTTCCTTCCCATTGACTCCGCCACACCTTCAGAGACTCAGAACTCTGTGAGATCAAAGAAGACCACCTTACTGTCTTGTGTATCCTCTGACTGGAGCCAGTTCAGCACCTGAGCAAGTCTGTGGTCAAGGCTTGCGGGTGCAAAGCTGCCCTTTCATCTGCCAGCTTGGGGACAGCTCCCTAGTGCTGGCTGAACGGACTGTTTCCATCAGAGTGGGACTGTTTCCTGGCTACTTCTCAACTCCTGGGCCCCATCCCAGACTGGGAGGTCTGGGTAGAGTTAGCCACAGGTTTTTTGTTGTTGTTGTTGTTATCATTTGTTTTTTGTTTTTGTTTTTTCACACAGAGGAAGATTTTTGACTAGCCAACTGGTTTATCATGTCTTCAGGCCTGAATAGTTAATTCTTAGGGTGTTGTGCTTGGCCCTTGATGGGGCTGAACACCAAGGAAACTTTGGACTGGGAGGAAATGAGGGGAGCCCAGGTGATAGAGTGATGTGTGGAAGTGCCAAGAGAGAGGACCTGGGGTGTTCAGAGGGAGAGCAATAGCAAACCCAAGGCAGGGTTAGGTTCCTTTGAACATCACGGAAACCTTGATTCTGGGCTTCTCCAAGATACATAGGAGCCCATGATACCATTAAAAAACCAAGGAAATCAAGCCTTTAATCAGGAGGCAGAAACAGGCAGGTCTCTGTGAGTTCAAGGCCAGCCTGGTCTACAAAAGCTAGTTCCAGGACAGGCTACAAAGCTACAGAGAAACTCTGTCTCAAAAAACAAAATCAAAAACAAACAAAAAATAAATAAGAAATCATGGAATTGGACAAATTTGGAAGTGGCTGGAAAGACCATTACCAGATGTGTGTGTATTTCCTGGTTTCTTGGGTGCCTGGATAGAATAACTGGGAGTCTAGCCCACCAGAGTGGAGGACAGGGACAGAAAGCTATGGCAACCAGAAGCTGTATGATGGTCACTAGAACACAAAAGTGTTGAGTGACTTTCCCTGTCCCAGCCTGGTCTATATAAAAAGTGCCAGGTCAATCAGAGCTATGCTCTGAGACGCTGTCTCAACAAACAAACCAAAAATTCCCAGAGAATAGGACAAAGTAGAAAGATGCCTCAGCAGGCCAGGGCACTTCCTTGTCGCTCAAGGCTGGTGACTTGTGTGCAATCTCTAGAACCCACACAAAAGTGGAAGGGAAAAGAAGTGCAAGCTGTGCTCTGAACGCCACATGTCTGCAGTGGTGCATTTGGGCCCCAATCGCATGCGCACACATGTACACACAAGTGCACGCATATGCATGCACATGCACAAGCAAACATGCAAACGCACGTGTATGCACACACACATGCACACGCAAACACACATATGTACACACACACAGTTTCTCTCTCTCATTCCCCCATTCTTTCTTTCACATACTCTGTCTTTCTCTCTCTCTCTCTCTCTCACAGAGGAAATACATAAATTTAATAAGATAGAACCTCAAGTCTGCTTCAAACAACAAGCAAAAGCCAAAAACAAGTTATATAATGCAATGAGGATTAGCAGCAGTTGGGGCTATATTTGGCATAGAACTTTCTAGAAAGTCCAAGTCAGAAGCTGCTATTATGTGATAGGAACAAGAAACATTTTCAGATAGGGTGCAGTGGTGCACGTCTCTAATCCCAGCACTCAGGAGGCAGAGGCAGGGAGATCTCTGTGAGTTTGAGGCAAGCCTGGTTTACATATTGAGTTCCAGGACAGCCAGGACCACATAAAAAAAATCCTGTCTTAAAAAGGAAGAAGGAGAAGAAGAGAAAGAAGAGGAGGAAAAAGAAAAGGAAAAAAGAAATATTTGAGACATTTTCAGGGTTGTCAATCACAGCTACTTGGAAGGCTGAAACAGGTGGATCACAAGTTCTAGACTACATAGCAACATGCTGTCTGGAAAAAGAAACCTTTCCAGACATTATATTTATTCTAAGTGTTCAGGGAGTTGATAGCCTAGGCCCCAAAAGGGTTTCTATTTCTGAATGACTTAAAGGGGAAGGAATAGTGCTTATTCTATTGTACGATCAATTACTCAGTGAGAAGATTCTGCTGGATGCTGCTGGATGCTACCAAATGCATCTTGCAGGCCTGGTACGGTGTTCAGGTAGAGGAGAGGGAGATCCCCATCCTGGGTGGACATTAGAGGGAGAGCTCCTGCTAGCTCTCCAATGCGTGTCTGCATTCCTAGACACCTTCAATCCAGAAGTCTTAACGTGATTCAAAACACTTCTGGGGATTCAAACTCTCTCGTAGAACTCAAGTGCAGAGTAATGTTTACGGAAAAGACGTTGAACATGGAGCCTTCTCCCGGCAGAGTATGTAGGGTTACCCCCTCTGCATCCCACACACTCCCACTTATACCTATTAAACACTCATGGGCAGGTGAATATGGCTCTTGGGGTCGACACCTTCCTCTGAGGTCCAGAGAAAGGCAACTTGGAATGATTTGCCTTTCCCTGTGGTTCCTTCTGCTTCGGTTGATTTTCTCCTTCATGGTCCTCCCACTGCTGCTCACAAAGGGTGTGCGCTCAGAGAAGGGAGGAGGGCTGGGCACAGCTTGTGCACCACACAGCCTGGCTATGTGGTTGAGCTGCACGCCTGGGAATGCACTGTCTTTGCTGGCCCACGGAAGGGTTTGGCACCAAGGTTTGCTTCCTGTGCCCAGGAGGGAGTGGACTGTGAGCCCTGAGGATTGTTGGTGAGTTTGGGGTAGATGTTATAATATCACAGATGCAGCTAAGTTCTGCAAGAGAAACTCTGTCGCAAGGGAACCAAGAGTTCTGGCTTGTCCAGGAGTCAGTCTGTGGCTTGGCAGCCCTATACAGCTGCCAGCCTTGCTTCAGCACATGGTGTCCGTAAGAGGAGCAGAGGAGCCATGGCTAGCTTGCTAGTGCCACTCCATAGCTCTGTGTGGCATCAAAATTTACTTGATAGCCCATAAAGTAGAGTCCCCTTAAGGGTCAAGGCCGCTGGCATTGCCAACTCATTCTTCATCTACCGTGGCCTGCGCTCACAAATGCTGGTGCTTTTCTTCTGAACCCGAGCTCTAGGATAAACATAGTTCCATGCCTTCAGTATCTCTGAATCCTTGAGGGCTGGCTGGCTCTTCCCTCTTTGGCATGCTGTGCTATGCTAGACTTGACATATCTACATGTGTATCTCTCACACATACCAATCCCTGAAGAGGTAAATGGAGGGTGAAGCTAGCTCCCTACCATCCCCCAGTAAGGATTTGTTGGGGGATATGGAGGATAGCAGTCTGCTGTGCGCAGGAGCCTGGTCTATTGTCAGCCTCTTGCCTATTGTAATGGCCCTGGTCGAGATTGCATTCAATCTCTTAGTACCTGCCCCCAACCTGGCCAGGAAGCCCAGGTGCTCTTGAATAAAGACTTGCTCAGGTACGCCCAGGATCTTTGGCCGCAGGACGACTGGCAAACGTGGTAAGGCTTAACCTTGGGCAAGGCAAGGCCAGAAGATATTCTGTAGGGAGGGCTTCTCTAATTGGTTTTTGCTTTTTCTAGGAGCACTTTCTGCTCCATCATTGCCCAGCTCACAGAAGAAACCCAGCCGCTATTTGAGACCACACTCAAGTCCCGGGCTGTGTCCGAAGACAGTGACGTCAGGTTCACCTGCATTGTCACAGGTAATGAAGCTGTTGATACAGCCCCTGCCAGGGTTTCTGCATAGAGCAGGGTCCCAGGAGGAAGGAATGGGTATGGAGGGGGGTGTAGGTTGTATGTACCAAACTGAGTGCACTGATTTTAGTCCCCCCCCCCGCTCCGGTTAAACTCTCTGTGTGGGCTGGTTCCTGTCTTTTCTTCTGGAACCGTGTGTGTGTGTGTATGTGTGTGTGTGTGTGTGTGTCTCAGTTGGTCAGGTGGTAGAGTGCTCGCTAGCATACATGAAGTCCTGAGTTTTACCCTTGGCACCACATGAATCTGGAACAGTAGTTTGTGCCTGTAATCCCAGCACTTGGGAGGACAAGGAGGTCAGAAGTTTAAGGTCATTCTCAACTACATAATGAGTTTGAGGCCAGGGTAGGCTACATGGGACCCTGTCCCAAAAAGACAGAAAACAAAGGCAACAAACCCCCAACCGTGCTCAGCCAAGTTTCTTCTTCAAGTATATTCACGGTTGATGATTGATCTTTGAAGCCATCCATCAAACACCCCACTTAATAGCTGAGCCATTTGTGACTTGGGGTATCTAGTCTGAGAGACAGTAAATCATAGTTATTGCAACCATAGACCCTGGAGGCAAACTGCCTGGCTTCGAATCCTGACTCAGCCTTCCCAGGATATGGTGCTGGGCAGGTTGCTATTAAGCAGCAGAGCATTGTGAGCCTGAGGGAGTTAATATCTGCTTAGCCACAGGACTAGCATCCGGCACACAGTGAGTACATACAAGTGTTGGGAATCAAGACTCTTCACTTTCCACTGAGTCTCCTGTGGGTTTTAAGTAGGACGCCCAGTGCTGCGCCTTGGAAGCCGGGCTTAGGAGTGCTGGGACCTTGGCTCCAGGCATTGTTCCTTTCCCATGCCTCCCAGTACAGTGTCCCCTCTGCACCATCCTGACCTGCCCCAAGGCCTATATGATATTTACTAGCTGCTCCGCTCACCATTTCTAAGAGCTCAGACTCATACACCTCCAAGACAGCTCCCCTACCTCCTTTCTTTTGTTTTTCTTCAGTTAGTCAAGGACTTGGGTGGTTTTCAGCTGTCACATTTCTTGATCTTGGGGGTGGATTTGTTTAGTCCAGCCAGCTAAACAGCTTCTTTGGGATTGATTTTTCCATGGGTAGTTGTCCCGTTGACCAGGACTGTCCAGCACATCTGCTAGAGAGACACCCACTGTCCCTCCCCTGTAGCCTTTATCTTTGTATGACGTGGTGTGTTGCAACTGAATTCTTCCAAACCCTGTGAAGTAAGCGCTATTGTTAGCCCAGCTTTGCAAAGGACGAAGCTAGAAGAGGCTAGGTGAGCCACCCAAGTCATGAGGAGCTAGCTGCTTTTTCTTGTGCATTGCCCTTGACCGAGTGAGTCTCTGCGGGCACTACCAGTGCCCGAGTCTCTGATACTGCAGCTCCAATGGTTCCCTAGAAAAATAACCTCCCACTGGGCTGTGGTGGCACATGCCTTTAATCCCAGCATTTAGGAGGCAGAGGCAGATGGATCTCTGTGAGTTCAAAGCCAGCCTGGTCTATAAAGTGAGTTCTAGAAGACAGCCAGGGCTGTTACACAGAGAAAGCCTGTCTCAAAAAAAAAAAAAAAAGAAGAAAAGAAAAATAACCTCACTCTACATGTTCTTATATTCCGCTTTATGTAGAATGTCTTTAATTCTATTTGGAGAAAATCAGGAACTGGGATGTAGTTCAGTTGGTAGAGTGCTTGCCCAGCATGCTGAGTCTGTGGAGTTGTCCACAGCTTTATATAAGCCAGTGGTGGGTGGGCTTTCCTGTGATCCCAGCACTCTGCAGGTGGAGGCAGGAGAATCACGGGTTCAAGGTCATCTTCTGTTACACAGCCAGTTTTAAGCCACCTTGGCATGCATGACACCTGTCTCAAAATTAAATTTTATTGTATCAAATCAATACATGTACATATTTTAAGGTTTCAAATTATACTAAATATTTGTCAAAATACAGTCATTTATCCACCAATCTGTCTTCCCAGAACCCAGGAGTATAGGTATGAGCTACCGTGTCTGTTTGTTGCTGTTGATACTTTTTAAGACAGAGTCTCACTAAGTATCTCCAGTTGGCCCAGAATCTCTCTATAGACCAGATGGTCTTGAGTTCACAGAGATCCACCCATTTCTGCCTCCTGAGCACTGGGATTAAAAGCAGGTGCCACCATACTCAGCAGGTTCTTGTTTGTTTATTTGTCTTTGTTTTAGGACAGGGTCTTAACTGTGGTCTAGACTGGCCTCAAACTGGATTCTTTTTGCCCCGGCCTCCTGAGTGCTGGGATTACAGGTGTGCGTGTACCACAAGGCCCAGAATTCTGGTTTTAAAGCCCTTTTAACTTTCCTTTCCTTTCCTTTTCTGACTAGTTTTTCATTTCTACTGCCTCTAAACTCAAGATTTGGCTCTCTTGAGTGTGCTTGCCTCTCTGCTTACTTTTTACAAAGTTTTTAGCTCCCATTTCTCCCATTTCTCTTCTTGCCTGTTCTCCCTATGCACGCATTCATATGTGTGTGTGCGTGTGTGTGCATGCGTATATGTGTGTATGTGTGTGCATGAGTGTTTATGTGTGTGGGGGGGTGGGTTCCTGCTCCTTCGAATGTTTATTCTGCTACCTAGAAGACCCTGCTGCTTTGCCTGGCCAGTTCCTCAGCAAGAGCACGCACCAAGGGTGTCATGCTTCTCAGAATCAATGTCAACTTCCCAGACACCAGTTTGGTGTACAGAATCATGGGACATTTTATTGAGTGCTCCCAATTTCCTCATAAGAGTAAGTCTTTTCCTCAAGCCAAATCTAAAGGAGCAATTTTAAAAAGTATTATTATTGTGTGTATGGGGNAGAGAGAGATGTGTTTGAGCATACATACCAAAACACACACGTGGAGGTCAGCCTGCAGGAGTTAGTTCTCTCCTTCCTTCTAGAAGGTGTTGAGCTCAGGTCATTAGGCTCACATAGCAAGTGTTTTAAAAAACACTGAGCCCAAAGGAATAATTTTTTAAAAAACATACATGTTATTTTAATGTGTGTTTGTCAGACATGGTAGGAAGAACCTTTATCAACTAATTGTCTCATTGAGCTCACAGAGATCCGCCTGTCTCTGAGATTAGGCACCATACTCAGCAGGTTTCTGTTTGTTTTAGGCTTTGTTTGAGAATAGGGTCTTTGTTTTGTTTCAAGACAGGAGGACAGGGTCTTAACGTGTAGCCTAGGTTGACCTTAAACTGGAGGCCTTGCCCCATCTTCCTGAGTGCTGGGATTACAGTTGAGCACGCACCTATAACCTGTGTCCTCAGAGACATTATTATTATTATTATTATTATTATTATTATTATTATTTAATCCCTGCATCTCATGCTGACCAGCCCAGGCCAGGATCTTTTACTGAGGAGGACCTACCGATTGAGCTGGCACAGATTTCGGGGCTCTGGGCCACTGTAATACCCACACTTTCACTTGCTGTTGTGCCTCCCCCCTTTTATTCCCGCAGACATTCCAAATCTCAGCGCATTCAATTTTCTGTAGCAGATTAGAAAGTGGTCACTATGGTCTCACCGTGTACCAGAAACGAGCAAGGAGAAGATGTGGTTGTAGGAAGTGGGGAGGGGAGAAAAGGAGAGAGGACCAAGAACTAGGGAGACATCACCAGACACTAGGTTTCCTCGGTTTGGAGGTGTTCCTGGCTGATCAGTGGCTGAGACNCTCTGGCTTCTCTTAGTGGATTCAGGGGGACTGTGTCAGTTTCTCTTCCTGCCAGGAGCATCCCTGAGCACGGGTAGATGATGGGTCAGGACCTGGCTCCAGGGCCTCACCAGGCACTGATGATGCTTTCCTCTGTTCGGACCCTTGTCCTGTTGAGGAAGACCCACCTGTACCAGGGGAGCAGGGAGGTACCACATTGTTCCTGGAGAGAAGCCTGCAGACCCGGAGAAGGAACTTGGGACCTCCAGGGTTCTTTTTGTTCACAGTGTGAGAATAGGAGACAGTGGACCTATGGCTGGGCAGTCTGATTCCTGGGTCCTGCAGGCCCCTTGAGGCTGGAATGCTACTATCTCAGACTGCTCATTTCAACCCAGTGTGTTGGCATCCTCTACTCTCTTCAGCTCTGGGGTGCACTCTATATTGGGGTGTGTATGTACACATATGTGTATAGTCACATGTTAAAATAGTAGAAGGAAGCTTCAGAGGTAGGTTAGGCAGGTTGAATCAAGGGACCTAATCTGTAGTAAGAACCACATTTATTTCTTTTTTAAAACATAGTTTATTTGTATTTTATGTGTGTTGGTGTTTTGCCTGCATGTACATCTGTGTGAGGGTGTCAGAAGTCCTGGAACTGGAGTTACAGATAGGAGTGAGCTGCCATGTGGGTTCTGGGAATTGAACTGGAGTCTTCTGGAAGAGCAGACAGTGCTCCCAACTGCTGAACCATCTCTCCAGCCTCCAAGAACCACATTTCT
>LOEQ01000337.1:270807-286694 GCA_001685075.1 Bramus lutescens | reverse complement strand
TTGTTTACTGTTCGCTTACTCTTTGACTCGCTATGAAGTAACTACTGTGCAGGCAGCGACTCAGGTGGAGGAGATACAGGAGCAAACAAAGGCTCATTCCTGCCCACTTGGGTCTGGAGTCTAGCAGGATTGATGGCCCAGGTGCTGGGCTTTCACAGCACCATGATTAGTGGAAGGAAGGGGTGGTATGCTTTCTGAGTCTTCTGAAATTCTGCTTAGTCTTTGGGTCTAGATCAAGTGTCACTCCAAATCCCCAGCCAAGGAGCTTGCTTCCTTCTCTGGACCCTTGGCTCTTCATACCCTGTTGATGTATTCATCTGTAAATATTTACTCGCCGTGGATGGCGTGCCAGGCACTATTCTAGGAACTGGGGACACAGCAGCGAAGAACACTGATAAGTCCCCGCTGTTGTGACGCGGACATTCCATGACGTGCAGGATGCACACCGACTAACAAACTCAGTGTGTTGCGTGGCGGGTGCTCTAGGAAGAAATGATGATGAAAAGGAAGTGCTGAGGGGAGAGAGCTGCAGGCTTGCAGGGGTGTCGCCTCTCTGAGGAGTTATCTGGGAGGCAGAGCGCCACAGGAGCTGAGGTGTGGCCTCCTGGGCTGTGTTAGAGTGAGCTGGCAGGACTGGGTTGGGGCCCAGCTGGCAAAGGGGGAGCCCCTGGGGCTTTGAGAATGTGGGCATGAGTAGACCATGAGGGAAGTTTCACTCTGCTTGTGTTTCCATGGGCTGAAGAGAGGCCAGAACAGAAGCAGTAATTGGTCAGCGAGGAAGGTCTCCCTGGAATCCAAGTTAGAGACAAAGGTGATGGGGACCAGGCTGTGATAGGAAGTGGTCAGATTCTGGATCTGTTCCAAGGGGAGAGCCTTAGGACTGTCTGATGGAGTGGGTATGAGGGAAAGGAAGGGAAGAGACTGGCCCCCTGCTTTGGCCTGAGCCACACTGGGCAGATGAATTGTCCACTTACTAAGCTGCATGTGAATTTTCTTTTCTTTTTTAAATTTTATTGATTTTTTTGAGCTCTACATTGTTTCCTAATTTTCTGAGAAATCACCACACTGACATCCAAAAGGGTTGTACCAGCTTGCATTCCCACCATCAATGCAGAAGTGTTCCCTTTTTCCCACAACCTCTCCAGCATAAGTTGTCATCAGGGTTTTTGATCTTGGCTGTTCTTACAGGTGTAAGATGGAATCTCAGAGTTGTTTTGATTTGCAGTTCCATAAATTTTCTTAAGATGAGAATGAGGAGTCTGTTGTGTGTCACATCTGCCACCTGCTCGGCCTTTGCGTGCAGACACAAATACAAAGTCAGTGATACAGGTCAGGAGTTGAGGGGAGCGGGCCAGGCTGGAGATGGCCACTTTAGGGGTCCTTGCTGCTCCTTGGCCAGCTTGAGCCAGTCTAGGAAGTAAGCAGTTATTTGGCAATATGCACATTCCAGGTAACCTTGATGGACAGTTCTGGTGTAGCAAAGGGAACAGGAGCAGGGCTAGAATATGGGGAGAAAGAGCTCGGTAAAAGATTTCTATGGGCTTGTGTGTGGTGGTGCACACCTTCATCCCAGCACTCGGAGGCAGAGGTAGAGGCAGGCAGATCTCTATGAGCTCAAGGCCAGCCTGGTCTACATAGTTTCAGGACAGCTTGGGCTACAGAGAAAGTCTCAAAAACAAAACAAAACCCAAAAAACCACCACCAACAAAATAAAAATAAGCAAGTAAGTGAATAAATAAAAGATCTCCCTTATTTTTCTTTTGGGACAGTTGTCTCTCATACTGTAGCCAAGGCTAGCCTGAACCTGTAGGCGTAAACCACCATGCTAGGTTTAGAAGCAGGATTTAGAAGTATGTTGGCTTCCTGGTGACTCCCATTAGTATAGTTCCCTGTCTCTCACTGTAACGGAGCATCAGCCCCTCCTTAGGCTGTGCTTCGCAACAGAGCTGTCTCACAGAGCCTCAGAATTGTGTATCCAGGTGCTAAGGGAACAGCTAGGTCAGGAAAGTGCTTGCCCTCCAAGCACAAAGACCCCAGTGTGATCCCCGGTGCCCGTGTGAAAGCCTGTATGTAGGGGCACACACCTAGAACTCCAGCTTGAGGGAGGCAGAGACAGCAGGACCTCAGTGGAGCTCCAGACCCAAGAGAGAATCAACCTCAAAAGAAAATCATCTGTGTAGGCTTAGGTGTTGGTGCGTATATGGAAAATGACATGTAGAAGACCTAGTGTTGACCTCTGGCCTACACATGCATGCACACCTATTCCCACACACATGTATGCACACATGCAAGCACACAAATGTGTACATGCATATACTACAGACACAATTAAAAATAAAAATGACATTTCTAGACAGTGATTGAATTTAGATTAGTTGCCTTGGTGTACATTAATGGGCCAATCAGCTGTGTCCAGGGAAGCAAGAGGCATGAGACTATGTAGTTAGGAGCTCTGCCACATGGGTAGTCTGGGAGTCCCAAAGGAAGGGACTGGTAGGTCCCCGCTCTGTGTAGCAGCTCTGGCTGTCCTGGAACTCTCTTTATAGACCAGGCTGGGCTCGACTTCACAGAGATCCATCTGTCTCTGCCTCCCGAGTGCTGGAAATAAAGGCGTGTGCCACCACTACCACCTGGCAACTGGAAGGTTCTTTAGCTACCCTCATTACAGTGACTCTGTGTGTGTGTGTGTTGGGGGGAGTGTGTGTGACTTGGTGGATAGGTGGATCAAGAGTGTGTGTGTGAACTGGTGGATAGGTGGATCAAGTGTGTGTGTGTGTGAGTGTGTCAGTGTGTGTGTGTGAATTGGTGGATAGGTGGATCAGGAGTGAGTGGATGGGTGGGTGAGTGTTTTAATTGTATTGTCAAAGGATGCAGCTTAGGAACTTGGAATGAAAGGAGGGGTCGCAGCAGTGATGGGGTTTGTAGAGGCGGTCTAAGAGGCAGAGTCCTTGCTGTACCTGAGAAATGCTGAATGGGCCATTATAGTAAAGGAAGTTTGTTATCCCCAGTTACCAGTTGCTGGAAACCCCTCACCCCTTCCTACTAGAAAGCTAAGAAGTTTCTTCCCCTGGTTTTCTTTGTTCCCCTTGGAGGGAAAAAGTACAGTAGGGGTGGGTGGTGCTTCCAGAGGGCCCTGGGCACGGGTACTGCCCAGCCTCTTCAGGCAGTGTGGGAAGCCCTCACCGCTCCGAACCCTCCCACTATTTTGGATATTGCCATAATATTATTCAATCACTTGCTTCCTTGTTCAGGATACCCAGAGCCAGAGGTGACCTGGTACAAGGATGACATAGAACTGGACCGTTACTGCGGCTTGCCAAAATATGAGATCACTCACCAAGGCAACCGTCATACCCTGCAGCTATACAGGTGAGGGAGAGGGGCCTGCATGGCTCTCTGCCCTCCCAAGGACCCTACACCGGATCCTGCCACAGGTCACGGAGTCAGCCGGGTGGAATGCCCAGGCGCTCTCTGCAGTTAGAGGGCAGGGTTCTGCGGCTGAGTTGATCTACCTTGTGAACTGTGCTATCTGCCAGTGTCTGGGATCTCCCAAGGCCAGGGTAGGAGTGCTTCTCACAGCCCTGAGTCTGTGCAACCAGAGGAGGTCCTGACCCGCAGAAACCTTTTTCATGAGGTCAGCAGCCAGAAAAAGCAACAGTGTCACCATCCCTGCTCCCGGGGGCTGTGTTGGTCACCTGCTTCTGAAGGGAGCTCTTCTGGGCCCCAAGTCTAATCCTCTCCTGGGACAGCATGACCTTGGTCAGCTGTCAGTTGCTACCCTCTTGTGGCCTCAGTTTCCTCTACTGTAATTGAGGAAATTCCTGATTGCAGAGGTAGGGCAGGACTCTGCTTGGGAGGGAGCATGTGGTCGATGCCAGAGGGTCTGGTTGTGGGGAGGAGGGCTGTCGCCTCACAGTGGGGAGAGATGGCGCCTCATGCTCCTGCCTCTAGGTGCCGGGAAGAAGATGCTGCCATCTACCAGGCCTCTGCCCAGAACACCAAGGGCATCGTATCCTGCTCAGGGGTCCTAGAGGTGGGCACTATGACGGAGTACAAGATTCACCAGCGCTGGTTCGCCAAGTTAAAGCGCAAGGCTGCAGCCAAGATGCGGGAGATTGAGCAGAGCTGGAAGCATGGGAAGGAAGGCTCAGCAGAGGCTGACACTCTTCGCAAGATCAGTCCCGACCGCTTCCAAAGAAAGCGCCGACTGAGTGGGGTGGAAGTGGCCGTCCTCTCAGCCCCCGCCAGGGAAACGGAAGAAGGGTCCTCTGCAACTTGGCAGGAAGGAGAGACTGATTCTGCTCAGCATCCAGGTTTGGGTTTGATCAACAGTTTTGCTCCTGGAGAGGTACCCACCAATGGGGAGCCTGCCACAGAGAACGGGGAAGATAGCGAGCATGGTTTGCTGACATACATCTGTGAGGTCATGGAGCTGGGGCCTCAGAATGCCCCTCCGAAGGAGTCTGGGGCTAAGAAGAAAAGGAAAGATGAGGAGTGTAAGCCGGGAGTACAGAAGCCAGAGTTAGAAAAGGCAGATGGAAGCCAGTGCGCTTCAGAAAATGGCATCCCCAGTACAGACAAACCCAATTCCAGTAGAAGAGAGAAACCAGCGGAAACACAGCCAACTCAGACCCAGCCCAGAGGCAGGGGAGCACGGGGGCCTGGGCCTTCAGGAATAGAAAGCGCCAGGAAGTCAACCTCTGCTGTGGGCATTCAAGACAAGATCCAGGATGTCCCTGCACCAGCCCTGGCCTCTGTCCCAGCCCCTGCACCAGCCCCAGCCCCTGCACTAGCCCCAGCCACCACCTCTGCCCCATCCCCTAGCCCAAACCTCAGCTCAGAGCAGGTGTATTTCTCCCTGAAGGACATGTACATGGAGAGCACCCAGGGAGGCAGGCCCCAAGAAGAGGAGATGCCTTCACCTGCAAGAACCAGGTTACCTAGAGAAAGTCCCTCAGGGAAAGAACCTGTCAGGGCTCGAGGTGAGAAGGTACCTATGGTCTCTGGCCAGCCCACACCTTCCATGGTCCCCCTGCCCATCAAGCCTTTGAATAGGAAGAGATTTGCTCCTCCTAAACCCAAGGTGGAACCCACTACCACTTCTTCCTCAAGTCAGGCTCCAGAACCTGTGGCCCAAAGCTTAGGGAAGGCCCCACCTCCAGCCTCGGCCCAGGTCCCCACACCCCCTGCCCGACGGAGACACGGCACCCGAGATAGCCCCTTGCAAGGATGGACAAGCTTCAAGACTCCAGGAGAGGTAAGTGTGGAGGCTGCTCTGGGAAACTGACCTCATGGAAACTCTCGCTGTAAGGGCTTGGCAGCCCGTGGGTGGTGGGCTATTTATAGAAGGGGGTGGGGAAGGACTGGAGGGGCAGCCAGGAGCAAGGGGGCACAGGCATTGCCCGTGCTCAACCATACTCCAGACAGGAGCACACAGGCAGCATAGCCTGACTGTGTCTCTTGGTGTTAGAGAGTAGGCAGCTCCTGGTTGAGGGAAGAGGAGGAAGATAGTCTTCTCTGGGGGTGGGGGTGGGGAGGAAGAGGGATCAGTGGAGAGGTTTTTGTAGCCATGCTGAAGTTCCAGTGCTTCATGGGGGAGATGGGAGTGTTTTGTTGTGTGCAACAGTCCATAGGATGCTTTAAAAAAACTCTGTTATGGTCCAAGTACTTGGGAGGCTTAGGTAGGAAGACTGTGAGCCAAGGCTAGCCTTGGATGCATAGCAAGGCATTGTTTCAAAACCACCCCAAAACTGAATGTCTAAGAAGTACTGGTTCATTCAGGTCTTACTTAAGTTTTGGGATATGGTCTACCTATATACCTGGCTGGCAGCCCTTAGCAAGGTGTGATCTCGTGTGAGGAATAGTTGAAAATAATAGTTCATAGCCATGGCAAGAACTGGGTGCTTAGGAGGCATGGGGCACACAAACTAAGTGAGATGGCATAGCATATACCAGGGTGAGAGATGGGGGAAGCTGGGAGCAGGAGTCAGCCATTTCTAGTGAGATGGGGAAGCTGGGAGCAGGAGTCTGTCATTTCTATTGAGATGGGGAAGCTGGGAGCAGGAGTCGGCCATTTCTAGTGAGATGGGGAAGCTGGGAGCAGGAGTCTGCCATTTCTAGGGGACAGGTAGCCAAGAGGAAAATGTGTTTTGTGTGGAGGAGGGACAGGGGTCCTCCTCTGCCACAGGCAGAGACATAGGATTCAGCAGTATGGAGCTTGAGGAACAAGGTTGAGAGGATGAGAGGTGGCCAGGGTTTCCTGCTCCGGTGGCAGAGGGACAGAAGATTTCCCTAGAACTAGTGTTCCACTTTTGGGCAGAAAGGAGAAAGTCTTATGCGTGTGGGTAGGATACAGTAATGGGGCCCGTTCATAGTAAAGAATATATTACTGTTTATCAGAATTTCCAATTTTATTGTGCCCCATATCTCTCTTTGTTTAACGTAAGTGGAGATGGCTTCTTATTTGGACAGGAACTGTGCCAAGACTTTCTCAGGGTAGAGAAACCTGAGCCTAGCTTCTATGAGCTGAGGCTTTCCGCAGAAAGGCAGCGTTTCTCGGGCATGCGGGAAGGACAGATGGCTTTTTGGGACAGTGGAGGGAAACCCACAAGGACTATCAATTTGGCATCTCAGGGCAAGGTGGGGAGGAGGGTGTTGGTTGGGTAACAGGTGGAGGAAGAGCATTCACGAGGGAATAAGGGAGGAGGGGCTTAACGGCGACTGGGTGTGGCTTTATTTCAGTGGATGCTAAGGTCAGGCTGTGGGAAGGGCAGGTTAGAGGGCTTTGGAGCAGGACAAATTTCAGAGACCACACACCGTGTTCTGCATCTGCTCGTTGCTTTTCCCTACCTTCTTTGAGGTTCCTGGTGACGTCAGCCCCTCAGTGGCTCCAGGATGGCTTGGTAGGGCTACTCTATGTCTCCAACAGCCATAGGCTGCACAACAGCCTTCTGGAGAAATAGCCCTCCAAGGCCCCAAGGGAACTAATTTAGTAAGTGATCAGGCTAGCTGCCAAGTGTGTGTGAGCCTGGCTTCTGCCTACAGGGGTGGGAACCCCACACCCAGGGGGCTGTATCCTCCTGGCAGAAGGGGAGGGAGTGCCAGCTCACCCTTCCCTTGGGTGGGGACGGTGCAAGACAGAGCAGGCGCCTCAGAAGCTGTCTGCACTGGTTCTGCTTCTACCAGAACTCTGTCTGGTTTTTATTTTATGTATATATTTATGATAAACTTTAAATATTCATGTGAAAGATACACTTAACATGTAGATAGATGTGCATTTTATTTATTTTGTGTGCATATACTTGTATGTGTGTGTATGTCTGCATATGTATGGGTTTGTCACCAAGTGTATGTGGAGGTGCGAAGACAACCTGTAGGAACTGGTTCTGTCCTTCCACTGTGTAGGTCCCAGAGATGGAACACTGGGTTCCCTGGAACTGGAGTTATGGGCAGTTGTGGATTCTGGGACACAAACCCAGGTCTCAAGAGCAGGCAGCGAGTTTGCTAGGTGTGGTGGCACACACCTTTGATCCTAGTACTTGGGAGGCAGAGGCAGGTGGGTCTCTGTGAGTTGGAGGCCAGCCGGAGATCCTGTCTCAAAAAACAAAAGCAGTATTTTTAATCGCAGAGCCACCTCTTCATCCCTTATGTCTAGTTCTGTTTATTATTGTTATTATCGTCATTATTACTGTGTGTGTGTCTGTGTGTAGGGTAGTCCTACACACAGTGTGCAGAGGACGGAGGACAACTTCAGCTCTCTCCTTCCACTGTGAGAACCAGGCATTGAATTCAGGTCACCAAACTTGCAGCAGGCCCTTTTATCTGCTCTGCCCTAATTTAGTTTCTGTACTGCCCCCCCTTATGATTCTCCTTATTTCCTGAGCATTTCTCCATGGTTTAAAAACAAATTCTGCATTAAAGGTTAGATCTTTAATACTAGAGCAAGAGCATTTTAACTTCTTCCATGTGCCTAGGCTGTCATAGGAGACAGTACAGACACGAGAGATCTCAGCCGATGCTTTCAGACCTGAAAAAAATTTTAAAAATTGTATATATGACTGTTTGCCCGAGGATCCCCTGGAACTGGGGATCTGTGCTTAGGCCCTATGGACACTGCAGTGGTTTTGAGCCACCATGTATGCTGGGAACTGAACCTGGGTCCTCAGCAAAAGCAGCCAGTGTTCTTAACTGCTGAGCCAGCTAGCTCTCCAGCCCCCTGAGCATGTCTCCTGATAAGCCTATAGGTCCTGAGAAGTGGTCATCCCGAGGGGTGGGGATTCCTGCCTCACAGTAGGGGCTGTGGCTTCCTGGGAGTGCATGAGTGCATTTTCTGAGGGGGGAGGGGGGATATTATCTACGGAATCAATGTGGACACCAGCGATAATTGCCAAGCAGATGTGCTGATGACAGCTGTGGGCTTTGAAGCAGAGGGTGTGTGGTGGGGGGTCTCAGGTTTCAATGGGAGACGCATCTCAGAACAGGCCAGACTTGTTCGACATCATGGATTTATAACCTGTCATACCATATTAGAAGACAATATTGAATGGAATATTTAAATTGTAAAAGAATGCCCATAGTATCTTCAGATACTAAGAAACCAGATGCAAGAATGGAAGGACGCTCTCCTAGGAAGACAGAGTGAAGCCAGTGTAGCAAGGTGAGGTGGTGGCTGGGTAAGGGCTGCAAAGCCACCTGGCCCCACTCATGATACTGAGAGCCTCCAAGTTCTAGAAGCTTTCCCACACTCTCTTTGCTTCTGTGTTGTGTCTTCTGTGCCCCATTCACCTACAACACTAACGTTGGTTTGAGGCAGAAAAGAGGAAAGAATGGATATTTATGGAATACGAGCCTCCATTAGCGCAGGTTAGGAATTCAGACCAACTTCTCTGTTGAGGAAAGTCAGGACACCCGAGCAAAGCATGAGAAGTATCTTCTTGAAAGCACTGGAGAGCTGACAAGGTGGAAAGTTAGAGGGCTGGGTTCTGGGAGGAGATTGAAATCAAGAATAGTGGGGGCCGGAGAGATGGCTCAGTGGATACCAGCGCTAGCTGCTCTTCCAGAAGCCTGGGGTTCAATTCCCAGCACCAACATGGCAACTCACAACTGTCTGTAACTCCAGTTCCAGGGGATCCAACACCCTCACACAGACATGCATGCAGGCAAAACACCAATGCACATAAAATAAAATAAATAAAGTATATTTAGTATAAAAGACTATTTATGAGTCCAGGGGCTTGAGAGATGGCTCAGCAGGTATAGAGCTTAGCTTGCTGTGCAAGTGCGAAGACCACAGTCTGGGTTTGCAGCACCATGTTGTGCTGGACAGACAGACAGACTGGCCTGCCTCTAGTCCCAGCACTTGGGAGGTGGAGATGAGGTTTCCAGAGCCTGGGTGACAAACTTGCTGCAGTCCTCTTGCCTCGACCTCCCAGATGCTGCATGGGATTGCATGTGGTGCTTACCATGCCTGCTTTTTTTCCAAGTTATTTCTTAAAATTATTTTATATATAATATTTAGCAACCTAAGATATATAGTGGGGTCAGGGAAGAAACATAAAAAAAATCAGCAAAGCCAGCTGAGCCAGCTGTGCTATGGTGTTGCACTGCTTTCATTCCTGTATTTGGGAGGCAGAGGCAGGCAGATCTCAGTGAATTTAAAATCAGCTTGGTCTGCACTGTGAGTACCAGGTCAGCCAAGACTGCACAGAGAGACCCTGTCTCTAAAAATCTAAAAAACTAACCAAACAAAAGCCTGCTGACCATAGAGCTCTAACTTTTGGGACTACTAGACATGATTTAAATTTTTGAATTATAACTATTTATTTAGGGTGAATGTGTCCTTGTTCACGTGTGCTTGTGCACAGAGGTCAGGGGGCAACTTGCAGGAATGGGTTCTCTCCATTACTGTGTGGGTTCTACACATCAAACTCAGGTCTTCAGGCCTGGCAGCAAGTGTTTTTCCCACTGTGGCCACCTTGGCAGCCCCAGACTGATTTGTGAAACTAAAATTCTACTTTCTGAGTTCAAGGTGAAAAGGTGAGGTGAGAATGGTGTGAAGGGGTTGGAATGTGACTCAGCTGACAGAGTCCTTGCCTAGCCTAGCACGCAGGAAGGCCTGGGTTGGATCCTTGGCACCACATAAACTGGGCGTGACTGTTAATGTCTGCAGTCCTGGCATTCTGGAGGTAGAGGCAGGGGATCAGAAGTTCAAGGCCACCTTGGACTTTGTAGGGAATTCTATGCCAGCTTGTGAGGCATAAGACACTATCTCAAAAAAGAGGGGTAAAAAGTTCAAATACCCCAAGAAAGGCCTTGAAAATAGGCTAATACTGGAAATGACAGCCTCAGCTGCTTGAATGGAAATTAACAGTGTGAACATAAAGGCACCGCTGGGGCTTTTCTCCTGCTGTGAGATCAGGGCCTAAGACAAAAGACCAAGAGTTTCTAGTGGGAAAATACTGAGTTAGACATCAGGCAGGTCTGAAACCAGTTTTCTCATGAGTTCTGCCCCCCTCTCCAGCCCGGAGTCCGCTCAGTGGGGCCTGATGTTGGGAGGAGTTAGTGATGAGACCGTATCTCCCTTTGTTAACTCTGTCCAGGTTCCAGGATGTGCCCTGGCCCTTCACATTGACCCTCAGCCTAGGGCTGGGACCCCTGGGTCATACTGCTGGGGAGTGAGCTCACAGCTGAGCACCTGCATCGAGTGTGCAAGCCTGTGTCAAGTGTGCAAGTCTCTGAATTGCTGTCATCTGCTCCTTGGCTGTCTTACTAGTTAGATCTGGTGGGCAGCTGAGGACACGGTCATTAGCATGAACAGTTTTAGGAAGCCCTGTAGGTCAGGCTTGAGGTTAAGTCTCCTTGTGACCATGGTGACATGGTGGCAGAAGCCAGTTGTCTAGAAAGTTGAGGGAGGAGGATGTTCTCTGTGTTCACAGGGCTGTGGTTCTAAGACCATGAGATGTAGCCCTGATGAAGATTTTAGTTTGTTTTCCCTCTAAATTCTCTTCTTTGTTTGAGGCAAGGCTCACAGGTGAAATTATGTGACAGAGATGGGAAATTCTAAGGACAATGTACTGGGGACATTGTGAAGAGGGAGTGGCTTGGGAAAGTGACCACTGACACTCGTGAATAATTGACTTTATAAATGCTACACATAGCCAGGTGGTGGTGCACGCCTTTATTCCCAACACTTGAGAGGCAGAGGCAGGTGGATCTCTGTGAGTTCGAGGCCAACCTGCTCTACAGAGCTAGTCCCAGGACAGTCAGAGATACAAAGAGGAACCCTGTCTCAAAAAACAAATAAAATAAACGCTGCACCTTTCTAAACATTCCCGAGTTTGAGAACAAATGAAGCTGGGACCATTGTTCAAGTATCAAGCTGGCCACTGGGTGGCACACACAGAGGACAGATCCAAATACCACAGGAGAGGACTTGAAAATGGGCCAACATGAAAATCACAACCTCCTAAGTAAATGTTTTGGGGCCAGAGGGACGGCTCAGCAGTTAAGGGTGCTGGCTGCTCTTCCAGGGGATCCAAGGTTGGTTTCCAGCTCTCTACTGTCTCAACTCCAGCTCCAGGGGATCCAGGGTCAAATCTATCCTATCTCCATCTTCCAGAAACTGTCCCCTCTTGTAGCCATTGTGTGTGCACACTCTCTTGTCATGGTTAGCTGCTTCTCAATCAGACCATTATGTAGCTCTGGGTGTCCCGGAACTCACTTTGTAGATCAGACTAGCCTGTTTGAACTCACAGAAATCTGGCTGCCTCTGCCTCTGTCTCACCAGCACATCTGACAACCTAACTTTGTAACAAAGCACTTGCTGTTCTTGAAGAGGACCAGCTTTTGTTTCCCATCTCCACTCTGAATGGCTTTCAACTGCTTGTAAACCCCCTGCATGGATCCCGTGCTCTCTTCTGGGCTCCTCGGGTGCCTGAACTCACGTGCACACACACATACTCACACAAGTTAGTGTGGAAATAAGCCCAAAAGGGCTGGCAAGAGGTTCGGGAAGTGGAGGCATTTGACTCTAAGTCTGACCACTTGATTTAGATATGCACATGGTGGAGGGGACAGTGGAGTCTTGCAGGTTGTCCTGTATGTGACCTCCATGTCATTTGACCTCTATGTCCCTGACCTACTCACACGCCATGGTATATGTACACATACACACATTAAGTATAATAAAAATATAAAATGAAAAAACAGCATAAAAAACCCCCACAAGTTCAACAAGCCACAAATAAGGGAAAGATGGCCCAGTGGTTAAGAGTCCTGGTTGCTCTTCCAGAGGATCTGAGTTCAATTCTCAGCACCCACAGTGTAGCTTACAACCTGTAATTCCAGCTCCAGGGGACAGGACCCTCTTCTGGCCTTCAAGGGCACTATGCATAAATCACAAATAGGATAAATGCACATGTAAAAAATAAACTGTTGAAAAGTAAAGAAAATGAAACAATTTTTAAAATAGATAGAGGAAAATAATGCATTCCTTATAGGGGAACATTTGTTTGAGTGACCACAGATTTATCACCCCAGAAAAGGAGGCTGAAAGAAAGTGGAATTTAACTGATAAAGGAAAATACTTCAAAATCAAATTATACATTTAATAAAAATATTTTTGAGTGTTAAAGGCAAACTATGAATGTTTGGCCAGTGTGTGTGTTCTAGAAGAATCGCTCAGGAAGTTCTTCAGAGGAGACTGGTACAGACTGGTACAGACCGGTACAGTGCAGTTTTCAGTACCAAGGATGAGCTGTAGGTCTGGAGATGGAGCTTGGTTGGTCAAGACCACACTAACCCTGGGTTTCTCTCCAGCACTGGGTAAACTGTGGTAATGTGTGCCTGCCATGCAACACCCCGGAGGAGGAGCCAGTAGGACCAGGAGTTCGGGGTTCCTCAGCTGTAATCGAGTTCCAGGCCACTGTGGCCTACAGAGTGAGACCTTGTTTCAAACACGAAATAAACCAGAAGAGGAAAGATTAATGTATTATTTAGCAGCTGTTGGATTTGTTCTTTTTCATTTAACTGATGTAATAATCATTTCAAAAAGTTAAAAAAAGGTTAAAAAATTCTTATTTATTTCTTTTTTTCCCGAGACAGAATTTCTCTGTGTAGCTTTGGAGCCTGTCCTGGAACTCTCCCTGTAGACCAGGCTGGCCTCGAACTCAGAGATTTGCCTGCCTCTGCCTCCCAAGTGCTAGGATTAAAGGCGTATGCTACCACTGCCTGGCTTGATTTTGTTTTTTATGTTTTTTTGGGTTTTTTTTTTTGAGACTGATCTCATTTTGTAGCTCAGGCTAGCCTGGAACTCACCGTGCAATCCAAGTTGGCCTCAAACTTTTGACAGTCTTCCTGCTTTAGACTTCAGAGTCCTGGAATCATAAATGTGAGCCACCATGCTCAACCTTGAATTCTTTAAAAGTATGTTTGGAAGTAGAAAGAAAAGTAAAAGCTATTGTCTGGTAGAGTTTCTAATGTACATTAAGTATATGAGATACAACATAAAGTCAAGAAGTCAGAGGAATCTATGTGGGGCCATGATTACTACCCATGGCTGAGGGTAACAAAGTAGTGACCTCGTAGACTGTGCTCCAATCCTAGATGACATTTTGTCCAGCTTCATCATGGATGAGCCCTAGAAAGAAGAGCTACAGTTCCCAGGCTTCATCCAGGACCTGGTGGAGATCTTCTAGTAGATACTGAAGCTATCCTAGAGATTTTCATCTCTATTACAGAAGTGCAGAGGCACAAGATGACGTGTAGATGCCGAGAAAGGATTAAGGATGACCAAGGAAGAGCAAGATCATTGAGGTGGCTCCGGTCCTGTCTGGAGCAGAGGCATTTCAGGGGTCAGGCAAGGACATTCACATTCTAGGAGTCCAAAACCAAGAGTCATTTCTTTTCAGAGATGCTGAAGCAGATCCGACCAGTCATATAGATTCCCCCCACACACACACACATGCGTGCACAAAGGTCAGAGGACAACTTTTGGGAGTTGGTTCTTGTTTTCCATCTTATTAAGCCAGCGCCATTCTCGTTTTCAGCCCTCCTGTGTATTTCAGGCTTGCTGGCCCACGAGCTTAGGGTGTTCTGTCTCTGCCTCCTGTCTCGCAATGGGAGTGCTGGGATAGCAGAAGCTCAGGGGATCAGTCTTGGGTCGTCAGACACACCCCACACATCCTTTCACCCTTGGAGCCATCCTGCCCCAGCACTGTTGTCTTTTAAGTGGGGCTAGTGAGAGGTGACAGAGGCGTCTGTAGGGTGTAGGAGCCTAGCACAGGGCTCCACGATAGCGGTTGCAGCAAAGAGAACACTGATGATTGGTTGATTTCTTGGCCTATGTGCTATTCAGAGTTTGAGACAGGGTTTCTCTGTAGCTTTGGAGCCTGTCCTGGAACTCACTTTGTAGACCACGCTGGCCTTGAGCTCACAGAGATTTGCCTGCCTCTACCTTCCGAGTGCTGGGATTAAAGGTGTGTGCCACCACCACCCGGCTCAGTTTACCTATAATTCTATACAAGCCAATTATTACATAGGAGAAGGACTGGCCAGGATGGTGGTTTGTGCCTGTAATCCCAGCACTTAGGAGGTTGAGGCAGGAGGATCAATAGTTCAAGGCTTGCCTCAATTACAGAATGAGTTTGAGGCTAGACTGTGCTGCCAATGACTGTTTGAAACCCCTGCTCTCTACCTTTCAAAAGAAAGAAGGAAAGATAAAGGGGAGGGCACACAAATGGAAATTCTGAAAGCCTTAGGGCAAGGACAAAATCCTCCAAATGGCAGAGGTGAAGGCAGGGTCAGCCATGAGCAGAGTCTTTCAAGACAGGCAGGATTTATTCAGGGAGAGGCCAGGACAGAGAGGCTTGGGTTCTAGATATTCCTTAATCTAGTTTCTGGGATCAGGACATGAGGCTTTGGGATTCTATCATATGTCTCTGTCTGATCTTAAGTATGCCCGAGGAACCCAGTGGCAAGATTCCCTTCAGAGCAGTTCTGAATGAAGTCAGAGAAAGCTGGGGTGCCATATTGCAGAGAGCCCAGGACGGGTGTAGTTAAGACTTTTGCTTTTGGCCATGTGTTCTCAGGTTCCTGAGTCCCAAGCAACCATGGCTCCTGCCACGTNGACAGGGTTTCTCTGTAGCTTTGGAGCCTGTCCTGGAACTCACTTTGTAGACCACGCTGGCCTTGAGCTCACAGAGATTTGCCTGCCTCTACCTTCCGAGTGCTGGGATTAAAGGTGTGTGCCACCACCACCCGGCTCAGTTTACCTATAATTCTATACAAGCCAATTATTACATAGGAGAAGGACTGGCCAGGATGGTGGTTTGTGCCTGTAATCCCAGCACTTAGGAGGTTGAGGCAGGAGGATCAATAGTTCAAGGCTTGCCTCAATTACAGAATGAGTTTGAGGCTAGACTGTGCTGCCAATGACTGTTTGAAACCCCTGCTCTCTACCTTTCAAAAGAAAGAAGGAAAGATAAAGGGGAGGGCACACAAATGGAAATTCTGAAAGCCTTAGGGCAAGGACAAAATCCTCCAAATGGCAGAGGTGAAGGCAGGGTCAGCCATGAGCAGAGTCTTTCAAGACAGGCAGGATTTATTCAGGGAGAGGCCAGGACAGAGAGGCTTGGGTTCTAGATATTCCTTAATCTAGTTTCTGGGATCAGGACATGAGGCTTTGGGATTCTATCATATGTCTCTGTCTGATCTTAAGTATGCCCGAGGAACCCAGTGGCAAGATTCCCTTCAGAGCAGTTCTGAATGAAGTCAGAGAAAGCTGGGGTGCCATATTGCAGAGAGCCCAGGACGGGTGTAGTTAAGACTTTTGCTTTTGGCCATGTGTTCTCAGGTTCCTGAGTCCCAAGCAACCATGGCTCCTGCCACGT
>LOEQ01000337.1:215312-229138 GCA_001685075.1 Bramus lutescens | reverse complement strand
ATTCCAGACTGTCAGTGTCCCTGGCATGGCTGCTGTGTCCTTCCCTCCCTGGTGGAGGCTGTGCCATCCATTCTGGAAGAACACACATACATCTGCCACATGTCTCTTCTCAAATCACCCTTTTGAACCACTGCACCTCAACTGTCAGAACTAGGCAGGAGCCCTGTGGCCTTTGACCTCCGCTTTGATTTACAGAGGGTCTAGCCAAGCCCTGTGCCTTAATCACCCAGGGAGGCAGGACTGCCCAGCATTAGACCTGTTACTGGACTTCCAGTGAGAAGAGTCAGCCCACTTCCTCAGACTCTGAGGCGACACCAGTAATAGTGTGTTTTTCTTGGAGACCCAGAAGCACCCTTAATAACACTGGAGAGGCACTCGTGCGAACAGAACCCTTGAGGATTCACTATGCAGTTAGGGGAAGAGTAGTAAGCAGCTCATCATTGATCAGCCTCAGCAGTTTGCAGTCCAGTTCTAGAAACTTCCTGGACTCTGGGAGGTCAGTCCTGCACACAAATTCCTGGTCAGTGTGTTAGCCAATGGCAACCTTAGCAAGGTCAGGCCACACACATGCATACACACACACACACACACACACACCTTTCAACACTGAGACTTGCCCTTAAGGTACAGTGGCTCTGTTGGGTACTGAGCTGACTGAACTCAAGGCTCTTCCCATGAACCTCCCAAATCTAGCCTAAATCTGTGGCCAGTTTTCACTCCAGAGAAGCCTTCCCTGAGTGCCTGCAGATTTTTAGAACCCAGGCTGTCTCCTGCTGGGACCTAGTCCAAACGATCTTGTGTCCAGGAAGTAGAATCACCCTGGGACTTCAGCCTCCAGCTTCTCCGGGGCCCAGAGTTCTGCACAGTCCACGTGGTGTCTCACTCCTGGCTGCATGTGCTTGCTTAGTCACCCTCTCACCCCGGTCCCCACCCCTGCTTTGGCTCCATCTCCCTTCTAGTAACTTTCCACCCAATCCCCCTGTGCCCCCCTCCTCACGTCCCCGGTTCCTGCTTTCTTGCTGGGTCTGGCTGACCCAAGATCATCTGCCCTCTGCCTCTCACAGTGGATGGCTCCAGCCTCTGGCACAGGCCCCACCTCCTCAGCTAAGCAGTGTCTGTCCTTCAACAGCTCCTCCTGAGGAGCCCGTGAGGTGAAAGAGACTTTTTATCTCCCCAGAGTTTGAGGGTATCTGCCTAATGCAGATGCTAATCCCCTCTGGTTTTCAGAGCGGGGTTGGGATGAGAGCCAGGGACTGACTGGTCGGAAGGCTGAAAGGAAGGACGTGGGATGGCTGAGAAAAAACAGCCAGTTTGAACAGGTTTGACTTCCCGGCAGGATGAAGTTGGTTCCAAGGGTGTGGGCCTTTAGAGCAATCGTTCTCAGGGTATGGGATGCTGTGATGAAAAACTATAGGCAGGCTGGCTCACAGACAACAGGAATTCACTCAGTATTCTAGAGGCCAGGGAGGTGAGCAGAGCACTCCCATGGTCACATCCTGATGAGGACTCTCTTTTCCTGGTCATAGTCACATGGTGGAAGACTGGGGGAGCACTCCAGAGCCCTCTTGTATAAGGGGGGGGCTGACTGCATCCACGAGGGCTACACCCATGACCCAGTCACCTCCTTGGCCTTTCTAATCCTGTTGTCACCCAGGCTTTGGTCTTATGATATGAATCTGGGAGACTCAGCCTATCACGGGGACATATGCTGCCCTGAACACAGAGAGGCAAGCTTTCCCCAGGGCAGATCCCTCAGCCATTCAGGACTTTGGCAACCTTCCTGGCAGAAGGTGGCCTCTGCCCATTCTCTATTGTGTGACCTCAGACAGGTGGCTCACACCACAGAGCCTCAGTGTACCCATTGGTTAGGTGGAGATGGCTACAAACATCTCATTTGCTTTGAGGATCCACAAGCCACCATGTATCAGTGGATATCTGGCTCGTAGTAGGGCTTCTTGATGCCCACTCTGCCAATCCTGGACGCATTTTCCTGCCTTGAGCCCAGGGTTGTAGCCAGTCGGTTAGCTGCCCTGGCGTCTCTCACATGATCAATCATACCAGCTAACTAGACAGTACGCAGGTCTGGCTCCTGGGAGAGCAGAATGACGTCACCACCCTGGGCTGTGGATAGTTCAGCTCCCATGCATTGGTAAGGTGGAGTTATAGGGCAGGAATGAGGTTTCTGAAATCAATACCTACATTCTCTGCTGGGTGACAGTCCCAGCAGCAGGCATGCCATAGTGTGGGGGGTGGAGAGGAAGAAGTCCAGAGAAGGCCAGTGATGCTGGTTGGGGTGGGGGAGGGGAGCCCTCCATCAGATTCCTCTTTCATCCCCAGCTGGGCTGCAGGAGCAGATCTTTGCTGCCACCTATGACCTCTGCTTGCTTTGGGAGATTGTGCAAGACTCTCCCCTTTCAAAACATAAATAACCAGCTCCTGCCCTTCAGCCTTCCCTGCCAGCCTGGCCTCCTGGAAATGCTGCCTCTCCTGGCCACCTCTGGGTGTCTTGTTCCTTCTCAATGTTACTTGGCATCTGGTCTGTGTGTACATCCTTTCTCTGACACTGCTCACCCCTAGCTAGGCTTCTTGCTAGTTTGACAGTCTGTCTCAAGTCTTATCTTGCCAGAGTGCTGGGGCTCCCTCCCAGTTGACTGGCCGTGCCTGCTTTTGGCCACCCTGCTCTGGATGACCTTTATTTTCCTCTCACCTTTGCAATGCAGACTCCAGGATCAGGCTCTGCAGTCTGTGAGTGGCGTTTGTTCTGCCGCTTCAGCTGAACATCATCACCCTTTTTCCTTTTAAGATAACTTTTAATTAATTAATTGGGTGTGTGTGTGTGTGTGTGCCATGTGTATGTGGAAGTCAGAGGACAACTTGTGACAGTCGGTTCTCTCCTGCCATGTGGCTCTCAAGGATAGATCTCAGGTTATCAGACTGGATGACAAGCCTTTACCTTCTGAGCCATCCTGAAGGCCTCAACTGAATTTCTTATGGACCAAGTCCTAAGTCCAGTCCCATAGCAGGCTTTTTCTCTTGGGCCACCAACCAGCTCCCAAATCACAACACAGACTTCTTATTAGTTATGAGTGCTTGTAAGTGGAGACTGTTGTTTAGTTTTCTGGCTACTCTGACCCAAACAATCACACAGAAACTGTATTAATTACAGCACTGTTTGGTCAATGGCTTAGGCGTATTCCTAGCTAGCTCTTACATCTTAGATTAACCCATTTCTATTATTTTATATTTTACCACAAGACTTGCGGTTTGTTATCTCTCGCTTCCTAGGCAGCTACGTGGCTACATGGCGTCTGCCTGACTCCACCTTCTTTCTCCCTGCCTTCAGTTTAGTTTTCCTGCCTAGCTATATTCTGCCCTGCCACAGGCCAAAGCAGTTTCTTTATTAACTAATGGTAATAAAACATATTCATAGTAAACAGAGGGGAATCCCACATCAAATGCTCGACCTAGCTTAGATTCATTTCTAGCTAGTTCTTTTAACTCAACCTGTTTCTTATTATATACATTTTGTCCTGGAGCTTTTTACCTTTTCTTCCTATATATCTTACTTTCCTGCTATCTCTATGTCTGGCTGGTGGCTGCCTGCTTCTGGTCCTGGGCATCTCTTATGTCCTCTCCTCTCTTCTTTCTGGCTTCCTCCTCCTATTTATTCTCTCTGCCTGCCAGCCCCGCCTATCCCTCTCCTGCCTAGCTATTGGCCATTCAGCTTTTTATTAAGCCAATCAGGTGCCTTAGGCAGGCAAGGTGAAAAAATGCAACACATCTTTACATAACTAAATGCAGATCCTTACATCATTAAATAAATGCAGCATAAACAAATACATCAATATTCCACAGCATAAACAAATATAATTCATCTTTACCTAATTAAAACAATATTCCACAACACAATCCCCATCCAGTGTGGTTTTGTTTGTTTTTGGTTTTCGAGATAAGGTTTCTTGGCTCTCCTGGAACTTGCTTTGTAGACCAGGCTGGCCTTGAATTCACAGGATCTGCCTGCCTCCGCCTCCCAGTGCTGGGACTAAAGGCGTGCACCACCAAGCTAAGCTTGATAACCTGCCTTGAGAAGCCTCTCCCACACTCCCAGAGGGACTTCCTCCTACTTTCCTAGTCCCCAGTTTTATTCTTAGCAGGAGCAATGAGTGATGACATAAGTCACAAAGCAATCCCACACCAGTTCAGAATTATGAACAATAAAAGAGTTATTTATTTAAGGGGAAAACTTACAGATCACTGTCCTAGATAACATTCCTCTGCATGAACAGGAACAGAGTCTAGCAGCCAGAAGCAGAGTCAGAAGCAAGAGAGTGGGTGCACGTTTATAGCTGCTTTTACAGTATAAGAGAGGGGGCTGGAGAAATGGCTCAGCAGTTAAGAGCACTGACTACTCTTCTAGAGGACCTGGGTTCAATTCCCAGCACCCACATGGCAGCTCACAAATGTCTGAAAACCCAGTTCCAGGGGATCTGAAAACTTCACACCAATTCACATAAAATAAAGATAAATACAGTATAAGAGACCACACCCAAGTGGGCTGGTATCTTAAAGGCTATTGGCTGAAGGAGCAGAATGTGCTTCCACAGCAATTGAGGGAGCAAGAAGGACTTAGAAAAAGGGCATATACTCAAGATGTGGGTGCTAGCTTCTCAAGGGACTCCCAGAGGGTCCCTGTTCTCATTTCCTGACATTTAGTTCACTCTATGTGACCATGCTGTGGGCTATGAACTCAGCCCTCCGTCCAAAGACATGCAAGTTCTGTTACTATAAATGGGTGGAAGCCAGGGCTGGAGAGATGGCTTAGCAGCACAGTGTGCATTGCTCTTGCAAAAGACCCGAGTTTGGTTCCTAGCACCTGTTTCAGGCATTTCACAACCATCTGTGATTCTCACCCCATGTCATCTGATGCTCTCTTTTGGCTTCTACAGGCTCCTGCACTCATGCGCGTGTACCATGTCCCCCCACCTACTATCATTAAAACAATAAAATAAATCTTTAAAAATAAATAAAAGAGCTGTAGCATGAAAGCCCCAGGGTGGGGCTGTGGACCTGGAAGGGAAGGAATGGATGTGAGGATCCTGGCATGATTGAAAAGGAAGCAGGGTGGCAGGATGAGGTGCTAATTGCAGGGCCAGGATAAATCTGCTCCAAGTTTGACAATTACCCTAAACAGAAGCAGAAAGCCACAATAAGGAGGGTTCCCCCATTCAGGCCCAGAGGGCACGGGGGAGTCCATAGGAGTGCTAGAGCTGAGCCAGTGCCTTTAACCTTCACAACAATCCCAAGGATTCATCCTTGTGCTGGAGATAAAGAAACAGGTGGTAAAGGCAGCCCCCACCCCCACAGCCCAGCACAGGCTTGCGTTGGGGAAAAGTGGGGGTCTTCGGTGGCCTTACTCAGAACGGGAGACAGAGACCTGAAAGAAGCCCTGCCGGGGGTCATCTGGGATGCCCGTATTGACTTCAAGGCTTCTCCCTGCACTTGGAGGACCCCAAAGAGACAAGGCTTTCGGAGTGGACCAGGGCCTGGCCGTGCACCTCTAACCAGGACCCCTGAGAGGCAAGGCTTTGGGGGAATGGACCAGGGCCCGGCCCCGCACCTCTAAGCAGGGGTTCTCCGTTTCCCGGCAGGTTCTGCCCATCATCGTCTTCTTCAGCTGCGTCATGTCCGTTCTCTACCATGTGGGCCTCATGCAGTGGGTGATTCTGAAGGTGAGTCCTCAGGCCCGTGCTTGATTCTTCTGAGTGATTGGCTCTCAGGTTTACACCCTTCTGGAATGCTGTCATCCCAGGATGCCTCTGCCCTCAGCATAACGTACTCTCCCAGAATCCCATGGCTCAAGGTCTATCTCCCTACCCTAGAATTCCTTGCTTTCTGGATCTATACCTTCCCAGAATCCTCTGCTCCCAGGGTCCATACCCTCCCAGAGTCTCTTGCTCTTGGAGGCCATGCCTTCCCAGAATCCTCTGCTCCCACATTTCATATTCTCTCTGAATCTATTGCTAATCAAACATCCCTTCAGAAGGTCTCTTGCCCTAACGCTGGGGAAAAAATGGCATCAAAATTCAATGCAGTCTCTATGGGAGGGAGGGTGGGGGTCTCTGAGGCAACACAGGCTTTAGAAGAAAAATTATTTATACCAAAATGATCCTGAGTGCTATAACATCAGGCCACATTGGCCTTAGCTGGTATAAATGTGCTTACTTAAAAAAGACTATTACATTTGTTTACTTGTTTGTTTATTGTGTGTGTGTATATATGCACATATGTGCATGCATACATATCATGTAGAGGTCAGAAGACGCTTTGCAGGAGCTGGTTTTCTCCTTCTGCTGTATGGGACCTGGAGTTCAAATACAGGCTGTCAAGCTTGGCAGCAAGCACCTTTACCTGCTGAGCCATCTTGGCTGCCCAAATGCACTTAGGTTTGTGAGATCTGCATCACATCAGGATGCTGGAAATAGCCTTGCACAGCGTCAGACCTGGCAGAAAGTGCTGAGGGTTTAGCCAACAGAGCTCAGGCAAAGTCAGCGCCTTTGGAGGACAGCAAGAATAAAAAGTGACCTGTGGTTATGTCAAGAGCACACCCGGCAGAATCCAGGGAGGGGACAAGCCCAGGACCTGGAGAATGTGTTCAAGCATGGACTTGGACACACGGTGTTGCTATAAGCCGCAAAGTGCAAGGCTTGATCCACAGCAGCAGGCTGGAGGGACAGAGGGATGGGCCTGGACAAGAGGAAGAGAGGAGGGGATTTATTTCCAAACGCTTATGAGAAGCTGAACAAGGACAGGCTGCGAGGTGGCAGCAGAGTAGAAATGTTCTAAGGCAGAACTTTCTAGCACAGTGTGTCCCAAACCCCTTTCCACGGAACTCTAGACCGTGGCATGCTACCAATCGCAACTTGGAAAAAGTCTCTAGTGAAGTAACTGAGGAAAGCTAGGCTAGACATTATGGTGAAGAAATTTAAATGCTATTTTGGAGACAGGGTCTTACTATGTGGCTCTGGCTGTCCTGGAACTCACTGTGTGGATGAGGCTGGCCTTGAACTCACAGAGATCTGCCTGCCTCTGCCTCTTGAGTGTTAAAATTAAAAATGTGTGCCACCAAGCCCAACTACCAGTTTTTTTTTAATTATTTATCTGGGGGCTGGAGAGATGGCTCAGCAACTAAGAATATGTCCTGTTCTTGCAGAGGACCTAGTTGGATTCCCAGTGTTAACCTTGGCAGATCACAGCTCCCTGTAACTCCAGCTCCAGCGGATCTGATGCCCTTTTTCTCTAAGCCTCAGGCACATGCAGGCATATAAAACAAATCTAAAAAGAAAATCTCTGTTTGTGTGTGTGTGCCATAGACTTGTGTAGTAATCAGAGGACAACTTGTAGGAGTTGGTTCTCTCTTTCCACTGTGCGGGACCTGGGCATCATCCTAGGTCATCAGGATTGGTGGCCAATGCCCTTACCTGATGCACTAGTTGGCTGAGCCTTCCCCTTACTTTCTGAGACAGGATCTCTCGCTGAACCTGGAGCTCACCAATGTGGCTAGGCTGGTTGGTTGGCAAGTCCCAGGGATCCCCCAGTCTCCATCTTCCCAGCACTGGGATTCCAGGCATGCGTTTTACATGGGAGCTGGAAGTCTATACCTGACTGACTGAGCCATCATCTCCCCATCCCCCTGCTCACCTCTTAATACTGCCCCAGTGCTAATTAAATTTCAATGTGAGTTTTGGAGAGGCCATTCAAACCACAGCAGGGCCCTAAGCTGGAAGGAAGACTTCTAAGGTACCTTCGTCCCCCAGTTCTTTCTGAGTCTGAGCTTGCCAATGTCCACTCATGAACACTCTGTTTTCTTCCAGATTGCCTGGCTAATGCAGGTCACCATGGGCACCTCAGCCACTGAGACCCTGAGTGTGGCAGGNCTGAGTGTGGCAGGAAACATCTTTGTGAGCCAGGTGGGTGCTGCAGCTACCCAAACCAGCCTGGAGGTGGGGCAGGGATCCAATTTAATTCAAGGGAGAGCCATTTGAATCTGTCTCCAGGTCATCAGAGGCTGCTGCCCAGGGATGCTCAGTTTGGTGGCTGAATGCCCTGCCTGTGTCATGCCAAACCCAAACATGGCCGTTTTGGTACCTCTGCCACTCCAGCCTAGGCTGTTGTCATCAGCTTAGAGATTCACAGGCTTTAGATGGGGAAACTAAGGTCAGCAAGGTATGAATGTCATGACTCCCAGGAAGCAGTCACATTTCCATGGGTTGTTCAGACAGCTCAGAAAGCCACTCGCCTTCATCTGCTTTCCTCATTTTTCTCTACCCCTGCATCCCGCCTGGTACCAAGTCCCTCAGCTCCGCCTCTACATCCCTCTGTCTCTGGTCCTGTCCTTCTTCTGTGCTATGAGCCATGCTGCCTGTCTCCTGGACCACTGCAATTGTTACCTGTTCTTCCTGCTTCCATCCTTAGACATGTGTCTGAGTGACCTGTCAAAGACTAACTAACTATACAAGGAGCTAGGGGTGTGACTCAGTGGTTTGCTTAACGTGGGCAAAACCCTTGAGGTTCCATCCTAGTAACACACACACACACACACACACACACACACACCACACCATGCCCTGCCCAAATGGTGAACTTCTTCCCCCTGAGCCACCATCCGCCCTCATCAGCCTCCACATCAAACTAGTCCTCACACAGTACTCTGTGACAGACACCTCTTCCTCTTCAGCACTTTTCAGACTTGGCCAAGCTAATTCCTGTCCCAGGCCTTTGTTCTGCCTGGACTCCTGAGCCACCCGTCTCAGTTAACATTAACCCAATGCTGCTTACTCAGAGAGGCCTATTCCCTAACCGAGGCCTCCTTTCTCAAGTATCTCGATACAGTCTATCACCTTCTGAAAACCACTGCACGTATCTACCTGGCTCCACCCCCTGGGCCTCCCACCCACTTCCTGTTCCCAGGAAGGAGCGCTTACCCCTTCGCATTGTTTACTTTTCGTGTCCCTTTGATGAAATACCTGACAAGAGCACCTTAAGGCAGGAGGGAGATGCTCATTTTGACTCACAGTCTAGAGGTACAGTCTATCCTGACAGGGACTGCCAGGCAGAGACGGGAAGGCAGTGGTCTCGGAGGCAGAGTAAGATGGATGCTAGTGCTCAGCTCACTCCCTACTTTGAATCCATCCTGGGGCCCTAGCCTGTGGGATGACGCCATCCACATTCAGGGCTGGTGGATCATCCCTCCTCAGTTAGAACTCTCTGAAAGCACCCTTACAGATGCACCCAGAGGTGTGTTTCCATGGTGATACAGTGAAGATTAGCCATCACACTCTATATCCCTATCCTGCAGAGCAGTACTGAGACACCAGTGACTCCATAGCTGTATTGCACAAATAGAGTGGCACTACAGGTCCCAGAGCAAATGCCCGTTGCCTACCCAGCTCCTTTCTTAGTGGTACTCCCCTTAGCATCCACAGAAGTTCAGGCCTGTTTCCCCTCCCAAGCTTCTGTTTGCTTCCCTGGAAAATGAGGGTCTTTTCTGTCTCAGGTAGGAAGCCATGAATGAGGAGGTGCCTGGGTTTGAGGCACATGGCATCAACACAGGGAGCATTGTGAACCAGAGTGTGGTGTGGAGGTCCTTCCACAGAGCTGGGAGGACAATGAGGTCCAGAGAGACCCAGCTGAATAGGACCCTACCCTTCTGTCTCATCCTCTGAGATTCTTCGCCATGCACCATGACCACCCCTTCAGGGGTAGGGGTGGTGAGAACGGGGCCCAGCCACCCCTGCTCATTGTCTACATCTGTCTTGTTTATAGACTGAAGCTCCCCTGCTGATCCGGCCCTACCTGGCAGACATGACACTCTCCGAAGTTCACGTTGTCATGACTGGAGGCTATGCCACTATTGCCGGCAGCCTCCTGGGCGCCTATATCTCCTTTGGGGTAAGTAGAACCTTCTGTTGCTTGGTTATGCCAAAGCCTGGAAATTGCCTTTCTAACACCCCCGCACAGCACCTCAGGGTGTCCCCTTTCTGTCTCAAAGCCCAGCTTTGCCCGAGCAAGGCAGGCCTGCTGGGCCGAACCACTTGCTTAGGCTTCTCACATGGCTCCTGGGGCAGATTCCCAGAATTCCCTTTACTAAGCTCTTATGTATTGGGCACTATGCTGGGCTCTCTAATATCCCCATTTTCTAGATAAGCAAATTGAAGCTTTTGTGTGTGTTTGTGTGTGTGTGGGGGGGGTGTCATGTCTTTCCTTTGCTCCTAAATGATGATATATGTCACAATGCTTTCATGGACCAATCCAGTGGTATGAATTGGGCCCAGTTCATACTGCAATAGCACAGGCAGAGAGGAGTTTTTGTCCCTGAGAGAGCACCTGACATTGATACTTGGTGAAATCCAGGGTACCTGCTTGTGATTTCATACTCAAAGCTCCAGTTTGATATTTTTTTTCTTCTTTGTAACTATCACAGTTATCTTTGCCTGTTATGGGAGTAAATAAAGCACTTGTTGTGGGTTTGGTGAGTTTTGTTGTCGTTCGAGACAGCTCCTTGGCTGGCCTGGAGCTCACTCTGTAGACCAGGCTGGTCTCAAACTCACAGAGATCTGCCTGCCTCAGTTCTCTCAGTGCTGGGGCTAAAGGTATGTACCACCCACCATGCTCAGCTTGGTTTGATGTTTTGTTTGCTTGTTTTGAGACAGGATCTCTCTACTGTAGTCCTGGCTGTCCTGGAACTAGCTAGGTAGACCAGTTGGCCTTGAACTCAGAAATCTGTTGTAGGGAGTGGGCCTTTTTGTGCTGTCCTGGCAGCCCAGCTAGCTTACACCCAAAATAATCACACAGAAACTGTATAGTTAAATCACTGCCTGGCCCATTATCTCTAGCTCTTATTGGCTAACTCTCACATCATGATTTAACCCATTTCTAATAATCTGTATGTTACCATGAGGTCATGGCTTACCAGGAAATTCAGCATGTCTGACCTGGCGGCTCCATGATGGCTCTCTCTCATTCTGCTTTCTTTCTCCCAGAATTCAGTTCTGTCTTCTCCACCTATCTAAGTTCTGCCCTATCAGGCCAACCAGTTTCTTTATTGATTAACCAATGAAAGCAACACATAAACATAAGGACCTCCTACACCAGAAATCCTCCTACCTTTGCCTTCCAACAGCTGGGATTAAAGGTGTGCACCACAACGTGAGACTGGTTTGGTGTTTTGGGCAGGGTTTCCCTGTGTAGCTGAGGTTGGCCTCCTGCCTTAGCCCAAGGTTTAGGAGTTCAGACATGCACCACGGCACCTGGTTTATGTGATGCTGGGGTTCAGCTTCAGGGCACTGAGATGCTAGGCAAGCACTCCACCGACTGAGCTGTGTCCCAGCCTCACAAGCAAGTTTATAAAAGATTCATATCCTAAATTGGTGGTAGTGGTGCTGGCCTCCACCCCAGCACTTGTGAACAGGAGGTAGGAAGATCAGGATTTCAAGGCTAGACTTTTTTTCTCCAAAGAAACAAACTAGAGGCTGGAGAGATGGCTCAGCAGTTAGAGGTTAAGGCAGTAAGGTCCTTAGTTCAGGACTGACTGCCTGGGATGCATAGTAAGATGCTATCAAAACAAAACCAAACCCAGGTGGGCAAGATGATGCAGCATGGAAAGCCCCTGCTGCCAAGCCTGTCTCTACTACCTGAGGTCAACCCCCAGAGCCTCATGCTGTGGACATGGACACACACACTTTTTGGTTGCTGTTTTTTTGAGACAGGGTTTCTCCGTGTAGCCCTGGCTGGCCTTGAACTTGCTCGATAGACCAGGCTGGCCTAGAACTCAGAGAGATCCGCCTGCCTCTGCCTCCCAAGTGTTGAGATTGAAAGCATGTGCCATCCTCCCCATCCCCATAAATTTTTTAAAGAGCTGTAATCTTAGCACTTAGGAGGTACAGGCAGGAGGATCAGAAGTTCCAGGTCATTAGCTACATATAGATCTGGAGGCTATCCTGCCTCAAAAACCAAACAAAGAAAAAACAAAACACAAAAATTGAAACCCCAAACTTTGTTTGTGGAATGTTTCTCTTAGCTACATATTGGACATACTATTTTCACATCTAAAGGTCTTCAAATGTCTTAGCTTGGCTCTGAGCATCATGGTCAGTGTTAGGAATCAGTCCCATGTTCTTTCTAGCCATATGAGCTTCGCAGAGACCTTCAGTCGTTAGCTAGGACTTAAGAGACAAGAAATCTATATCACAAATAGTGTTTGCTGACCATCTGAAAAGCCCTGAGTTCCACACTAAAAAAATAAAATATACCTACAATCACAGCACTCCAGAAGCTGAGGCAGGAGGATTTTAAGGTCAATGCCAGCCACAGTCACATAGTGAAACCCCACTTCAATAAAATAAAATAAAACAAAAAGAAAACTTAAGGACAGTTGGCTGTATTGGGTGGACAGTGGGTCTATGCCCAGTAAACACATCTACAAATGTATCATAAGATGAAAATACATGGAATATGTCTAACCTGCTCCATCGAAGACAATATATTGTCATCACCAAGCCTTCTCCCGGCCTGAATGTGGGGGCAGAAATGGATCTAGGGCTTGGCTGGCTGCTGCCACCAGCATTGCCAGAAAGCATCCCACTACATTTGCTTAGCCTAGGAAAGATCACGATTCAAAATGCCAAATGCAATTTCTACAAAAACGCTTATCGCTCTAAGATGATCTTGATGTAAAAATGATCTGTTTGAGCCATTAAGACAAAGACCATCCCTACCGGAAGACCTTTATCCCTTTTACACCATCTGGCTTAAAACTCTGCTCCTTCCTCTCTTTTTCAGGTCTAGCCCCTGGGGACATTTTTCCTCCCAGCTGACAGACTGGCTTACCCCTCCTCTGTAGCTCTACAGATGTGTGGGGGTTGCCACAGGGCTCCCCAGGGAAAGCCCCAGGCTGCAACCATAACAGGAGCAGGAAAGGATGTAACTGACCTTCTCTCTTCCCTTCCTCCCCCTCCTTTCCTCTTCCCCTCTTCCCTGCTCCCCTCCTCCCCTCCTGGGCAGCAGAGAAGCTCTCTTCTGCCCCCACCCGCCCTTAGCAGGTCATTGTCTGGCCTCCTGTCCAATCCATGGAGACTCCCCAAGTCTTCTTTTTGCATAGCTGGGTTTCAAACTGAGGACCCTGTACATGCCAGGCAAGTTGTTGACCCACACTCCCAGTTCACAGATTCATTTTTATTTATTTTATTTTATTATTATTATTTTTGCTGTTATTGTTTGTGTATGAGCACAGGGGCGCCCATGTCAAAGGCATGTGTGCGGGGGAGGAAGACAACTTTGGGAGCTGGTTCTCTCCTTCCACCATGGGCTCTGGGCATTGAACTAAGGCTTGTTAAGACAAGTGCTCTCACCTGCTGAGCCGTCTCCCCGCAGTTCACACATTGCTCTTTGTGGCTCAGCTTCTGACCCTTCACCACATCCTTCCCATTGCAGATATCTGGCTAGTTCTAGGACCTGGCCAACACAGTACCTGGGAGCTACTGAGCACTTGAAACATGGCTGGTTTGAAAAGAGGTGTGCAAGGAGACTTTGCACAGAAAAAAATTAATATTTTTTTTAAATAAGTTTATATTATTATGTGGGTGGAAAGAAAGACTTTGGAGATACACTGGGTTAATTAAAATATATTAAAGATGAACTAGACTTCTCTCTCCTCCTCTTTCATTCTTTCTTCTGTGCTGTAGACCAAACCTGGGGCCTCTATCCCAAATGCTAGGCAAATGGCCATACCATTGAGCTAAGGTTTCTTTCTTTCTTTCTTTCTTTCTTTT
>LOEQ01000337.1:151255-163352 GCA_001685075.1 Bramus lutescens | reverse complement strand
CCGACGCCGCTCGTCGCCGGCTCTGCGGGCTTGTCGCGGACCGAGGCTTTCAATGTCCGTTGATTCCCTGGCCGGGTCGGACGCCTCGAGTCAGTTCCCTGCCGAGGGTGGGGGTGGGGGGGTCCGAGATAGCCTGGCACGGCTCTGAGATGGTAAAACCAGGGTGCACTTTGCACTTGCGGTTCTCAGAGCAGAAAGGGGTGGGCCGTCGGCTCAGGGAAGGGTCTTGGGCGTGACAACCCCCCACACCCCGTGCCTCGTTTATCCCAACCTCTGTCCCCTCTTTGCACAAGCAGTTTCACTTTTCCACTTCGTTGGGACTGTTGAAATGTGACCTGGAACATCGGTTTGGCTTCAGTGCACATGTTATCTGAAGTTCAGGTTTAATAGCGTACGTGTGGTAGTTAAAGCCTATGTAATTAGAAAATAGCTCCTGGAGACGTGATCTTTGAAGGATCCAGCAGGGCAGAGTTCATCTTTGATGGAGGCAGTCGGACTGGGACTCCCAGGGTTTTCGCGTTGTTTTTTCATTGCGTGTCTTCGCCAAGCGCCTTTCGCCTCAGCTTTTATCGTGAGTTTCGAGGGCTAAGGTTTTCCGAAGGAAAGATAAAAAGTTCACCGAGGCGGCTTTCCGATTACACGTGAGATTTTAGAGCGACACCTCCTGCATCGGGTTTTGTTTCCTTAAGATAGTAAAATCAATCCCCGGTGTGCTTGGCTGCAGGGTTTGAACATAGACCCCTCGTTACTAGCAAGTTTTTAAATTAAATTGCTTACTAAGTTCTGCGGAACCTCCCAAATTTGAAGGATGCAGTTGATCTGCTTAACTGTCTTTAATTTCCAGCTATCATCCTGGTACTACTTTTCTATGAAAGGGACGACCGTCTCCAGCTTTTAGTGCTGGAGTGAGTGATTGCCCCGCCCTACCAGAACTCTGACCGAAAATTCAGCCTTGTGCTGATCATCCAAAGTTGAGTTCTTTCTGCTGTGGTTTCTTTAAAGAAACCTGTGACAGTTAAGAGTTTAGGCTGTAGAACAAACTGCTTTTGATGAGAAAATTATCTATTAAGCCCAACAGACTTAAAAACTAGACACTACAGATGAAGTAGAACGTGAGAAGCCTTAACTGTCGTAGTTTGGACCCAAATCTAACATTGAGATTTTTTTTCATTAGCCAATATTAAATTCCAAAGTCCTCCTTTCAGTGAGACACCTTACTTCATACAGGCCTTTTTTTGTGGTGGCCTAGTGCTCTTAAAATTTCTATTAGACATCTGTGAACCTCTCCGGGGTAGCAACTTACTCTCCTGCCTTCCTCGGTTTTCTGGGTTTCAGAGTTCCTGTGCCTATCTATACTCTGTGCCAACAGACCTTTGCCTGTGTTATGGCCTAGACAGTGCCGTTCATCCTTACAGTGGCTAGCTTCGCGGGATGCATATAGTAGGTGCTAAACAATTGTTGGGTTTGTTTTTTATTGTTTACTCAACAATACTTCCGTCACTGCAGTTTTGTCTATAAAACACTTAAGATAGGCTTAAAAATTAACACATACAGAGGAGGAGACCAATTACAAATTACAGTAACATCACCAATAGAAAGGAAAGCTCCTCCCCTGCTTTATTCCTGAGTGGTCCCTTCTGCTACCACATCTCAGTGACAGATAGCTAGCTAGTTTAGGCATATCAGGTAATAGAGCGGAAGTAATCGCAGCTTGTCTTCAGCTCAGCATTTTTCTCTTAAAATTCAGATTTAAATGTACTCTGGAAATTGAAAAAATACATGTTAGAGAGGAAAAGCTTTAGCAAGATCAAATTACACGTAATTTGCTTCTTTGTTAATATCATAAGAGCCAATTCTAGTTCATTAAAAAAAATTCTTGAAGCAGGGAGCTTGGATGTAGCTTAGATGGTTGAGGGCCTGTCAGGTAAGAATGAAAACCTGGGTTCAGATCCCCAGCACCCACACAGAAGCTGGGCATTCACTTAACCCTGGTGCTGCGGCTGGAGACAGGCAGAACCCCTGAGCGTGCTGTCCCGGTGGCCTAGCCACTCAGTGAGCTGGTTTCAGTGAGAGTCCTTGTCTCAGAAACAAAGTAGACAACCATAGAGGTGGAGAAAGCTTTATATTCCTACAGCATACATTAAATAGTTCCTCAGAGTTGCCCTAAGACTGATTAAATACATTTCAGATTGAACAGTGTGGTTTACACTGTGATGTATTTCGTATATAATTCCACGCAGCAATCTGTGGACTGTTAGCAAGTATCACACAAAGAAAGGGTTCTGTGATCAAGTCAGTTTGAGGAATACTGACTCAGTAAGTTCAGCAGAGTTCCTCCCTTCCCCCCCCCCTTTCTAGCCCTGCTTTCTCTTTTCTCTTTCTGACAGTGTTTTGGTGTGGTACCCACAGTGCCCTGGAACTTTGGGGTTCTGCTGCTTCAGCTCCCCACCTTCCTGGTACACTATAGGTGCATGCCCCTAAAACCAGCTTCAGCCAGGTTTTTCTTTTTTTTGTTTTTGTATGCACTTGTCAGAGTCAACTACTTAAGATATCTTGTGATCTTCCAGAGGGTGTTTAGAGTTGCATTTTCTAGACCTCTTTGATATCCAGCCCCTTTCTTAAGGTTCTGTCTTAGGTAAGCCACAAGAGGCTCTGATTCCTGTCCTGAGATTATAGTAGTCAAAGAACAAGAAACATGCCTAACAGTAGGACTCAGCCAATATGGGTTAGTTCTTAATGGTTGCAGAGGCGCTTTAAGATCTGCAATGCATTGGAGGAGAGTGTGTGAACCTCCTTGAATATCACTGAAAATACTCTGGCTGTTTGTTTATCCGGGAGTTCTAGAGCCGGTGTGGTCACAGATCATGAATGCCGCGTTCAGCTTGAACACTCACACTTTTATTCTTAACCAGTGTGCGCGTCAGCTGTAACATTTCAATATTGTCTTGTCGGTTTTTAAATTGACTCTGTTTCTCTTTCCCTCAGTGGGGACTTGAGGTACCCTTGGGACATTTGTGTGTTTCAAACACCCAACGGACCACTGGCGGCGGCTGGTGCCCTCGGCTCTCAGCCCTCCTCAGCTCTGTGAGGTGGGCAGTCATACCTACTTTTGCCCTCCATAAACAGTAGTTGGATTGTGTGAAACAGGCTATAGAAGTGCAAAATCTCTCATTCCTGTAAAGGAGAAACAGACAGGAGTTTTAGCTAGAGTGGAGGCTGTGAAGCTCAGACTGCTTTTGTGGGGGCCTCTGGGTGTTGCTCCCCAGAGAACTGTACCCAGGAGATAAGAAATATTCGTCCTAGTGAGCTTTGTTGTTTGTGGGGTTTTCGTTTTTTTGTTTTGTGAGACCAGATCTCACTACATAGCTCTGGCTGTCCTAGACTGGCCTTGAACTCACAGAGATCCTCCTGCCTCTGCCTACTGAGTGCTGGGATAAAGGCGTGCGCCTCCCCTTCTCCTTCGTGTTGGCTTTTTTGTAAAGTTGTAAGGCTTCATGGGCAGTCCACAGCAGGACTGTATGACTGCTCGCTCATTTGTGACCAAGTGCTGGTGCTATCATCAGCCTCCCTCAGGGTCCGCAGAGGCTCCAGGTGCTCGGTTTCCCCCTTGCGCCTCGAATTCTCTCCTTGTCCTTTTGCTTTGCTCCGACCTTTTACTGCCTTCCTCTCTTCCCAGACTTCCTCCTTGTTTCTTCTTCTCCAAAGAACTGGACAAACCAACCATTTTTGTCAACCAAAATAAACTGACCCTTTAGTTCTAGAATAATTATTATCATCTATATTAGGATAAAATTGGTTGCCTGGTGTTAATTTATATAAAAAATCAATTGTAGCTCTGTTAAATTAAGCAATTTTCTCTTGGTGTGTGTCAGCTGGTTTTGTCCTTCCACTGAAATTTACTGACAGTTTCCCTCTGCAGGTGTAGCTGAGCAAACATGCTCTAACTCTGTGTTCCTACCGTGAGATGGTAGTTTGTCTCAGGAGGGCGGGATGGTGAGCTGCACACTATTGTGTTCATGGCTTTCCATGTATAGAGTTTTTTGCCAGGCTTTGCTATGAAGAATTTTAAAAATTTTCTTGAGCTCTTGCTAGATACATGAAATTCTTTGCATTGATAATCACCTATATCATAATATTTCAAAAATATTTCCCACTCTCAGAGAGAGACACTCAGTAACTTGGCAGAGTAACAGCATCAGATAACACATGAAGACAGATTACTTTAATTTAGGCAAACATGAACACATGAAAATTAAGATCAAGGAACAACCCTTACTCTAAAATATATATTTACCTCACCAAGCAACCATAATGTGTGTATATATAAACCCAACACTCACTGTCATTACCACCTTAAATTCAACTGTGAATCTTAAGAATGTTATCTCAGAATTCCATCACCTGCTCTGGGTCAACCTTGATCTTTTCCTTTCTGAAGTGAAGTTTCTGAAGGGGCCCAAGGTCCCTTCAGGCATTTATGCTTTGTCTGAAGTGGTTTGAGGACATTGGTTCTCCTCATATGGCTTGCTCATTTAGATTTTAGATTGAGTTCTTAAGCAGGGTGAGTTTCATGATGGGAGGCTGGCGCCTCAGAATAACCTAAAATGCTTTAGGATAGACTATTTCAGAAAGTTAAAACAAAAAGTAGAATTAAAGAGCAGAGGGAGAAGTGAGGCTTGGAGCAAGGCCCAAGCCTGGCCCAGGCCAAGGCTGGTGGTTTCTCCGTTGGGAGATAATACAGGGTAACGGGCTTGTTGATTGAGTGCCGACTGTCTATTAGCAGCTCCTGCCGTTTCTTGGATGCGCTCTACTCTGTAAGCCTGTGCTTGTACTAGATGTGTTGCAGATGATATCTCCTTGAGTCTTCACAACCTTGTAGGGTGGCTGATGTCATTTTTCTCTTGCAGATAAGGCACTGTTGGTTTGAGAGTCACCCAGGGCCACATCATCAAGCTGGGGTCAGAACACATTATTCCTGGTTCTTTCCCTCCAGACTGTTGCTCTCTTAACTTCCTGTTTCATCCCCTCCCGTGGACTGGCCTTCCATTAGGCCAGTGGTTCTCAACCTTTGGGTCTTAACCCCTCTGAGGGTTGGACTTTCACAGGGCTCACCTAATACCATTGGAAAACATGGATATTTACACTACGACTCATAACAGTAGCAAAATTACAGTTATGAAGTAGCAACAAAATAGTTTATGGTTGAGGGTCAAGACAACACGAGGAGCTGTATTACAGGGTTGCAGCATTGGGGAGGTTGAGAACCTCTGCACTAGGCTATAAATTAAGTCATCTGGGGTTTGTTTGTTTGTTTACATTGGTGTGAATGTGTCAGATCCCTGGAACTAGAGTTCCAGAACAGTTGTGAGCTGCCATGTGGGTGCTGGGAATTGAGACCGGGTCCTCTGGAAGAGCAACCAATACTCTTAACCGCTGATCCAGCTCTCCAGTCCCCTCATTTATTTATTTGATGTGCCTGAGTGTCTGCCTGTGCACCATATTCATATGGTGCCCAAGAAGGCCAGAAGAATGGATCCCCTGGAACTAGAGTTACTTGGAGTTGTGAACCACGGATACAAATGCTAGGAACTGAATCTGGATCTTTTGAAAGAGCACTGAGCCATGTCTCCAGCCCTAGTCACCTGAGTTTTAATGGGGTATCTTGAATTTATATTTTTTCTTTCTTCTTTTATATTTAATTAATTTATTTACTTTGTTGTTGTTGTTGTGACAGGGTTTCTCTGTAGCTTTGGAGCATGTTCTGGAACTAGCCCAGGCTGGCCTCGAACTCACAGAGATCCACCTGCCTCTGCCTCCCAAGTGCAAGGATTAAAGGCATGCCCACCACCTCCCGGCTCTGAATTTGTATTTCTATGATGTTGTTAGGTCTTCACTCATTGAGGAAGTTGGTTATGGCTCTGCTTTAAGTGCCTGTGTTTGTGGAAGTTACAGCTAGTTCAGTCCTGTCCCAGTTATCCACAAAATTAACTATCCTGTGTCTAGTCTGTCCTCTTTGCTGTCTGGAAGCAGCTGGTGAATCCCTAGGAACTCTTACCCTTACCCTCCTCAGGCTCCAGGTTGTCTTCCTTTACTTGGCTCTCCAGGAGCTGTGTTCCTTTTGACTCTTGCCTGGTGTACTCCTCCCGAGTGCTTGCATGTAGGCATCTAGAGTTGCTTCTTGAGGCCTCTGCCTTCTGGAGTGTAGGCTGCTTGAGGACGAGGACCGTGTCCTAGTTTCATGGCAGCTCCCAGGTGCTGGGCACACGCTAAAGTATTCGATAAACAAGCCCGGTGTTGAACCTGGGAGGGCTTTGTACTCACATTCCCCAGGTCTATCTCCTCTCCTTTAAAGTTAGCGAAAATGGTTAGGGTGTGTTGCACGTGTCTTAACAAAAAGCCAAAATACCCTTGAGCCAGTGATTAATCTGTCGGTTATTAGTGAACTTTTGTCTCCAGCTTTGGCCATGTTTAAGCTGAGCAGTGTTTCTGGGTCCCCTCCTGTTCTCCTTTTGTTCTGCACTGTGCTAGGAAGCAGTGGAGCATCATGTTAGAGCGCTGTTTTGACAAGTTTTATGCTGCAGCTCCTCAGCCACAAGCATGAAGTGTAGTCTGCCCATCCACACGGACAGGAAGGATGTTGCAAATTTCCCTGAACTTTGGTATGACTTCAGAGGAGTCAGAGGTGCGGGACTTGCCAGGACTTTTCCTCTGTCTGGCTTGGGAGCGGACCTTCCTGGGTCTTGAGCTCGTCTGCATTCACTCTATCCATCCTGCATGACTGCTTCAGCTCCCTTCTCACCGCTAGTGGACAGCCCAGAGCTGCCCCCGTGCTGTTCTTAGGTGTTTGGAGTTGACAGCAGCTCCCCAGTGAGGTGCCATGGACTGAGTATAGGAGGAGAAGCTAGAGATGTGACTGACCCCCCACTTCATCAGAGATTGGTAATATGTCAAGTCCTGATCTTGCATTCTGTCAACTAGAGAGGGCTGGGATGTGGCTCCATGGTTCTAGCGTGCGGCAGGGCCTGGGTTCAGTCTCCAGCAACTCCTCTCACACATGCAGATAAAAGAAAAACCCAAAGGAAACTAGAATACCTGCCTTATGGTGAGACACTTAAGTGTCTTTAAAAGTGTTTCATTATAGTATGTAAGGATTGACCATGTTCATTTCCCCCTCTGTCAGTCATCTGGTGAGCAAACCCAGGACTTTGTGAATGCTAGGACAGACCCCTTTCTTTTTTACACATTTTAAAACTTACTTTGTGTGTGTGCTTGTTCACACTATAGCGTGCATGTCAATGTCAGAGGACAGCTTATGGGCATTGATGTCCCTCCACCACATGAATCCTGGGGACTAAACTCAGGTAGTCAGATTTGGCAGCAAGAACTTTTTTTCAAAATATTTATTTATTTATTTATTATGTACACAATATTCTGTCTGTGTGTACATATGCAGGCCAGAAGAGGGCACCAGACCTCATTACAGATGGTTGTGAGCCACCATGTGGTTGCCGGGAATTGAACTCAGGACCTCTGGAAGAGCAAACAATGCTCTTAACCACTGAGCCATCTCTCCAGCCCCAGGAAGAACTTTTTTACCCGCTGAGCTACAGAGGCTACAGAGGCAGATGAATCCCCCCCCCACTGCAACGTCTCTCTCCCTCTTCTCTTCTCCCTCCTCCCACTCTTCTTCCCTCTCTATCTTTCAAGATTTATTTAGGCTGAAAGTGGTGATGCACACCTTTAATTCCAGCACTTTGGAGGCAGAGGCAGAGGCAGAGGCAGGCAGATCTCTGTGAGTTCAAGGCCAGTCCAGTCTACATAGTGAGTTCCAGGACAGCCAGTGCTATACAGTAAGACCCTGTGTCAGAAATTTAAAACAAAAACTGTGTGTGTGCACCTGAGTGCAGGTATCAGAGCAGCCAGAGGCATTGGATCCTCTGCAGTGATGATAACAGGCAACTGTCAGCAACCGGTCATAAATGATGGAACTAAACTTGGGCCCTTACAAGAGCAGAGCAATCCTCACTCTTAGCTTCTGAGCCATCTCACCAGCCCCAAAGGATACCTTTCTTTACGACGTATATTCTTTTAAAAACATTATTTTTATTTTCATTTTTGTGTGTAGGTGTTTTTCCAGCATATATGTCTTCACCATGTGCATGCAGTGACTGTAGATGCCAGAAGAACGTGTTAGATCTCTTGGAACTAGAGTTAACAGGCAGTTCTTAGCCACCGTGTGGGTGCTGGGAATTGAACCTGGGTCATATATATATAGTGTGTGTCTTCAGGTAGGGAAGGTTGGAAAAGTTGAAAGCTAAGTTTAAAAATGCAGATCTTATCAAAAGAGAATGAAAAGCAATGCCACTGACTCAAAGATATTTGCAATGTATGATATCAATAAAGGTATATATATGGTTCAAAATATATATGGTTCTTCCAATTCAATAAGAAAAAGACAGCCCTTTGAAAAATGGACAGACTTGGAGGGATATGTCACTAAAAATGGAAATTAAGCCAGCAATGGTGGTGCACACCTTTTATCCCAGTACTCGGGGAGGCAGAAGCAGGTAGATCTCTGTGAGTTCAAGGCCAGCCTGGTAGACAGAGCCAGTTCCAGGACAGCCAAGGCTGCATTAAAAAACAAAACAAAACAAAAACAAAACAATCAAAAAAGAGAAAAAGGAGGAGACTAAATTGCTAATAAATCTACAAAAGTGTTATTTGGGAAATGTAAATATAAGCACAGTGAATTAAGAGTTTTGGACATTTTTAAGACCCATTGAGTTGTCAACCATTTAAAAATCTGAGAGTGTTTGAGTAACTCCTGGATACTATACAGAGGATACAAGGGGGCCGGCCTGAAAATCAGGATAAGGAGTTTGAAGTCCATTTAACAGACCTCATAGAGCTCCGAAGGCTTTTTCGTTTCCAGAAGGGCAGTTCAGTGATAAACAACACAAAGATTGTTTCAGGCAGAAATTACAGTGGTGGGCACCGTCCAGGTTCTGTTGTGTTCCAGGCCTAAGATAGAATCAGGTATAACTAACATTTGTACAGTGGTTTGGGAGGGAATGAGCAAAGGAAAATCTGATAGGCTCAGGACAGACTGGATTTGAGGAATGAAGGGAAAGGAAATGGGGGTGACTCAGAGGTTGGGGTTTACCAGCTTGAAGGGACTGTGATAACATGCCACAATCTGTACAGTGTTCTATGGTTTGCCAGTGCTTTCCTGCACCCCATTTAATGTTCTTCAAGCTCCCTTGAAGTAGAATTGAGGGATTTTATTTCCCTTGTTTACAACAGAAAGAAGCAGGTATTAAAATAGATAGAATGGCTTGTCCAGCTTGGTGATGACCGGTTACAGAAGCAGGTTCTCTGTATCAGCATAGGGTAGATGCCAGTGCAGAAGAGAGCTCAGGCAAGCTCTTGTTTTCCATAAAAGCCATTCTTGGCTCTTGTTTCTTTGTTCATTTTATAAATGTGCACTTATGCTTCTTCTCACTTAAGTTCTGTTTATTGCAGGAAACTTGAAAAATATACAAAATAACAGGGATCATTTAAATCGCAAGATCGCTTAAACTGCACCCAAGCATTAGATTCTAGGTTCTGTGTTCTCTTTTATTATGGAAGCAATGCAAAGCAAAGCAAGCAGGGGCTGGGGAGATGTCTCAGTGATTAAGAGCACATACTGCTTGTGTAGAGAAAATAAGAAAATGCTACAGTATAGTTTTCACTGCCTTAAAATTATTTTCTGCAACATATTAGTATGTACATTCATTTTTCATTGAAATTGGGTCATATAGCACATAATTGTAGTTCATTTATGCTAGAGATAGGACTTAGGGCCTTGTGTGTTCTGGGCAAGTACTCTGTCACTGAGCTACACTCTGCTTATATTTGAAAGCTAGTTAGGGGCTGGGGAGATGTCTCAGTGATTAAGAACACATACTGCTTGTGTAGAGGACTCAGGTCTGCCCCTACCACCCAGCCCAGGGAGGCTCACAAACACTCCAGTTCTAGAGGATCTGATTCCTAGGGGATTCTGGCCTTCTTGTACATCTGCACCCCTGCTCCCACAGATACACACATAATAAAAAATGATGATGAACAAATTTATGATTTTAACAGCTTTAGATGTCGGGTCCATTCGCAGAGCTGTGCAGCTGTTGGCGCAGCCAGCTCTGGGACTGCTCCATCCTGTAAAACCGAAATGCCAGGCATCCCAAACAGTACTTGTTACGTCTCCTCTCTGCCTTGGAAAACTCCGTTTTACTTTCTGTCTCTATTAATTTGACTACTACAGATACAGATTTTTGTCTTCTCGGCTTATTTCACTTACCATAATGTATTCAAAGCTCATTTCTCTTATAGTATAATCAGAAATTACTTCCTTTTTAAGGTTGAATAATATTCTATTGTATATCACATTGTTTATTTACTCATTGATGAACACTTTGATTGCCTCTATCTTTTGGCGATTTGAATAATGTTGATATGAATATCTATTTGAGCCCTTACTTTCAGTTCTTGGGTGTACACCCATAAATAGAATTGCTGGATTATATGGTAACTCACCTTAATTTTTAAAGGTACCGCCTTTAAATAAATGCATATCATTTTGCAGTGTAGATTTTTCATCTAATCTGCACATTTTCATTTCATTAATTTATAAAAATAATATTTATTGCCTGCATTATAGCTTACTAGTGTCCTTTATAATGTTGTGAATGTCCTGCGTTGTATCGTCTTGTGATCCTTTACTTCTTTAATCTGGAGCATAGACCCCACCAGTCATGCCCAGACTTGCTTCCCTGAGCTATCATTTAGCTCTCATTCTTTCTTCTGTAATGCTTCTTTTAGAATGTGTAATATATGTACGTGTGTGTGTGTGCTGGTGTACAAGTGTGTGTGTGAGCTGAAGCCAGAGGAGGGTGTCAGGTCTTCTCTGACCACCTTCTGAGTTATTCCATCGAGGAAAGGTCTCTCCCTGAACCTGGGCTTGTGTTTTTTTAGCTAGACTGGCAACCAATAAGCCCCAGTAATCCTCCTATCCCTGGCCCTACAGTGCTGGGGTTACAGGCGCATGTGAGATCATTTCTAGCTTAGCGTGGGTGCTGAATTCAGATCCCCATAGCTGCACAGTAAGTTCTACTAACCACTGAGTCATTTTGTCTAGACTATATTGTTGGTGATTGATTAATTGTATCAGAAGACAAAGTTTGATTGAGCCACTATTACAGATGCTCGGGTGAATGGGTCAGGATGACTGCTATGTCCCCTGCTTGAGCCTTGCTCCTGTTACACAGTCTGGATGACTGTCCCTAAAAACAGACATGCTAAAGATTTGGTCATTGATCTCTAGTGCTGTTGGAAAGTGATGGGACCGTCAGGAGACAAGGCTTAGAAGGAGAAAGGTAAGGTATGAAGGGCGTGCCCTTGAAAGAGATATTGGAACCTCAACCCTTTTTCTTTTCTTTTTGCCTCTTGGCTTCCAAGAGGTGAACAGTTTGCTCTCCCTCTGCCACCATGATGTACTTACTGCCTTCTCCCTAACCCAAAAGCAGCAGTGCCAACTGGCTATGAATGGAAACCTTTCAAGCCATAAGCCAAAATAAATCTTTCCACCTCATGAGTTGTTTATTTCAAGCATTTTGTCACAGTGGCACTTGGCACCGTATGAATGTTCTCCATCAGCTGCTCATCTATGGCTTTTTCCTTTTCTTTAAGAAGGAACTGATAGCTATTATCTAAAATAATGCTGATTAGAATTTATGAATGATGTTTCCTTACCTCAATTCCTTTTTTATGTGGAGCTTTTTTTACATTTATTTGTGTGTGTATATTACAGATAATATTCATCTTAGTAATACCATCTTTCCTATGTGTGCATAGACATTTTTGATGACGATAATGTTGTATCGGTGCTAGAAAGGCTTTAAAAGCACACCACCACTGAGCTGTATCACCAGACCTAAATGTAAAATTGGAGTAAATGCTTATGCATGGCTTTATGTCTTGGCTTTAAAACTTAACAATAAGATGGGGCTGGAGAGATGGCTCAGTGGTTAAGATCACTGACTGCTCTTCCAGAGGACCC
>LOEQ01000337.1:135697-147374 GCA_001685075.1 Bramus lutescens | reverse complement strand
GGCAAGCCAGCCCGTGCCATAGATGCTGCGCAGTGTGCTGGGGTGAGGTAGGACGTGCAGGTCTAAGTTGCTTCTCCACCTAGGTGCTGGCTTCATGGTGGAGTGCAGTGAAATGAGATAGTGTACATTTTGGTTATATACCACTTGTTCTTAAATACCAGTTTTACCACTTTGTACTTGTGGGACCTTGGGCAAATTACTTAGCCCGTCTATGCCCTAGATTTTAGTTCAGACAGAAAACAAACAGACAAACGTCATCTACATCAGAGGAATACTACGAGGATTGAATAAATTGATATTTGTCCAGCACATGAGTGATGCCTAGTACCTACTGAATACTCCTTAGGTTATTACCTGATGCTAGTTACATTTATCCATACTGGTTATTATTAATGAGAATATATATATGTATATATGTTGTATACATACACACAAATACATACACACACATGGTCTGAAATTGTTTGTAGACCTTTTGCTTGGTGACATCCTGAGTGTGGCTGTGCAGTGGACCTTTGTGGGTGGAATTGGGCTACAGGCCACATAATTAAAGGGAAGGACCTGTGAGGGAGTGGTGTTGCCATATGAACCTTGACGTTGTCTGGGTAGAACTTGGGCTGGGGAAGGCTCAACATGAGGCACTGAGATCGTTAATGACACTGAGGTCCTCGAGGTCAAAAGGTGGCAAGGCTGACCCTGCCTGGTGATATAGCCCCAGAAGGCTGGGATAGAGGGTTGTCTGAGACCCACATGGGGTAACAACAGCTCTGTGGAGTAGGGGTCTGGAAGAGGTGGCTCTGTAGAGTCCTTTTCCAGAACTCTTCTGTAGCTTACGTATGCAGTAGTCTGGTCACTGCGTTGTGACATTGTAGATAGCTTGGTTCTTTGATCCCTCCTTTCTCCTTGAACCTTGGCTGGATTTGCTTTCCTCTTCCAGACATCTTGTCCAGTTATCTTCCTCTCCGTCTACTCCCAGTCCATATGGAGGGAGTTAGGGTCCTCCCAGCTCCACACTCTGGGCCTTGGCCCATTCCTAATAACTACCTTGTGGCTGTGCACGCATTCCCATCTGAACCTCTGCAGCCTTACCCTTCTGAATGCCTGTCATCTTTGCACACCTGAGGTTGTCTTTGTGTGTTTTGCTAACAAATTTTCTGACCCTAGACCCGAAGGATGAGATTCTGTCACCTGACGTGGACTTCTTCCCTTTTTCTGACTCTCATGCTTGAATCCTAAACTTCTGCCTTCATCCCACCCCACCCTATTGCCTGCTAAGACACTAGCCTTTGCTGACTCTCCCTGAGGCCTGTCAGTCCCATTGTCTCCTGAGATCTGGCCTCCCTTTTCTTGCCCAAGTAATTAAGTACCTTCCCACTTCAGTGAGCCTGTGAGACTTCTCGGGCACGTTCCCCTGTCCAGCCTACCTTCCCTCTTCAGAATCTGTTCCCTAACAGTGAACACATGGGAGAAACAGAGTTAGAAAGATGGCTCAGCAGGTAAGGGTGCTTACCGCCATATTTGATGACCTGAGCTTGATCCCTAGAGCCCACATGGCAGGAGAGAGCCAACTCCCACAAGTTATCCTGTGAACTCCACTCAAGTGGCTGTGGCACGCATGCACATGTGCGCTCCCTCCCAAGTATACATTAAAGCATTTTTTAAGAGGAAAAAGAAGGAAATGCTCTTCACATAACTTCTGTTCTTTCTTCTCATTCTTCCTGATGTGTTAGCTTGTGTATGTGTGATGTTTAGTCAGTATTGCTGAGCATATTCAAAGTGAAAAGGATAAGTGAGTTGAAGCTGATTTTTATTTTATTTCTAAGGCAAAGGAAATCTACTTGAATTCTCTTACCTACTCATATAAAATAAGTGACATAAAAGCAATCTCTCTCTTCTTCTGCTTTTGTTTGTTTGTTTTTTTTGAGACAGGGTTTCTCTGTGTAGCCCTGGCTGTCCTGGAACTTGCTCTGTATAGGCTGGTCTCAAACTCACACAGAGATCCGCCTGCCTCTGCCTCCCGAGTGCTGGGATTAAAGGCGTGTGCCACCACTGCCTGGCTGGCAAGCTGTCTTTTCTTGTGAGAATGACTGTTGGAAAGTTCTTGAGCTGTAGGTGACATAAAAGATATACCACTTCTATGGGTGCTCCCTGTGGTCTAGAAGCAACGCAATGGCAGATTTCTCTTTAATAGCTCACACACTGTGTGGTTTTGGGACTTTGGGAGGCAACTATGGGATCCACGTAAGGGCTCAAGGCTAGACAAGGACCGTTGGCCAGTTTTCATCAGCACTCTGGTTGTTGCTCCAGACAGAGTGGTCATCTTGTCTGCAGAGAAGATGCTGTCTACAGATGGTAGGAATACATGGTAGTGAAATTTCTTAGGAAAACCGTTGGCATTACTTAATGAACTTTAGCACAATCATTTTCTCTCACCCACCAATTCTCTTTCTAGGCCTGTAGCTAAGAGATGTGTGAATATGTTCACTACAGAAACCACATACTAGAATGTTATTGCATATCATTCACACTAGCTAATGACTAGAAATAAGCACACATGAAATTCCTTGCAACAATGGGAATGAAAGAACCCTAGTTACATGCAAAGGCATGGATGGATTTCATAAGCAATGCTGACAGACGGAGGCTAGCCAACACCTTGTGTATTAAATGATTTGGTTTATACATACTTCAAAACCTGGCCGGTGGGTTTTGCAGCCGTGAGGGTACTGACTCTGGGAAGGAGAAGAGGGAGTGATTTGGGAAAGCTGCAAAGGCTTCTGCATTCTGGTAATGTTCTATTTCTTGACATGGTGGTAGATATAAGCATGAGGTCACCTAAACTAATTTAGGACATACTTTTTGCTGTGTATTAATCTCTAGTACAAATTTCTGTTGAAATTTTGGAGCACATACAGCCAAGCAGTTTTTGTCCGTATATCCCCCCATTCTTAGACTCAGCTGGTCTCAGTCTTAATCGTTTTTGTGTGGTTCCCACTCTTCCCTGGGGAAACATTCTCTGGTGAGCTGCCCTTCCCATTCCCACTGGGTTGAGTTTCCCTGCTATCTGTTCTGTTGACACTGGCACCCCTCTGGCACCTGCCTGTGGGAAAGCAGTTGATTGCTGGCTTCCTGATCTGTGTGCTCCCAGAGAGCAGAGGCTGGATGGGCTTATGCCAACCATTGTGTCTCCTGGTGATGCCAAGGTACCCGCGCTCGTTGACACTCATCAGTGGAGGGACAGAATGAACAGTGGAAGGACAGTGAGCAGTGTTTCCTCCACCTTCAGCTTTTGGTATGGGGAGCACAGGTTTGAAGGAGCATAAGCTTGGAAGCCCGATGGAGTTGCCTATGTGGATTTGAGAATATAGTAATTTTAGTAGCCTTAAAATGTGACCTATAGGAAGATTCAGTTGGAAGCGGGAAACAGGTCTGCATCATCAGTGTTCCTTAACATAGTCTGTGTCTACCAGGCATGCTCCTGTGAAAAAATAATTTACACATGATGACTTCATTTCTTCTGCCTTTTCATACGACAGTTCTAAGGTCAAGGCTATTTTAAGCTTGAGAAATATGTCATGAAAGTCAGCTCCAGAGTAGTTATTTCCTTTTTATTTAATACTGAAGTCTTGGCTGTCCTTCCCAAATCCTCTCCTGAAAAACATTGTAAGTATCATAAATTTTCTCTATTTGAATTTTTTTTGAACTTCGGTTTTCTTTTTCAATTAGATCTAGGAAAATGGCCCATTCTCATTTACTGCTCTCGCTTAAAAGAATTAGGCCGCAAGAATGTCCTAGCTAATGCAGTAGGAAGAAGAAGGTAGACATTACATTTAGATTGCTTTCTTGGGTGGTGTGTGATGAGCTGTCAGGCCTGGGACCAGATGGTATTAGGCCATCTTGGTCCTACCACTCCCTGCTTTTTGACTTTTGGCACATCACATAACTCCAGCTTTCTTATTTGTAAAATCAGATAGTTATTAAGATCCCATGAATTACTGTAAATGGTCTGCTCTATGTGTAAAAACTGTAAAAATTTTAATAGCAGTTACCTAAGAGGAAAGTTCAGACTGTATTTAAACAGATGATCCAGCTTATAGTATAGAGCTGCAGAGATGGCTCAGTGGTTAGCAGCGTTACTGTTCCCAGAACCCAATCAGTTGCTTACGATTTGTCCTTAACTCCAGTTCCAGGGGCTCCAGTGCCCTTTCACAGTTCACTACTGAGAATGAAGAATCTATTCACTTTAATAAACACTTCCCAAAGAGCAGACCCATCCAGAGTTGTGGCCAAGTAGGAGGCTATTCAATGGAGCCTTGAGTTCTTATCAGTTTCTCATTTCTTCAGCAATTTCTTACGATTTTGCCTTGATATTAAAAACTACACTAAATAGCCTTGCATTTTTCAGTGAGAAAGGGTACATAACATTGTTTTTCTAAGGATGGCAATGCTAGTTACATACAACTCTGGTCTTAAAGGACATGATGGATAAATAAGGCCAGAATGGTTTTAAAGTGTATTGGAAAGAATGGGGACTCCCTTTTCTGTCTCTAAAACTGCACTTTAACCAAGGCACTAACTTCTTTGCGTCAGCATGCCAATCTCCTTCTTGCCTCCCTCCCTGCTCTTTCCTCTCTGTAATAGTTCAGGTTGGCCTTGAACTTAGAGCACCATGCCCAGTTTAGGTAGATTGGCGCTCTCTCCCTCCCTCCCTCCCTCTNTCTCCCTCCCTCTCTCCTCTTTTCCCCTCCCCCCCTCTACCTCCCTCCTTCCCCTTCCTCCTCTGCACTTTTTTGCAAAGTGCTAACTTTATTGAGAGGGAGCAGGGAAGTCTTGAAAATGAATTGTGCAGTGTTTTCTTTATAGAATGAGAGGATGAGTTGATGAGCCCTGCTGCAGATAGCTTTTGAGATAATGTGATGAATTGTACTTTCCCGAAGAGACATGAGATTGATAAACATGAAGGAGTGAGTTTGTATTAACGTATTAACTCCTTCCTCTACTCCTTCAGATTAGTCTATTGCATCCTTTGGCAAGAATCAAAGACATTTAAAGGACTGTCTGTAATTAGTTGGTTTAGTGTTCTGAAATATTTTATTGTGTAGAATATTTTTAGCATAACAATTATCCTCAAATGTATTGACAAAAACAATACTAATCATTATTTTTCAGTGTCGGGGNGGGTCAGGAGTTTGAGAGCTGGCTAGGCTTGGATTCTAGCTCACAGTCCCTTATAATGTTGCTATCAGTTGATGCCTAGAATATAGTCAGCCTTGGGCCTGGCTTGGCCAGAGGATTCACTTCCAGAATGGTTCACTTGCTTGACTGGCCAGTTAGTACAGGATGCTTTGAAAATGGGATAGTGGTCCAGTTTCTGTCCCTGTAGGCCATGTTCTCAGGCTGCTACATAAATGCCCTCATAGCATGCTCTGTCAGAGGAGTATCTAAGAGACCAAGACATCTGAGAAGTCAGATATCAATTTTAACATACTCTGTTGTTCACACAAACTCAGTGATAGTATACACTCTACAAGATCCTATGATAGGGGCTGGAGAGATGGCTCTGCAGTTAGAGCAGTTTGCTCTTCTAGAAGACCCAGGTTCTATACCTAGCACCCACCTTGTGGCTCATAGCCTCCTGTGATTCTAGTGGTAGGGCATGCAGGTGGTGTACAGACATACATACAGAAAAAACACTCATACGCATAAAGTTAAAAATAAAAAAATACTTTTGAAAATGACAGCTGCACTTTTTCTCCAGGGGTTCTGATGTCTCTGGCCTTCAAGGGCACTGGCATTCACTTACACATATCCCACATGTAGACATATAACTACACAGTAAAATAAATTTTTGTTTATTTGCTTTTGGAGACAGAGCCTTCCTATATAGCCTTGTATTGCTTGAACCTGCTTTGTTGAGTGGGCTGGCTTCACACTCAGATCTGCTTTGTTGATTGGGCTGGCTTCATACCCAGAGACCTGCTTTGTTGATTGGGCTGGCTTCACACTCAGATCTGCTTTGTTGACTGGGCTGGCTTCACACTCAGAGATCTGCCTATCTCTGTCTCCCAACTGCTGGGATTAAATGTGTTCACCACCATGCCCAGCAAAATATTTTTTAAAAAGATCTTGTGCTAGTCATATCTTTAATTCATTAGTGGTAATAGGGTGACAAATGGTGATCTTCTGTGTCGTTCTGTTTTAATACTGACTGTGCTGTAAGAAGGATTTCTTCTTTTAACTGTGGTAGGCTTGAATAACCTAGGCAGAGTAAATGTCTTTTCTTGACATGATTTACCAGTTCTTAGAAGAGTGATTTGATTCTTTATCATCATCCTAAGGGGATCAATTAAAAATAAAAGTGAATACTCTTGTTTTTAAATTATTATTCTGGTAGCTATGGACATAGCTGAGTTGACTGAGTACTTGCCTAGAGTGCTGGCTAGTTTTGTGTCAACTTGATACAAGTTGGGGAAGAAAGAGTTTTAATAGAGAAAGTGCCTCCATAGGATTGGCCTATATGTAAGTCTGTTTGGACGTTTTCTTTATTGGTGATGGATGTGGTAGTGCCACTTTTAGGCAGGTGGTCCTGCAAAGTATAACAAGACAGACTGAGCAAGCCATGAGGAGAAAGCCAGTAAGCAGTGTTTCTCCGTGGCCTCTGCCTCCAGGTTTCCTGCCTTGAGTTCCTGTCCTCACTTTCCTGGACCATGGACTCCACGCTGTAAGGGGAAATAAACCTTTTTCTCCCCAAGTTGCTTTTTGGTCATGTGTTTATCAAGCAATATAAACCCTACTAAGACATCTAGCACACATAAAGTCCAGGGTTCACTCCCTAGCACGACATAACCAAGTATGGTGTCTCACACCTATAATCTCAATAATGTGAGGTGGAGGCTTGAGGATTAGAAAGTCAGTGCTCTCTTGGGTAACAAAGCAAGTTGGATTTCAGCTTGGGCTATGTGGGACTCACCTATCTTACAAAAAGGAGAGTTATGTCAGGTGGTAGTGGGGCACACCTTTAATCCCAGCACTAAGGAGGCAGAGGCAGGCGGATCTCTGTGAGTTTGAGGCCAGCCTGGTCTACCACAAAGTGAGTTTCAGGACAGCCAGAGCTATATTAAACAGAGAAACCCTGTCTTGAAGAAAAAAAAAAAACTTAAAAGGGAGAGTTGTTTGGTTATTACGGCCTCAAGGATTTTAACATATACTTGAATTTATCACACTTACTATCCATACTGATGCTCATATATTTATATCTCATTTTTTGTTTGACCCATGCTGTCCTCATACTCACAACCTTTCCTGCCTCAGCCTCTCCAGTGCTGGAATGGCTGTTCCATCTTGTTTGGCTTATATTCTTTTAAAGAAATGGTAGCATTTGTAATATTCTTGTTTTGCTTTTCTCACTCAACTGAATATCCTTGAGATCCATATGTGCAGGAATTCATTATTTAGAAAAAAACCTCAGGATATAATTCAAATAATCCTTTTTTATTGATTTACGTGCTGGCGATACAACTCAAGGCTTTGCACTGCCAGGCGAATGCTGTTCTACTGTGTCCCCAGCCCTGACCACTCTCCTAATTATAGTTTGGTCGTGTTTAGCATATTCACAGAGCTGTGCAACCACAGCCCTGGTTCTAGTATATTTTTGTCAAAGACACTCTACTGCCTCCCTGCTTACTCTCAGGCCTTGGCACCACTAATCTGCTTTTTGTCTCTGGATTAGATAATGGATATTTAATTTAAATAGATTTATCTGATTTTTGGCTTTTATGTCTGTCTCCTTTCACTTAGCACAGTGTTTTCAAGGCTCATCCTTAGAATTACTTCCTCATTCTTTGTCAATGGATAACTAGTACATTGCTGGGTTAATCTATCTACATCCTAGTCAACCAGCCCAAATTGGTGAATATTTGAGTTATTTAAAGATCACTTGTATTCTTTTTTCTGTGAATCTCCTGTTTCTGTCTTAGACTATTTTCTCCAAAGGGAATGTTTTCTTACATTTTTGGTTTCCCTTTCTATACTGAAAATTGGAGACAGGGTCTCTCAAGTACCCCAGGCTGGCCTTGAGTTTCTATAGCCAAGGAGGACCTTGCACTTCTGGTCTTCCTGGTCAACTCCCAGAATATTCGGATTACAGTGTACCTCATCACTCCACCTTTTGTGTGATGCTGGATGTGGGTCTTCACAAGTGCTAAGTAAGCATTCCACCAACTCCCTCTATGACTTTTAAAGTGACTTGTTATGCAGATTTATGTATGTATTTATTTTAAGATGGTGTCATTCTGTAGCTCAGGGTTGCCTGGAATTCATCACCACACCAGCTAAGGAATTTTTAATTAATTAAAAAATATGTTTGAGTGTGGGTTCCCATAGAGGCTAGAGGAGTGTCTGATCCCCTGGAGTTCTAGGTGGCTGTAGCCCCCTCCGTGGTTGCCAGAACCTGCACTCATGTGTGTGTTTCCTAGGTTATCCTAAATCCAGTCAAGTGACAAGGATGATCGGCAGTCCTAGCACTATGAACATATTTGTATGTGAAAGAGAGAGTTATAGTGGAGAAATAAGTTAATGAATGGTGGGCACAGATGTAGGATTAGCTCTGAACAAGAGGAGGGATCTTTGCTTTATTTTATTTTATTTTTTTTTGACCTTGGGAGGAAGAAAGTGAACATCATTATTTTATAGGTTATGTGTAAGTGCAAATTTAAAGAAATTGCCTCATCTTAATTTTCTTTGTCAAGTAGAAGTGATCACATCTTAAGAGTTCAGGAAGTTTAGACGTTGAGGCTTCTGTTGGCTAAAGAAGGAGTTGTGAGAAATAACTTGTTTGGGGCACATTGAAGGATTTTCAGATGGTAGAGACCATGGGTTTTTGGTGGTCCCTTTAAAGGCTGTGTGAGTTTCTCCAGCAGCTCGGGTGTAGAAGCAGAAGAAATGCAGGTAATTGGATGAGGAGCGGATGGCTTTGGCACACAGTGTGTGCTGGTTAGTTTTTTTCTCAGTTTGATATAAGCTAGGGTCATCTGTTGAGAAGGAATCTTCACTGAGAAAATGCCTCCATCAGATTGGTCTGTAGGTGAGTTTGTGGGGGCATTTTCTTGATTAATGATTGGTCTGGGAGGGCCCAGCCCACTGTGTGTGGTGCTGTCCCTGGGCTGGTGGTCCTAGGTTGTATAAGAAAGCTGGCTGAACAAGCCATGGAAAGCAAGCCCAGTAAGCAGTACCTCTCCACGGCTTCTGCCTCAGTTTCTGTCTCCAGGCTCCTGCCCAGTCTGAGTTACTCTTGTGCTTCCCACAGTAATGGACTGAAGCCTATAGGTCAGATAAACACTTTCCTCCATTGATTTTGGTCATACTGTTTTATCACAGCAGTGGGAAGCAACCTAAGATGTGTAAAGTCAAGAGAAATGGAGAGAAGGCAGAGCAAGAGGTTCAAGATCCCATGGTTTATAGGGGGTGGGAAAATGGAACAGGAGAGAGAACAGATGCAGGAAAGACTGGAAGTCAGATCATTAATAGAGGAGGGATAGGGTTCAGGATCAATGACAGATAGGCATTGTAGTAGGAGGCTGCTTGTTCATTTTCCGGCCACCCAGACTCCCGAAATAATCACACAGAAACTATATTATTTGCAATACTATTTGGCCAATAGCTTAAGAGTATTTTTGGCCAATTCTTACATATTAAATTAACCCATTTCTATTATTTTATATTTTACCACGAGGCTTGTGGCCTACTGGTAAGGTTCCAGCTGGCAGCTCGTATCTTTCCCCTCTGGCAGCTACATATTGACTCCACCTTCTTTCTCCCAGCATTCCAGTTTAGTTTTCCCTGCCTACCTCTGTTCTGCCCTGCACGGCCCAAGACAGTTTCTTTATCAATCAATGGTAATCACAGCATACAGAGGGGAATCCCACATCAAGGTGTGTTGATCAGAGAGCAGAGCATTGAAGTTTAGTATTTCCAGCCTGAGACCCTTTTGGATTAGGTATGAGGCAGTTGTGTGAAGTTGCTGGGTGAGTTGTTCACACGAACACAGACAATACTAATTTGGTGTCAGAGCATTTGTAGAATAGCTGCCTGAATCTCAAAAGTATTCAGAGGGAGTTAAGTAAGAGTGGAATGCAGATAAATGGTAAGAACAACCTTCAGAAGAGGTGGTATTTTGAGCTTCCAGGGGATCAAGGGTTGAAGTTTGCTTAAACCACTGTCTATAGCCTTTATTTAATGGAGGGTGGAACAAAAGATAAGATTTCTTCTTGTTGTGGTCCTTCCCTCCCCTTCCCTTCCCTTGCCTCCCCTCCCATCCCCTTCATTTCCCTTCCCTTCCTTTCCTTTCCCTATTCCCTTCCCTTACCTCCCTCCCCTCCCTCCCCCACCCTCACATNTCCTTCCTTTCTTTTCCCTACTCCCTCCTCTCTCTCTCCTCCCTTCCCTTCCCTCCATCCCTCCCTCTTCCCCCATCCTCACATTCCCTCCCCTCCCCTCCCCTTCCTTTCCCTCCTCTTCCCTCCTCTGCTTGTCTCACTTTCTCTGCTTGGCTTACTCTTACCAGCCCTGTAGGAATGAGCTACAAGATTACCTCTTTTAGAAATTCTTTCCTTTGAACCTTGTGATTTGTTTTTCTAATCCCAATTACTCCCTGGGTTTCCTGCTGATTTAGAAGGATGCATACTCTATCCTTACCATCTACTATCCTTCCCGAGAGACTTGATAATTGTATTCCTGTATTATGTTGGTTTGGTTGTATGAAATTTCCATGTAAAAAGTAAATTTGGTCTCATTAATCTCCCTTAATAGTTGACCCTCCTTTGTTAATTCTGAAGTTAAAGCCTCTTTTTAGTTTGGCCTTAGTCCTGTTTCTTAGTTACCAACATATGTCCTGTGGACCACAGCCATCTATTCATTCTGGTTTGGTTTTGCTGGGCTGATGGCCCATCTGCTCTTCTCTATACTTGGTAGAAGAGTTCAAAAGAAACTACTTTGTAATTAGTCTTCTCTAGCTGCCAAAAGTTATTCAGTCATCTTTTAGTTAAAAATGTTTGGAGAATTTCATATGGAGTCCTGTATTACATCATTGCCATCCCTCTCCTATGTTAACACACGCATATAAATGCTGCTGAGTTCATTTAGTGTTGTTCCTGTGTGTGTATGTGTGTTTAGTGATAACCACTTGGACCTGGACAACCTACTGGGACTTGTCCCCAGAGAGACTGATTCTTCCTTTCTTAGCATTAATTTCTTATTAATTGCCTGTAACTCTTTATCTGTGAGTGGGACCTTTTAAAATTTCTCCTGTCTGTGTTGTCAGTATGCAGATCTTGTTTAGGCAACTATATTGTTGAGCTTTCATGTCATATATAAAAGATTGTCTCACAGCAGACTTCCTTGTTCTCTTCTGCCCCTCTTCTTCCATGATGTTCTCTGAGCCTTAGGCATAGGGGTTGTGTTGTAAATGTATCAGTTAGAGCTGAGTATACCACGGTCTGTTGTTGTCTGTGTTTTGGCCAGTTGTGTATTTCTGTAGGAGTCCCCATCTAATGCAGTAAAAAAAAGTTTCTTTCATGAGAGGTGAGAACTACTTATCTGTGTGGGAAGTATTTAGAATGCAGTTTGAGAGTGTGCTGGTTTAGGAAATTGGCAGTGTAATGGTTTAAGTAAAATGCTGCAG
>LOEQ01000337.1:106555-117274 GCA_001685075.1 Bramus lutescens | reverse complement strand
TCTCTCTCTCTCTCTCTCTCTCTCTCTCTCTCTCTCTCTCTCTCTCCCTCCCCTAACACACCATACATTTGTTCACCGTAACAGTGCCCCCATCTGCCCAGCGCCTTGTGGTGCAGGGCGGGCCTATGTTTTCTCCCCGAGCCCTGGGCAGGCTTGTTGGTCTCTTGGCCCCGCTCAGTCTGTCATAGCCTACAGACATTCTTATAAATTTGGTAAAACTTGAAAGTTATTGAGAAACCAACTGTTTTGCATCCAATGAAGTAGTCTGTGTAGCAAAGAAATGAGTGAAGAGATGGAAACTGAAGAATGGAAGAACTAATATCCAAAATGCACCAGACACTCGAGCTGCTCAATAGCAAGAAAAGAAACAATCCTATTAGAAGATTGGCAAAGGACCTGAGCTCACATTTCTCAAAAAGAGATACTGGCTACAGATATGTTACAGAAAAACAAACAAAACCAACGCTAGCTGTAGAGGTGCACACCTTTAGTCCCAGCACTGGGAGGCAGAGGCAGGCAGATCTATGTGAGTTTGAGGCCAACATGATTTATAGTAAGTTCTAGGACAACCAAGGCTATACGGAGGGAACCTGCTTCAAAAGTAAATAAATCAAAATAAATAAAAAACAAAAAAGCTGAACACATTGAATTGTCAGGGAAATGCAGCCATCATGAGCTATCATTAGACTGGCTGTTATCCAAACGATGAGTAATAACAATTGTTAGTGAAGATGTGGAGGAAAGGTCGTACACTGTTGGAGACATTGTAAATTAGCATAGCACTTCGGGAACACGTGGAGGAGCTTCTGAAACCAGAACAGAGGAGCCACACCTGAAATTAGTGATTCCGGGAGATAGCTTCACTCCCATCTTTACTGCGAATTGTTCACAGTAGTCGAAGGCATGGAGACACTGAAGGGCCCACTAGTGAATGAATGATTTAAAGAATGTGGTGTAGCCGGGCTGTGGTGGCGCATGCGTTTAATCCCCACACTCTGGAGGCAGAGGCAGATGGAGCTCTGTGAGTTCGAGGCCAGCCTGGTCTACAAGAGCTAGTTCCAGGCCAGGCTCCAAAACTACAGAGAAACCCTGTCTCGAAAAAAAAAGAAGAAAAAGATAAAGAGGAGGAGGAATGTGGTCTGTATATGCAGTGAAATATTCAGTCTTTTAAAAGTAAGAAATCCTGTCATTTGTGATAATGTAGATGAACACAGGAGATGTTATGCTAAGTACAATAAGCCAGAACAAATACCATAAAATCGCACTTCAGTCTTGAAAAGCTGAACTCAGAATCATGGAGTAGAGTGATGGATTCTGGCTTCTGTGTGGGGGGTAGGCAGGGAAGGAAGGGACTTGGGCAAGGTTTCAGTTGACAGTGGATAATACACGTGCTCAGACACACACATGGTAGTGACAGCTAAGGGAACACGGTAACCCTGCGCATTTGAAAGGGACTGGAGGAGGATGGATTACCACAGAAATAAGGAGTATCTGAGGTTTTTAAAGTTTATGCATCAAGGCCACTTTGTTTTATTTGTTTTTTTTGTTTTTGTTTTTTGAAACAGGGTTTCTCTGTACAACCCTGGCTGTCCTGAAACTAGCTCAAGAGACCAGGCTGGCCTTGAACTCAAGAGATCTACCTGCCTCTGCCTCCCCAGTCCTGGAATTAAAGCTGTGTGCCACCACTGCCTGGCTTGTTTGTAACTCTTGACTCCTTTTCCCAGAGACATCCATTCTGATGTGATTAATGTATTTTGTTTTTCTGTGTTTTTGGGGGGGCAGGGGGTGAGACAGGGTCTCTCTGTGTGTCCCTTGGTTGTCCTATAACTCACTCTGTAGACCAGGCTGGCCTTGAACTCATAGAGATCTGCCTGCCCCTTCCTCCTGAGCGCTGGGATTAAAGGTGTGTGCCACCACACCTGGCTCATGTGTTTATGTATTTCTGTTGTGAGGGGGGTGTTCTTGTGTGTGCATGTGAGTGCACTTGAAGAGGACAGAGGTCAGTAATTACTGATGTCGTTACCCTTTGCTCTCTTCACCTCATTTTCTCTTCTTTCTTTTCTATCTTTGCAGACAGGGTCTTGCTATGTAACCCTGTGGGTCTGAAACTTCCTCTGTACACTAGGTTGGCTTAGAACTCACAGAGATGCACTTGCTTTTACTTTAGTGCTGAGATTAAAGTCATGGACTGCCATGCCACCCCTGGCTTCACCTTGTTTCTTGAGGTAGGGTTCTCACTGAACCTAGAGCTTGCGATTGAGATAGACTGTGTCCAGCAGGCCTCTGGGACCCTCCTGGATCCTTCCCAGTTCTAGGCATGTGCACCACCACGCCCGAATCTTTTGTACGTGTGTCGGGTTTTCAGACTTGGTTCCTTAGGCTTGCACAGTATTTTACTGACCTTGCCATTACCCCAGACCAATGCTAATGTATTTTTAATTTATCAAATGGTATTATATTACTAATCTCATTCCACCCTCCTTTTTTTTTACATGGCAGTTGTTTTTGAGGTCCAGTATCTCATACTACCCCCAGCTAACTAGACTTCAATGCCACAACTTGTTACCACCACCCAGAACCTTGGACAGACATTTTCGCATGTTCCTTTTTATGAATTTAGCATAAGCTTACTACTTCTGGGTCATAGTTTGGCAATACAAGTACAAGCATTTTTGGCTTATCTTTAGTAATTGGTTCTTAAATGTTTTCTTATTGAAAATTTTAGCCAGAAGCCATTTAATATCTTTTTAAGGGAAAAACAACTCATTGTAAGTTACCTCAAAATCTTTACCTTAGTTTCTACAGCAGGATAGTCCTGTGTGTAAATAGTATGTCGGAATGTAGAGTACTTAAAACATCATTTCCTATTCACAATGTTGCTTTTCACCACTGGTTTCTCTGAATACATTGAAGGAAGTTTGTCTGCTCTCTCGGGCCTGCCCAGAGGTGGGCAGTGCCCCATGGAGCATGGCTCTAGGTGCAGCACCATATGAGATACACACGTCTTTTTATAATGTATGCTTTTCAGATTCTTCATGCAGTTATAACTCCCATGATCTTCTAGTGAGTATATTTGGGCTGATATTTGAGACTTCTGTCTGTCGTTCTGTTTAAATATATATTGACTTTTAGAGAATATAAATATTCGTTTTTCCCATGTGTAAACATTAGACAATATTTGACCAAGGGAAGAAGTGGCCTTGGAAAGAGATACCTCCCTCAGGAGAGTTTTAGGTTCCTTGCTCATAGAACCCAGGCTGTGCTGCTCTTTGTAATGACAGAGCCCCAGATGGCGATAATGCAAGGCCAGGGCCTCACATCCTATTCCCACCCCTGCCAGTGACTGTAAGGTCCTCCTTGTTCCAGCTCTGCTGATGCTGATTCGTTTTTGTATATGCTCCCTCTCTTTGCTGTAGTTTTTTTCTCTGAAACCCAGAGTTCCAGACTAATGTAAGAAAATGGTTTCTTCTTTGATATTTCCGTAACAAATTGAAATTTAGAACTAGACAAAATAGTAGTAGAAATAGTATAAAAATATGCTTTAAAGAAACCAATATTGTTCTGTAGAAGTGGCATAGGCTAATCACTGAGAATGTTTGTGTAGCTCTCCTAAAAGAAGACTAAGGAAGAGATACAGCAGAGCCTCAGCCAGGGGTCTGCAGTCAGCATAGGCAGCTTAACAGGAAGTAATGGGACTGAGCATTTGGGACAGTCTGAAAACCGACTTAACATTTTTTATTACACTATTTAGTTGTGTGTGTAGGTAGGTGGGTGTACACATGCTGCATTGTTTGTGTGTGTGTGGAGCCCAGAGGGCAGCATCTAGGAGTCTGTTCTCTCCTCCCATCATAGAGCTCAGGCGGACAAACCTGGCAAGTGCTTTCACCCACTGGAGCATTTCATAGGCCCTGAGCTTTTTACCAGAACCTGTAATGATGCAAAGGCTTCGCTTTTTATAGTGCTTAACTTCAGCTGTCAGCTTGGGATCTAGAACCATCTGGTAGACCTGGTTGTGTTAGTTGGGGCGAGCACCATGCTCTGGCTCAGACCCTCGACTGCATGAATGCAGAAAGGCAGTCGAGCAGCAGCACATTCTCATCTGCTTCCAGATGTGGATTGTTGCACCCTGCCTCGTAAGCTCGTCATAAGCTGGGGCTTCCAGATGTGGATTGTTGCACCCTGCCTCGTCAGCTCGACACAGGCTGGGGTTTCCAGATGTGGATGTTTTGCATTCTGCTTTGTCAGTTTGACACAGGCCAGGATCATCTGAGAAAGAGGAACCTCAACTGAGAAAATGCCTTCATTTTCTTGACTGATGGTTGATGTGGCAGGCCCAGCCCTCTATGGGAGGTACTGCCTCTGGATGGGTGGTTCTGAGGTTTATAAGAGAGCAGACTTAGCAAGCCATGAGGATCAAACCAGGAAGCCACTTTTCTTGGTGGCTTTTGCTTCAGTTCCTGACCCCAGGTCCCTGCACTGAGCTCCCGTCCTGACTTTCCTCCGTGATGGAGTGGAACCTGAGAGTTGTACAATAAAATAAACCCTTTTCTCCTCAAGTTGCTTTGGCCATGATGTTTACCACAGCACTAGGGACCCTAAGACGCAGCATAACTGGCTACTTCAAGCTCCTGCCACACTGGCCACCCACTGTGCTGGACTATTTCCTGGAACTGTGAGCCAGAATAAGCCTTTTCCCCTTACATTGCTTTTGTCATGGCATTTTACTACAGCAACAAAGGACAAACCACCAAAATGAAACTTAGACACCTCCACTGCTCAAGGGTTTCTTTACTCTCTAGAGCCAAAGTGGGGCTGTTTGTATCCCCTTCCACTAGTGTGGCTGCACATGAAAGGGCACTGGTCTGTGTGCCCTGATCAGAGAGCGAGCTGTGTGTCTGCTAGCTCACGCATTTTCAGAGCCACTGACCAGCTGAGTAAAGAAATGATTGCCTAAAAGCAATACAGTTTACCAGGCAGGAGTCAGAATTGAACACCCGCCTGTTCAGCCTTCTTCTTCGCAGGACTGATGAGGAAAGCTGTTGGGGTTAGCATAGATGATCCTGTTATGTGGTTGTCATTCTCAGTGCTTGGGCTCTCATTGAAGCTTATGAGCTGGCCAAGAAAGACCCAGATTTCCCTTTACAGTCAGGATGCTAGAAGCAATCAGGTAGGCAGACAGCCACTGTAGAACTTTGTGAACAAGGCTCCCTGATGCCTGTGCAGTGTGTTTCTTAAATAATGACTGGCAGGTATAAATATGCCTGAAACAGATTCATTCCAGAGACAGAAAATCTGCTTACTGGTTTTTGGTTTGCTTGTTTGCATTGTTACCCTTCTTTCTACTGTTCTGAGACAAGGTCCTTAAAACAGTGTGTGTCTCAGATTGGCCTTGAATTCACAGTTATTCTCCTGCCTCGCCATCACACATGCTGGGGTTGCAAGTTTGCACCATCATACCCAGTACTGATTTGTTAACTGATGGTTGGGAATATGCTCCTTCAATATCCAGACCATCATCTCTGCTGTGTTCTGTTTCCCTCAGGGAGAAATCTGTGAATAGCAGGGTTCTCACCTCTGTCTCCTCTCTCTGGGGTGGCCCAGATTCTCCTTGTTGATCTAACAGGTCAATAGCCAATGACCACTTTGTCCTTTTGAGGGGGTCATGTGTAGATTCTAAGGATATCGCATCTCAGGTTTCCACTGTTGGATTTGAGGGTTCTCAGGTCTTAAACTGTCGTGGATCTGGTTATCCCACAACAGACTGTTCCCATTTTTGCTGTGTTTGCTTGTTTTTTAAAGACTTGTTTCTTATTTGTATAGGTGTTTTGCCTATGCGTATGTTTGTGCACTGTGTGTAGGCCTGGTGTTCACAGGTTGGGGTATGGCTTTGGTGCCCCTAGAACTGGAGTTATGAATGTTTGTGAGTCACTATTTGGGGTCTAGGATCTGAATGTGAGTCTTCTGCAAATCAGTAATTGATCCTAACTGCTGTGCCACCTTTCCAGCCCTGTTCCCATTTTTTATAGGTTAATTCTTACTAGAGAAATTTATTCCCAAAACTAATTTTATTTCTGGAAAGTTTTCAGTTGTCCCTTATAACAAATACATTAACATATATCTAAGAATGAGATTCCACTTTGTCTAGTATTTCACATTATGAACTTCATGGCTTTTATTAGAAGTTATGGCCTTAATGCTCTAAAGCAACTATCTCTCTAGGAAAATACTGTTTTTAAAATGCCTTATAATGTATGTGTATATAGAATTAATTATAGTGCATAGCCAAAATTCCTTAGAAATTCCTTGCTGTAGATATTTAGTTACTCATTATCAGCACTGTTAAGTCCAAAAGTAACTTATTTAATACAGACACTAGTGTTTGCTCAGCACTGTGAGGTTTGGGGAAAGAATCTAAATGGCTTCATTCTAGCATGAAGTTCTTTAGGTATCAAATGGGATGGCATAAAAGGCTTGCAGTTTGCTGTTTAAATTGATTGAAAGGGAAAGCAACAACCAGTAAATGGAGGAAAAGCAAGGAATTAGGATAATGGTTTGGCTGTCAAGTGTGGGAGAAGGTCCTGGGAAAGCCTCTTAGGAGCTTTGCCTCAGGGTCATTCTTGTGCCATCTTGTGGGTGGATCTGGCAAGGACCAAGGAAACTCATCTATTGAGCAGAACCTCCAATCTCTACACTTCATTGATATCAAACAGCAAGATAGGTGTCAGAACTTTGGTCTAGGAGCCAGATCATGTATGTTCATTGGCAGGTCTCCAAACATACCTCAGATCCATGTGCTCATCTCCACAGCAGCTGTTAGGACAGGCCTCTATCCCCTCTCACTGAGAATAATGCACAACCTTCCTTTCTGCTCTCTTCTCTGTTCTTAACTCCCACTGCCTGTTCTCCTCAGACAATCAAAAGGGTTTTTATTTTATTTTATTCGGACTATACCAGGGAAGAGCAAAGATTATGATCAAAATATATTGTAAGAAAAAAAATTTTAATATAAACAGATCTGACTATATCACTACTTTATATAGCATCCTGTTGCTTTTCATGAAATTTCTTGGCTTACAAAGCTCTTTATGATATGGCCTCTGCTTACCTCTGACCTCATCACATGACCTCTTCCCTTTTTTTCCTCCAGCACCCCACCTGGTTCCTATGAGTCCTTTCTTGGTATTCCTTGTTGGCTGGCTCTTTGCCATTCAGATCTCACTCCTGTATTTGTTCTCCCAGGAGAGGCCTTCCTCAACCTCTCATTCATCCGAGCAGCCAAGTTCCTCCCAACCCAGTTCTCCCTGTTGTTAAGTAGACGTATCATCCACCATGTTCTTTGTTGACCTCCAAAGTCTAGGAAAACCACTTAGCACGACGAAGATGCTCAGTTAAGATTTGTCAAATGGGTAAGGACTGTTTGCCAGTTTTTTGACCTTATTTCATCTGGATATAGATTAGAGCAGGCCATTTAGATCTTGCCCACTAGAACATAAAAGAGCTACAGAAATTAAATACAGACAGGATTGAGTTTTGTTTCTGCAATTGCTGCTTCTCAGTTACTTGATTATTCTGTTCTGAGCTTCAGTTTCTTCATTGCTAATTTAAGTTAATAAGTTAATGAACTTAACTTACAGATTAAGAATTTGGGGGAGATGTGCTGTACTTGTCTAGCAGTTCTGTCTTCAGCATTGAGAACCCAAGCACTTTGGAGGTGTTGAAGCAGGAGAATCAGAAGCCCAGGGTTATCTTTGGCTACATACTATGTTCCAAACATAGTAAATACACATTTCCCAATGGTTATTGGGAGCTAAGAAAGAAAATAATAGTAGGAAAGGGATAGGAGGGAAAGCTGTAGGAGTATGACTTCAAATAGGTTGATTATTTATGTCTTCTCTCCTCCTTCTCCCTTCTGTCTTCAGGATCTTGCTATATAGCCCAGCCTGGCTGCAGACTTTGGGCAATCCTCCAGAAGCCTCTCAAGTGTTGGGATTACAGATGTGTGCCACCATCCCTAGCTAATAACTTCCTTTCCTACCTCAGGCCTTCAACTCGTAACAGCTGATTTTTCCTTCTAGTGTCATATGTAACCAGTATTCAGTCAGTCAGATAATCAAAAAAACATCTGATACGGTTCATCAGAACTAATAATTTTTGTCATTTATAATCATATTTGTCAAAATATTTTAAGCTGCTATGATACAAATATACATCTTTATTTCCTGATATTCTAATGTTACAATCTTCATCCATTCATTCATTTGGAAATGGTCTGTTATTTTGTAGCCTTGGCTGTCCTGGAACACGCAGAGAGCTGCCTGCTGCTTCCTAAGTGCCGGTGTTAAAGGCATGTGCTACCACATAGTCTTAAATTTTAACTATGTGTGTTTGTATCTGGGGTTAAAGGCATGTGCCCACTACATAGTTATAAATTTTAATTATGTGTATTTATATGGCATGACATCCATGTGGAGGTCAAAGGATAAATTAGTAGATTCAGTGTTCTCTTTCAGTCTCTTGGGTGGTTCTACCCCTGAGCCCCTGGTCCTGGGTGGTAGAAGAAACTAGCCATGGAGGCAGGTCTGTAAACAGCATCCCCCTACAGCCTTTCTCTCTGCTTGAGTTCCTGTCCTGACTTTCCTTCGTGATAAACTGAAATTGTAAGGTGAACTAAACTCTTTCCCAACAAAGTGTTTTGGTTATAGTTTTTATCTGAGGATTAAAACACAAATTAGGCTGGGAAGTGGCGGCACATGCCTTTAATCCCAGCATTCTGGAGGTAGAGGCAGGCGGATCTCTGTGAGTTCGAGGCCAGCCTGGTCTACAAGAGCTAGTTCCAGGACGGGCCCCAAAGCTACAGAGAAACCCTGTCTCACAAAGCCAAACAAACAAACAAATTAGGTCACAACTCTTTTTTGTTGTTGTTGTTGTTGTTGTTTTCTGTTGTTTTTTTGATTAGTTTGGTTGGTTGATTTTTGTTTTGAAACTGGGTTTCTTTGTGTAGTCCTGGCTATCCTGGAGCTTGCTCTGTAAACCAGGCTGGCCTCAAACTCACAGATAATCTCCTGCCTCTGCCCTCTGCCTCCTGAGTAGGCATGGGCCACTACCTCCAGGTCTGCCTTTTTTTTGAGAAACAGGATTTTTCTGTATGGCTCTGGCTGTCCTGGAGCTTGCGCTCTGTAGACCAGGCTGGCCTCAAACTCACAGGTAATCGCCTGCCTGTCTTGTAAATGCTGGGACTAAAGGCGTGTGCCACCACCACCCTGCTAGATACAATTCTTGAACATACTATTGTTTCTATATTATCTAAAAACGATCTAAAAAGGTTGGCTACATTTGAAGCTGAAAGATAAATGAAAGCTATGTTATTAAAATTGATTTGAAAATGAATATTTTATTATAAATAATAATGTAAAAAACAAATTAAAGGGGCTATGACCTGAAGTTTGATTTTGATTGTGAAGCATGAGCAAAGGACGGATGCAGAAACCCCAGTGCCCCCTCCCCATTCCTAGAGCAGATGGGACGCTGTTTACTCAGAGGACTTGTTGCTCATGCCCATTCACTGAGTGATGTCATCAGATTTCCTGGTGGTGGCTATTTTTTGTGGGGATGGTAGGGGTGGGGTGGGCATAGATAGTGCTAGGTAGTTGACTGTCCAACTGGACTAATACTCTGATCACAGAGGTCCCAAGGTCCGGATATTCCCTGAGACAGGATGTACGGCTAAATGCTGTCTAGCTAAGTAAACAGAGTGTCCAGTGGTCTATTACACCACTTGATGAAACATGAACCTTTTAAAATTATATTGCTGAAACTTTAGAGTGTCTGAAATTTGGTCTTAAATCTTTTAAAGGAAGAACATATAGATTCTTTTATTTTTCAAAATTAATCTAGTAGTTGGGTTGTTTTTAGGAAAGACCGCTTAACTTTAAAATCTCAATTTATAAAAACAACCTTTTCAAATATTAAAAACATTGTGTGTGTGTCTATGTGTGTTTATGCGTACCACATTTATGCAGGAGCCCGCAGAGGCTGGAAGACAGTGTCAGATCCTCTGCAATTGGAATTAGAGGCAGTTGTGAGCCACTATGTGCTAGGACCCAAATCTAGGTCCTCGACAAGAGTAGTAAGCACTGTTAACCACGGAGCCATCTTCTCTCCAGCTCCCTATCTCACCAACTTTTTGTTTGCTTATCTATTTGGTTTTTGTTTCGTCCTGGAACTTGCTCTGTAGACCAGGTTAGCTTTGAACTCAGAGACCTACTGCCTCTGCCTTCTGAGTGCTAGTCACTAACATTTGAGGTGGACCATGTACTCGTTATTACTTACTTTCATGCTGTAATCTTACTCACAGTTTGAGTGAACACTGTAAACTTTATTTTATTTCATTCTGTGTTTTTCTGAGATAAGCTCCACCTATGTAGGCTAGGCTGACTTAAACTCAGAACCCTACCTCAGCCTCCTAGGTACTGGGGTTATAGATATGTCATCAGACCCAGCTATGTGTTTTATTGATGCATTTTCTCTGGTCATTAGCACTTAAGCTTGTTAATTATTAATTTTGGTTTTCTTCTTTTTTAAGTGTTTTTCCTACCTAACGTGGAAATATTTCAGATTTTTTAAAATATTTATTTATTATGTGTACAATATTCTTTCTGTCTGGTGTGTATGCCATAGGCCAGAAGAGGGCGCCAGATCTCATTACGGATGGTTGTGAGC
>LOEQ01000337.1:91850-106519 GCA_001685075.1 Bramus lutescens | reverse complement strand
TGAACTCAGGACCTTTGGAAGAACAGGCAATGCTCTTAACCTCTGAGCCACCTCGCCAGCCCCTGAATTTTCTTAACCAATCTATATACCACCTCTCCCTTCTCCTCCTCTTTTCTCCCCTCCCCACCTCCTCTCTCTTTTTCCTTTGCAATGCTGAGTATTGACTCCAGAGCCTCAAGTATACTAGGAAACCTAATTTCTTAACTTTTTACTTTTATTTATTTTTGAGACAAGATTTCATTTTGTAACCCTGGAAGGTCTGGAACTAGCTATTTAGACCAGGCTGGCTTAAAACTCATAGAGATCTGCCTGAATCTCCCCACTTCTGCCTGACTCTCTCCTCTCCAAGTACTGGAATGAAGGTGTATGCTCCCACACCCAGAAACTTTTTAATTAAAAAATATATTTATTCATTTATTGCGTGTAAGCACATGCATGCCACAGCACACGTGTGAAGGTCAGAGAATAACTTTTGGGAGTTGGTTCTCTCCTCCCACTGTGTGGTGCCTGGGGATTGAACTCGGTTGTCAGGCTTGTTATTGAGTGCCTTACTGTCTAACCCATCTTATTGACCCCGATGAATCGAACAGCTCAGTATGCTTACTTATTTAATTATTGCTTTGTATATATACATACATGCACACATACTATATGTGACCAAGTGTATGTAGACCTAATTGGCCTCAATCTCACAACCTTCCTATTTCAACCTCCCTGCACTAGGATTACAGGTGTGCACCTCTCTAACAAGATAGCTTTATAAAATTTATCACTACAATTGTTGCCTCTGAATGTAATCTGCCTATAAGTTTTATTACATGATATTCTTTTAGTTTTTTTTCCCAAGGATTCCTTCCATATATAGTTCCCATTTTCTTCCTATCTGGGAATTGTGGAAGTCATTGTTTTTAAATGTTTATGGTTTGGGGGTTGGAGTGATGACTCAGTAGGTAAGTGTACTTTAGTATTACAGAAGACCCAAGTTTGGGTCCCAGCAGCCCAGACCACATGTTGTAGCTCACGCCACCTGTCATTGCAGTTCCAGTACCCAATGCCCTCTTGTGACCTCCATAGGCACCCCTGTGCCTGTGCACAGACATATAAGTATGTAGTAAAAGAAATCTTTTTTGAAAATGTTACATGTATGGGTGTTTTGCCTAGGTGTATGTCTATGTATCATGTGTTTGCAGTACGCATGGAGATCAGACGAGGTATATTGGGTCCCCTAGGAGTTACACATAGTTTTAAACCACCATGTAGGTGATGGGAACCAAACCAGGCACCCCTGTAAGAGCAGTAAGTACTTTGAACTCCTGAGTTCATCTCTCCGGCTCCAGTAAAAGGAATCTTAAAATTAAAAAAATCAAGATAAAATAAAAAACAGGAAGAAGAAAGAGAGCAGTGGCACACATCTGGAAGTCCAGCATTCTGGAGCCTGGAGCAAGAGGACTGTGAATTTGAAGCTACGTGGGGCTGTGTGGAGGGCTCCAGACTGGCATGGACTATCTAACAAGACCCTGTCTCAAAAACACAACAGATTCATTGCTGGGATAGTGGTGAGCATAGTCGCCTTCTAAAACAAAACCCAGGTGGAGGTTTTTCTGTGTTTTTCTTAAACTTATGTTTTTGTATACTCATTTGGGAGCTAGGTTTGAACTCAGGCCTTATGTTCTATTGCTGAGCTATATTCCCAAATCCTAAACCTTTGCTCTTAGTTTCTGGTTCACTGAATTGTGATTGAAGAATAATAACAAAGTTTTTGTTACTTTGTGGACTGTTTCAAGGTCTTCTATCATCTGCTTCTATAGTCTTCATGTTTTGCTCTGTTTTTCTTTGCACTCAAACTGTTTTTTTTTACTTGACCCTTCATAGCAAAATTCACTAGTATTTTCTGTCGGTGGCCACTGACATGCACAGCTGATGCACAGGACACAGAGCGCTGTGACTTCCCTGTGACACGCACAGCTGATGGACACTCTGCTGCATTTATGTGCTCTGTTTGCTTATCCACTCAGACGGTGGTGGGTATTTAGGTTGCTTCCATGTTTCAGCTAGTCTCTGATTCTGCTATGAACACGAGTGTACAGATACCTGTTTGAATTCCTGCTCTCTATTCTTCTGAGCACAGTCCACCAGAAGTGGACTAGATGAATTACATGATAATCCTATTTTTAATTTTGTGGGACTGCTATACTATTTTCCAGTAGCTGAGCCTTTTATATTTCTACCAACAGGGCTCAAGCTTTCCCTATTCTTTACACCTCAAATAGTAGCCATAGTAATAGTGGGGTGCCATCTTGTACTTTTCACTTGTATCTTTTAATTTTAAGATTTATTTTTATGTTGTGCATATGAGTGTTTGCTTTCACATATGTATGTGCATGACATGTATGCCTGGTTCCTGCAGAGACCCAAAGAGGATGCTGGATTCCTTGTAACTGGAGTTACAGATGGTTGTGTGCCACCATGTAGATTCTGGGTACCAAACCTGGGTCTTCTGGAAGAGCAGTAAGTGCTCTTAACCACTAAGCCATCTCTCTTTTAAATTATTTACCTTTTTATCCAGGCAATGGTGGCACATGCCTTTAATCCCAGTACTCTGGGAAGCAGAGGCAGGCAGATCTCTGAGTTCAAGGCCAGCCTGGTCTACAGAGCAAGTTCCAGGACAGCCCCCAAAGCTACAGAGAAACCCTGTTTCATAAAAAAAGCAAATCAAAAATTACTTTTAAAAATGATCAGTAATATTGAACATCTTTGTGTGTGTTCCTTATTTGTATATCTTCTTTGAGAAATGTCTGTGTGCATTCTTTGCCCTTCCTTAAAGAAAATTTTTATTAGATTTATTCATTTTATTTTATGTGTGTGTATTTTGTCCACGTGTATATGTGCTTGGTGTTTGCTTAGGTCAGAAGAGGGCATAACAATCAGGTTGCCTGTTGAATTCTTGTGTGCTATATGCTCTGGGTTCCAATTTCTTATCAAACATAGGATTTCTAAACATTTTCTCTCCTTTTGTTAGTTGCCTTTTTACTCAGCTCATATTGTCTTTTGATGTACAACGTTTTGATGAATTTTTTGCTTCTTTGCCAGTAGAGCCATATTTAAGGAATTATTGCTAAATCCAATATTGAGTGCTTTCAGTCTGTTTTCTTCTATGAGTTTTATATTTTGTCTCTTATACACAGGTCCTTAATTTTGTCAGCTTTTTACTATGGCACTAGATAAACATTCAGCGTCATTTTTCATGTCTGAGTGTCTAGTTTTGCCCATTGCTTGTTGAAAAGACCTTTTCCTCATTGAGAGTCATCCTGGCATCTTTGTTAAAGATTATGTGAGGATATATGCAAGAATTGTTCCCATGCCTCTCCGTCATTTCAGTCTCTCTGTCTGTACCAGCTCCACATTGCTTTGATTGCTGCTGTCTTGTATTAAAGTTGTCTTTTTTCTTTTTCTTTTGGTTTTTTGAGACAAGGTTTCTCTGTGTAGTTTTGGAGCCTGTCTTGGAGCTCACTCTGTAAACCAGGCTGGCCTCAAACTCAGAGATCCGCCTGCCTCTTCCTCCCAATTGCTGGGATTAAAGGTGTACACCACCACCACCTGGTGTATTAAGTTTTAGAATTAGGAAATGTGAGTATTCCTTTTCAAGGCTATTAGAGATTCCCCTGTGTTTCCAAATGGACATTTCTGTTCTTGCCAAAAAAGAAAAGAGAAGCATTTTATAAGGATGTTATAAGGGCTCAATGAATGCATAGATTGCATTAGGTAGCAACGACATCATAGTGAGTCTTCTACTCCAAAATGTTCTCCCATTCAGTTAAATTCTAGTGTGTATGTGGCCTGTGTGCATGGTCAAGGCCAACTGGTTCTGCCTCTGTCATGCTCTTTCTCTCTTTTCTCCTCCTCTTCCTCCTCCTCCTCATTGTCGTCATCATTATTGTGTTTTTGTTTTATTTTGTTTTGAGACACAGTCTCACTGTTTAGCCCTGACTGGCCTGAAACTCACTGTGTAGACCAGGCTGGCCCACACATACACATTCAAACTCGTAAGCTTATAAAGATTTGGCTGCTCCTGACTCCTGAGTGCCGGGGATTAAGGTGTGTGCCACCACACCCAGCCTTTCTACTTTTTAACAAAAGACACTATCTCCCTAAATCTGGAGCTCACTGTTTCAGTTAAACTGGCTGGCTGGTGAGCCCCTAGGATAAATTCTGTCTCTACCCAGTGCCAGCTCACCGTTGGCGCCAGGGATCCAGACTCAGGCCCTCATTCATGCGCAGGAAGCACTTTGTTGCCTGATCCATCTCCCCAGCCGAATAATTTGTTTCTGCTGCTCTGTCAAGTGCATTCTTTTCAAATTCCTTTCCGATTACCAAGTGTAGAAATGGATTGGATTTTCATAGCTGTGTCCTGCTGAACCCAGTTTCTTGTAGGACCCTTAGGGTTTTCGTTATTTAAGGTTGTATTATCGATGAATAAAGCTAGCTTTACTCCTCTTTTATTTTGCCTAATTGTTTTGCCTAGAACTTCCAGCAACTGTGTTGAGCAAAAGTGGCAAAACAGGCTTCTCTCCGTGCTCCTAACTTTAGAGGACCGCCTTCATCCTTTCCCTAATGGCAGTGTTTGCTGTGGGTTTATTAGGTCTAGGTAGTTCTCTTCTACTCCTAGTTAATCACTTTTTGTCATGAAAGGATGTTTATTTAGGATTCTGTCATTGATTTTTCTGCATCAGTTGAGATTATCATGTGATGTTTTCCCTCCACTTTGTTAGTAGGGCACTCTGTTTGTTGATTGTCATACATTGACTCATATTCATATCCCAGGAACAACTCACTCGGCTAATGGTATATCATCATTGGTGTGTGTGTGTGTGTGTGTGTGTGTGTGTGTGTGTGCACATGGGCAGTGCAGGCATTCAGCTGTCTGAATGGAGTAGCTAAGCAGACCTCACCTCTCTCCTTCCACCTTTATGTGAGTTCTGAGACTCAGACTCAGGTCACCAGATTTGTGTGCTAAGTGCCTTGACCTGCTGACATCTTACCTTATGGAATACTCTGTCTCTGGCCTCTGAGGTCCTCATGCTTGTGTGGCTATCACTACCCACTGAGTCTCCCCAGCCCCAGGTGTAACCATTATAATGTGCTATTGGGTTGAGTTTGCTCGTGCTTGCTGAAGATGTTTCTATCCAGTCCTTAAGGGACAGGTATATAGTTTTCTGTGTCGGACTAGATCCCGTGTCAGGACAATACTGCTTTTGTAGTTAGTTTGGGAGACTTTTAAGAGTGGCACTCTTTAAATGACAGAGTTCATCCATCTGTTCAGATTTTCTGCATGAATGTGATTTAATCTCAGTAGATTTTACGTTTCTAGAAATGTGCCTTTTAGATCCAGGATGTCCAACTTATTAGGTGCATAATTGTTCATTGTACATTCATAATCCTTCGTCTTGTCATAGAATTAGAAATATCTCCACTTTAACCTGTGATTTGATAATTTGAGTCTTTTCTCTTTTTATTTGTCCATCTAACTAAAGATTCACCAACTTGTTTTTTTCCCTAAAAATCATATTTTGGCTTTATTGATTTCCTCTATTGTCTATTCTTTATTTCACTTCACCCCCACTCTTTCCCTTCTTATCTTCTTATTTCTTTTTTCCTGGAAACTTTGGTTTAGTTTATTATTTTCTACTTCCTTAAGTTATAACATTAGTTTGATAATTTGAGATCTACTGTGATTCTTAATTTTTAGAAAATTGTGTGTGTGCATACATGTGCGCAAGTGCAGGTGCCCATGGAGGCCAGAGTCAGCAGGACCCCTGAAGCTGCCTGCCATGGGTGCTGGGAACCAAACTCCGGTCCTTTGCGAGAGCAGTGTGTGCTCTTCACTGCTGCACCATCTCCCCAGCCCCCGACTGTGACTCTTTTAGTGTAAACATGTGTGGCTGTAAATTTCCCCTTCGTACTGTTTTATTGCTGCCTGCCTCTTGGTCAGAAGTCAACAATCATAAGCAACAGTTGTGATTGGAACACCAGTTTCTGAGGTTTGGAGGGAGGCGGCCTGTATGACAGGGCTCTCTCCTGACATTTGTGTTTGATTGGTCTGGGAACCTGTACACTACCTGCATGGAGCTAGGTCTGGTGGGCTGGCACTAACTGGAAACTGACTGAAACCAACCATGTTACTTGTGGATAACACAAGAGTTATCTCAGACTCATTTTGCCAGTGCAACATGGCTCAGGTAGGAAGCTTCCTGCTGCTTCTCCCACTATCGCCTTCCCCTAGGTCTGTCATTTGGTTGTCCTGGACCATATTCTCTTTTAAAAAATCCTGACTTAGGGGGCTGGAGAGAGAGCTCAGTGGTTAAGAGCCACTGACTACTCTTCCAGAGGTTCTGATTTCAATTCCCAGTAACCAGATGGTGGCTCATTACCATCTATAATGAGATCTGGTGCCCTCTTCTGGCGTATAGGCAGGATACTGTATAAATTAAAAAAAAAATCTGACTTGGAGCAAAAAATTCTGACTTCAGCGTTTGTTTCTGTGCACCCTTACCATGATGTCCCACAGTGACACATCCCAGGATGATTGGTGCTTCCCTGGGTACCTGTTCTCCTTACCATTCACTTTTTCGAAGACTCTCTAGGTCTGAAATAGTGATCTCCATTCCGCTAATCCATTTAGAGAAACACAATTATCACAAGACAAATCGGAAACTTAATCAGTGATTAATAATTGGTGAATATTGGTGTCCTAGTTAGGATTTCTTCTGCTGTGATAAAACACCATGACCAAAAGTAACTTTCTTATAGCACCAAGGAGAACAATGGGCTGGGTCTTCTCACATCAATCAATAATTTAGACTTGCCTACAGGAGCCATTTTCTTAACTGGGAGTCCCTCTTCCCAAGTGACCTCGCCTGTATACAACTGATATATAACAGCCAGGCAATCAGCTTTTCATAGTTAAAATTGTATGTGGGTCACTTGAGCATATTCTGTTACTTTTTTTGTGCTTAGTTTATGACTTGAGAAGAGAGATCATCAGGAGACACTTTATAAGCGAGTCCAGGTCTGGAGATGCTGTTTTAGGTATGGAGTCACACTGTACCCAGAAGCTTAGGACAGGAGTCTCTTCAGCACATGAGGTCTGCCTCTTTCTCTAGGTTAGGCTTTGTCTATTTTCCAGAACAGAAGTCAAGTACAGAATATAAAGACTAGTACTATATGTGTGTGTGTATACATACACATATATGTATATTCACATGTGTATTCACACACACACACACATGGATTTCAGCCCCAGTGTCTCCCTTCCTTAGGTTTCTTTGTGAAGACTACCCAAACCTTCCAGTGGCTCTGAGTTTGCGTCTCCTGCTGGAAACTCTCATCACACTGTGGTGAGGATTAGTGGGATGGCTTACGTTCAGCCCTTGACACAGGGTGGATAAGCCTGGCAGCAGTGTGATTAATACTGCTGGGAATATTTTGTCTTCTTTTTTCAAGTGGTGTATAGTGCATGTCTGTCCAGGTGGAGGAAGGTACATGAGTGCACCTGTGCTTAGAGGCCAGAGAGACATCTTCCTCCATGACCTGCCTTAGTTTTTGATTACTATATGCACATTGAGTAGTTTTCTTAGTGTTGTAACAGTCTAGCGAAAGACAGTACCAGAGACCAGATACATTTTCTTTCTTTCCTATTTTTTCAGAATCTACAACTTAAAAAGTATCCTCAGCTGGGTGGTGGTGGTGTACACCTTTAATCCTAGCACTCAGGAGGCAGAGGCAGGCAGATCTCTGTGAGTTTGAGGTCAGCCTGGTCTACAGAGTGAGTTCCAGGACAGCCAAGGCTACACAGAGAGACTCTATCTCAGGGGGATATATACATAAATATATATGCATACATGTATGTATATATGTGAATATATATGTGTGTGTATATACATATGTTTATATACATATATATCTCCTGTGTGTGTGTGTGTGTGTGTGAGAGAGAGAGAGAGAGGGAGAGAGAGAGGGAGAGGGAGAGGGAGGGAGGGAGAGGGAAGGAGGGGGGTGGGAGGGAAAGAATGCCATCACACATCACATGCTGAAGTGAGATGACAACCTTGAGAAGCTAGTTCTTCTACCTTTATGTGGGTTCAGGGATCAAATTTAAGTTGTCAGACTTACGTGGCAAGTGCCATCACCCATTGACCTATGTCATCAACCCTCCACCTTATTTTGTAAGCAATAGTTCTCATTGTGTCTAGAGCACATGATTCAGCTAAACTGGCTGGCCAGTCAGCATTTGCCTATCTCCATCTCCCAGTGCTGGCATTGTAGATGCACACAGGCACATCCAGCTTTTTATGTAGGTTCTGAAGATCTCAGGTCCACATATTTTTGCAGCAAGCACTTTGCTAACTGAACTATCTTCCTAGCCCTGATGCTATGTGTATTAGTGTCAAGTGTTTAATGTCAGCTTCTCTTATGGCTAAGCATGTATTAACCAAGTCTGTTATGTTCCTTGGTAAAAGGCAAGGTCTCTCTGAGTGACATCCATTGTTCTGAGTGCTAGATTGCATTATTCATGTGCCATTTTGGATGTAAGATTTTGTTATCCATCAGGAAAAGGTGGGAACAGTCTGTAGAGACTGCCAATATTTATTGTCTACTCTTTAGAGGATCTTTGTATTATAATCTTAATTGATCTGTGAAATGAATGAGAAACTGCGGCTGAGGAAGGATGAGTAATTCTCTTAAAGTTACAGAGAACTAGCAACAGACAGCCACCCTGTGATCAACACGTTTTCATTCTTCTTTCCTATTCTCATTTCTCCTGAGATTTAAAGTGGGTGGTTGCAATTCCTCTTGCTTGTCTAATATGTATGTAATTTTTAGAGTGAATATTTTACCGTTGTCTGTGACTCTATATAGAGAGATAAAAATATAAGCAAATCTCTTTCTTACAGGTATCAGGAACTGACGTGCAATTTGGCCCGATGAGATTTCATCAAGACCAACTTCAGGTACTATGCTGTAATGATCATATTTCAATTTTCTTTAATGAGGATGGGTTTAAAACTATACATTTAAGATGTGTGTTCTTCTGTTTAGCTACTAGCACTTGGTTATAGTTAAGTTTCTTGGACTTTGTCACAATGTTATAACTGTTTTTTAGAAATACATGCTGAGGTTAAAATTTAGGGTTTCAGTAAAGGAAGGGGCAGGGTGTAATTGTGCATACACTCACATGTATATATACCAAAGTGGCAAAAGGGCTGATTAATATAGAGAAAGAATTTTTAAGGCATTATCATTTACAACGTCTCTGTAAGTTTGAATTTTTCCAAAATGAAAAGTTAGAAACATAGCCTTTTACATTGCATCCAGTTTGTTTTTATTTTGGGGACAAGGTCTCATGTAGCCCATGCTGGCATAAGGGGGCTAAAGAAATGGCTTAGTGGTTCCAAGCTCCTGTCGCTCTTGCAGAGGACTTAGGTTCAGTTCCAAGTGCTCACATGACAACTGTCTGTAACTCCAGTGCCAAGGGGTGTGACACTCTCTTCTGGAACTCCGTGGGTGCTTTACACATGTGGTGCACATACATACATACATGCAGCCAAAACATCTGTCCCCACAAAATAAAATGAACAGGTCTTTTAAAAGTGATAAAATGTAGCCAAGCTATTTGAAGCTTCCTGCACACAAACAATGTTTGCTATTGTATTTTAATCTTGTGAACGAGGCAGACACAGGTGTGTGTTCTTGATTTTTTTTTGCATTTGTGGTATTTGAACAGTAGTGCAGACTTTTAAGGAGGTAAAGGATTTCTTTTAGTTTTGAAGTCAACCTCTGTCTACCAGGCTGCTCACTGCCATACAGCCTCTGTAATCTCTCAAGTCTCTAACAGGTGGATCAGAAGTGTTTTGAACTTGATTTGGCTGGGAGGCCTGGTTGAATTATGGAGGAGGCAGCAGATGCAGGAAGTGTTCTGTCAGGTCTGTATTGAGTCCTTACAGTGGGTTATCAGCAAAAGAAGTAAGCATATGTCCCAAGCACTTGGACTTCCAGTTTAGAGAGTGCGTTGTTGGCTTGTGGCCAGTGAACACTAGTACCCCTGAGCTGCCCATAAGAAAAGAAAACATATTTACAGATGTTGCGCTCACACCTTGTGTCTTCACCTAGACATTTGATAACTTTCTAGACCTTATTTTAAAATGACAATTATAGCAAGATTTTTTTTTTAATGTATTTGTCATCTTTTGATCCAGGTACTTTTAGTGTTTACCAAAGAAGATTACCAGTGTAATGGATTCTACAGGGCATGTGAGAAGGCCGGGTTTAAGTGCACGGTCACCAAGGAGGTGCAGGCTGTCCTTCCCTGTTTCCTGGACAAACTCCATGACATCATCATCATAGACCATAGAAACCCCCGACAGCTGGATGCAGAGGCACTGTGCAGGTAAGCCAGAGACCCACTTCAGAGTCCATGAGCCTTTGTGGCAGCAAATGCCGCCTGTAAACACATTAACTTAAATTCAACCAAATTTCCTTATATGCAAAATAAACAAGCATTGTAACCTCGTTTTTTCTAGGACTAATATTTACCTCATTTGTCTTGCCAGCTTTATTTAAAACAGTAAGAAATTGTCTAGCATGCACAAAGCCCAGGTTCAGCTGAGACTTGTCTCTGTGAACAAGGTGGGGAGTGATTGAGGGTGACTCCCATCAGTCTGGGCCTACACACACCCACAAACACAGATCCATGCTCCTCTCCTCAGAAGAAGACAGAACTGAGTGTGTCAGGCACATTCATACAATTTCTTGACTCACCTTGGTCTGAAGATCCTTTTAACCATTGTACTCCTTTTTTTCAATCTGGAACTCAGTCCATGGCAGAGGGCATAGCAAAGCAGAATAGGCCTGTGTGCAGCTCTTCACGGACTCTGTTATGTTCTCATGGTGAGGCTTCACCAGGTCATCATCAGAATTGTTTGGAGTTGTCTCACGTGACTAGAGACTGGTCCTTCCCCACTACACATTTCTGGTTCTTTCCCTAATAACAAATCCTCTGATATTTAGCAGGGCATTTAGCCATGTGCATTGCATTTTTTAGCTTTTCTTGTGGTTATCCACTGAAAATTGTGAATTTTCTGGAAAGTATCCTTGATGGGAAGGAGCATGCTGTTTTCCTCATGTCTGGAATGTGCACATTATGGCTACTATTCAGATAATCTTAGACCACAAAGAAAAAATCTTGTTTAGACAATAATAGGGAAATACACAGTGAAAAATTCAGGTTCATGGTCCTGCAGAGTGCTATGGCAGCTCTGAACTGTCCTTCTGCATGTCTTTCATGTGTGAAACAGGAATATTATATGTATATATACACATGGATGTATATGTGTGTGTGTTTGGTGGAGACAGGGTCTCTCTCCATAGCCCTGACTATACTAGAACTTGCTAAGTAGACCAGGGTGACCTTGAACTCACAGAGATCCACCTGCCTCTGCCTCTCTACTTCTCTGCCCTTCTGCCCTTCTGTGCTTCTGCCTCTGCCTTATGCTTGATTAAAGATGTGAGCCATCATGCCTAGCACGAATACACACACACACACACACACACACACACACGTGTTCTTTGGGGTTTTCTATCATGTGTAGTCAAAGGTAGCACAGTTCTGAGAGCCCAGTTTGCTTGGTCTTTATAGTCACATGACTTTGAAATCTGCCTTCCTAATGCCCTTATGTGTTTTGATTGTGCCAAATCATCTCTTTCCTAGTTCCATGAATTCTAAAGCAAGGGTATTAGTTTTTAAGGCAATTGTTTCTCTGTAAGGTCTGTCCCTGACATTCTTGTTTCTAGGCAGTTTTTCTTTTCACCTGAGAAAGTCAAGTGTATACGTCTATCTTTATGTAGAGTTTAGCACTGCTTTGATGGGCTTGTTACTAGGTGGACATGGTCCTCTCTTCTGCTTCTTCTGTGACACAGTGCCTCTTGCTTGTTTCTCCAGTAATGGGCAGGTTGGTCAGAGTTCCTCCTGATAATCATTTGCATGCTCCCTGCTTCCTACCAGCTTACCACTAAAGCACTAAGAACTTATTTGAAGTGGCTGGCTGGCAGCTTAAGCCCCCCTTTCTTCATTCTCCATCCCTTTGAGGATGACGGGTGTGGTGGAAACATGTAAGAACAGATGCAGTGTCCCCAAAGTCGCAGGAACAGCATGCATGAGTCCATATTGCTCCTTCAGCCCTGGAGATGAGAATCAGCATGAGTATTGGTTACCAGGAGCACGCTGGCTTTGTGCAGATGAGGGTGTGCTGTACCAGTGACCCTTCTAGGCCTGATGACCCTCCCTGGCCTTTGTCTCCAGCCTGAGTCTAGTCTTCTCTGGGCAGGACGACCAGAGTTGGACCCCTAGCCCACAAGCCCTAGAGTGACCTGTTTGGGAAATCTTTTTCAGTAGAGCTTCACAATGCCTTTAGGTTGGCTTCTATGGGGAAGAAGGGCAGGTCAGAGCTGGAGGTGTCCAGTGAACACTGGCAAAACAGGAATATTGAGAAAATGGCGAGATGAGCTGTGTACCCATGAGTGAGATTAGCTGGGCTCTGGAGCTGTGTTTCATTCCTGAGCAGCTCTCCTTGAGGACCACTCTCTGTCCTTAGACCCTAAACCTTCCTCAGCATCAGACCCACAGGAACCTGTTGTCTGCATGCCCTAAGGTAAGCATTAGCAAAGGATAAAGGTTTGCCCTTTCTGTGATCACACTCAGGCTCCAAGGGTAGTGATGGTGTTGTAGGTTCATTTCTGTTGGTGTGATAAAATAGCCTGACACATAGTAACTTAGAGGGGAAAGGTTTATTTTGGTTCACACTTCCATGTTAGGGTCCATCGCTGTGGGGAACTCTAGGTGACAGGAACTTGAGACAGCTAGACTACACCCACAGTGGGAAGCAGAGAGAAATGGGTGCAGACATGCATGCTCACTTGCTTGTATTGCGCTCAGCACAGTTTCTCCACAGTTAGCACAGTTCAGGACCTCCTGCCTAGGGAATGGTGCTACCCACAGTGGACTGGATCTTCTACACCAGCTAACTTAAGACAACCCTTACAGACATGTCTGGAGGCCAACACAGTGCAGACAGTCCCTCCTTGAGACTCTTTCCAGGACACTATGGTTATGTCAAGCTGCCAATTAAAGTGAATCATCACCAATAGGTAACTGGGATAGAATCCACACAGATACTTAAGGCCTGCAAATCTTAAAATAGTTACTCTCTGGCTCTTTATAGAAAAGTGTGCCAGGACCAAGGCACCCCCTGTATATGGTAATTCTGTAGACATCTAGAGTAGCTGTGTTACATACCATATCTGCGGGAATTTGGAAGTAACCACTCAGATCATTTTTGTGTTCTGTGATTCAAAATGGCTCTTTTTTAAAACTAATAGATCTGAAGTCATGTGGTCAGCTTTGGCTGGTCTGTGTCCCTTCCTGAACACATCCTCCAAGAGAGCAGCATAGTTCTCCTTTGACTAGGACAGTCTGTATGGCCCTGCTCACAGCTTCCATCTAAAGCTCTCTCCTTCCTGGATGCAGCGGCTGTTTCTCTTTAGACAGCTCCACCTTCCTCTCATGGAAGCTGAGCTCAGAGCTGTCGCTCCTCCACAGAGCATTCCTTGTCTTTCTCCACTCCTCTGTATCTTGTGTACATCTTCCCTCTGATCTGTTGACTATGTTGTCATCACTCATGGTCCCCATAGCTGCTTCCCCTAAGGGTTGTGTTCCTGGTTGGGTGGAACACCTTATATTCCTTTGGTGATATCCATGGAGTGGCATCTTCTACTCTTCTCCGTCATCTGCCCTTAGACCCCAAGTGCTGACTCTGACACCAGCAGCTTGAGTTTCCTAGTCTCAGCTTTGTCTTGGTGTGATTTTGCCTCCAGTTTATCTCAGAATTTTTATTCTTTGTGCTGCTTAAAATGCAGCGAGCAGCCTGCTCCTGATGGCCCTGATCCCCACAGTCTGCATGGATGAAGCCTTGGGAGATGCAAGGACAGCTGCATTTCCTTCACAGGAAGAGTCAAGTGGTTGTGGGCCCTTTCACATGAGCCCAGTGTAGGGGAGATTGCCTAACCCAGGTAAATGCATAGTGTGCGGCACCTTAGTTATTCCATTTGCACATGTAATTGTCATGGTTATCACAGGCACTAGTTAGGAGTTTATCACAGAGGCAAGATCAAGAAGGTGAATCTGGAGTGCAAAGGGAGTTCGTCCCTCTCATCTCCCTCCCCAACTGTAACTACACAACTAAAACTAAGAAAGTATACCTAGTTTTAAGAATTTTTTATATTTAAAAATGATTTTATATTTATCATTTACATTTTTGGTTTTTTTTTTTTAAGGTCTATCAGATCATCAAAACTCTCAGAAAATACAGTTATTGTTGGTGTAGTACGCAGGTAAACTTTTCTTTTAATGTTGAAATTCAGGTGTCGATGTAATGTTATTAACTTTGGTAAACAAGGGCTGGCCTGTGACAGGAGAACCCCCTTGAAATCTGGCCTTCTTTACTCCTTAGCATTTTACTTCTCTCCTTTGCTTGGCCTCAGAAGGGAGCTCTGCTTTGGGGTTAGTTTTCTGATTTTGAACTACCCTTTACAGGCAATCTCTCTCTCTCTCTCTCTCT
>LOEQ01000337.1:70911-90103 GCA_001685075.1 Bramus lutescens | reverse complement strand
TGTGTGTGTGTGCTCTTTTCTCTTGAAGAATCTCTCCTTGGAACTGACTAGTAAGTTTCTAAATGGTGTATAATGACATCTGCTTTAGCCTCAAATTGGCTATGAGGTCAATGACCCTAAAGCTTGGTCCAGAGCTGATGCTGTGGGATCATCTCCACCTGTTCAGAGATGGCGGAAAGGCATCTTATCAGCAGACAAGTGTCTGTGTGTGTCCTGCAGAGCTGGCTGCCATTACACCGTGTGAAATTGGGGGATCTGGACCTCTTGGGAAGAGGGCTCTTTCAAGTTGTTGAAGTTTAGGGAGGTAATGATAGTTGTCACGTCCGCTCTCTTCTCTGCCACAAGTGCCTACTCCGCTGGTATTTAGCACTGCCGTGGAGTTGAAATTACACAGTTGAGTCTCTGTATTACATGCTGATCCAGCTGAACAACTTCTGTATAGCAATGACAAGCGATCTCACAGTGGTCGGAAGCTCTCCTGATGGCAGGTGACAGTGTGATATATTAGGCTCTTGATGGACAGCTAGGGGCCACCTGTCAGTTTGCAGGTTCTGTGTCCCAGTGGTTCATGGGAAACCATTTGTATTAATGACCAGACAGCGTCAGTCCCATGAAACGACCTAGAACCTGCTGTGTAAACTGAGCTCTGTGAGCATTCTGATGATAATTTCTTGTTGCCATTGGACTTAAATGGGAGTGCCACACGTTCTCTCTGAGCCAGCCCTACTTCCTGTGTCTGAGTTCTGATGCTGTTAGAATGGAGACCTGCATCCGATGCCGTGTGATCTCGCTGCTGTGGGGAGTGCCCGTTGCCCAGCGCATGGTATGGAGCTAAGTACCACGTGCCCCATAATCTCTAGTAATCCACTGATCTGGAATGTGTGCATCCTGCACCCCGCTGCTCCAGCAAGAGCAGCGAAAGCATCCTGTGGTCTAGGAACAAGGAAAGCCTCACCACACACGTTAGATGACATTTTCTTCCCAGTGGTTATGACTCTTCTGGATGGAGTTTTAGTACAACTATCAGACCAATAAAGTGAATAGCTAAAACTACTTAAAAAGTGTGTGTGTGTGTGTGTGTGTTATGTGTGTGTAGTTGCCTGTGGAGGTCAGAAAATGGTGTCAAATTCCCTGATGCTAGAGTTACAAAGAGTTGTGAGGTGCCCAGGATGTGTGCTGAAAGCCAAACCCAGGCCTTCTGGAAAAGCAGTGAGCGCTCTTAACCACTGAACCAACCCTCTGACCCTGATACCCACTTTTGATTTGAAATAATAGAAACAGGATATGAGCTGGGATGGGATTAAGCTTAAAAAACAAACTCAAATCTACCCAGTTTATTTAGATATCTGTTTTAAGATGAATACATACACACAGAGTACAAACATACCCACAATAATTAATTCTCTCACTAGATATTAATTAAGTGAGGAATGGAAGAAGAAGAGATAAAAGACAAAAAGTGGGAGAGAAAATTCCTTCGATTTAAATTAAATTTAGATTTAAAATTATGCTACTCTATTTGAAGAACTTCTGTCAATAACTCACTATATTCACTGATCTTTTTAATGCTACAGTGACAGTTTAATTATCAGGGACAATTAAAACAGTTAGTATTATTTTGAGTTTTTTATGTTATAGTAGATTATTTCACATTAAATGTTAAATACCTATCAGTTTTCATTTCCTGCTAATAAATCCCCACATTCATCAGCCCAAAATACGATCATACGAGACATACATGTACACAGAGAGAGAGGAGATGGAGGGAGAAGAAGAGGAAGAAAGGAAAGGAGAGGGGAGAGGAAAGAGGTGACTGGAGACAGGAAAGACTTAGGGAGACTGAGAGGGAAAAGAGGAGGAGGGAGAGAGAGAGAGAGAGAGAGAGAGAGAGAGAAGAGGACACGAGGAGGAGACTGGGAGACTGAAAGAGATTGAGAGATAGAGAAAGCTTGAGAGAGTTGTGAGGGAGAAGGAGGGTAGGAAAGAAAAAGGGTGGGGAAGAGAGGACGGACAAACACACACACACACACAGGCAGAGACAGAGAGCCAGAGCATCTTTAAGTCTTTGTAGGAAAATTTTTAGGCATCTTGTGTCTCATTGGCTTGGTTATGATTGATGGCGGGCAAATAGTAAATAATGTATTTACTGGTTCCTAACAGCGAAATAATGCCCTTATATTTCACCTCAACTGGATTGTCAATACTATATTGATGAAGTGTCACAGGCTTAGTGGTAAACTGACCTTGTGTCACCATTTTTCTTCCCACAGCATTATTGAAGGCTCCAGAATGAAAAAGAAAGAAAGAAATTTACCTCCCCGGTTAATAGATGTTACCAACGAACTTGGTTGCGCTGCTTTATGTACACTTGCTTCCTTGGGAAGGGCAGATGGATGGAGTTCATTGAGCAACGGAAGATGTGGGTGTTCTTCCTTCTTCTCCTCAGGGCTGTGGACAAAGCTGCTTGGCCAACTGTTGGATGCTCATTCCCGAAGGTGACTTGAGGTCCCTTCTGATGGCAAGGACAGCTTGTGAAACACAGAGATGTGACCTGCACAGGGCTGAGCCTCTCTCTGCCTCCAGAAACACCTCCTGACTTGTTTGGGAACCCCAGATTGCACAAAGCAGATGAAGACATGAGATAGTTTCTATCATTCTGGAGAAAGCATCCACTTATAATCTGTGTTTGGCAGAGCCTTCCCGAGCAGCTGCTCAGAACCAGTAATGAATAGACACCGATACACACAGACTACCTTCGCGCCGTGACGAGGTGACCTGCTGACCTTCACCTCACTTTTCTTTTGTTCTGGTCCTGTCATCTGCGACATCCCAGCTCTAACAGAGTCCTTCTCTGGGTCTTCTCCACACCTCCCTGTGATGGCTAACATGAATCACCAATGTAAAAGGATCTAGAATCACATAGGGGGCAAACTTCTGGGCATGCCTGTGAGGGAGTTCTAGATGAACAGAGGTGGGAAGTCCCAGCCTGAATGTGAATGGTTTCATTCCACGGCCTGGGATCCCACTTGAATAATAAAGGAGAAGGTGAGTTGAGTGCCAGCATTCATCCCTCTCTGCTTCCTGACCATGTATGAGGTATGATGCTTCTGCCTGCCATGTCTCCTTCCCCACCACGGTGGACTGTATTCTCTACAATGGTAATCCCAAATAAGCCTTTCTACCCATGAGTTCCTTCCCTGGGGGTATTTCATCCCAACAACAAGCAAAGTAAGTACACACACACCAAGCAGAAGGTCCTTCCTGAACTGCCCTCTTTGTGTCTGTCCCTTACTCCCATCCAAGAACTCACCAGGCTTGGCTTTGCTTACCTTCTGAGGTCCAAGGGCATCAGAGGCCTTCAGGGTGTCCCATTTTACTGCCAAATTCTCATGTCCCCAGTAATGTATGGGAAAAGGCAAACTTCTGATCATCTAAAACACTTTCTGTCATTGACTTGTGTGCTCTGCCCTCCTTTCTTTTGACAAACTCTTCCCTTTCAAAATTTGTCTCAGTTTATTTTCTAAAACACACCATAAACTATTTTTAAAGGGTATGAGTTTTGCTCACATGCATGTCTGTGTATCATGTGCATGCCTAATGTTCATGGAAGTCAGAAGAGGGTGTCAGAGCCTCTGGAACTGGAGTTACAGACAGTTATGAGCTGCCGTGTGGGTGCTGGGAATTGAACCTGGGTCTTCTGTAAGAACAAGTGCTATTAACTGCAGAGCCATCTTTCCAGCCCCAGCCATAAGCTTTTAATATGAAAACTGTGTATAATGATAGCGTATTGAGTACTCGTTACCACAAATTATCAGAGAAATGCAAACAAACCCACAATGAGACATCACCTCCATCCAGAAAGATGTTTGTTGTCACTAGCAAACAACAAACAAACAAACAAATAAGCAGATGAGGATACATCAGTACTTGTCTTTCTAGAAGCACCAAGGAGGCACTTCAGAAGGTAGAAAAGGATATTGTTAGTGTAGTCTTCTCTGCCTGCCCATGTGATGCAGGTGTCTGTGTTACTTGTTCTTCAGCTCTGAGTTTCTAAGCCTGTCACAAGCTCTCCTTGACATCTCCTTGTGACTCCATGTCACAGTCTCATATCTTATTTCTCTTATCCCCACAACATCACTGCCTCTTAAAATTCACTCTCCCCGGGGTGTGAATTCACTTCCAAAGCCCAGGGCATTTGACGTATGTATGTATGTATGCATGTGTCTATCTATTCATTTATTATGGCATGTGTATATGTGTTTGGCATGCACCCATGTGCCTATGCCATGTGTGTGGATGCCTTAGAGTCCAGAGGCTGACAATAGGTGTCTTCCTTGAATGTTTTCCACTTTATTTACGAGGGCAAAGTGTTTTATTAGGCTTAGAGGTTGTCAATTCAACTGGTCTGACTAGCTAGTTTGTTCTGAGATTCCCATCTCTACCTCTACAAGAGCACGGGGACTGCAGGAGCACTGGGATTCTAGGAGCACTGGGATTGCAGAAGCACTGGGATTTCAGGAGCATTGGGATTCCAGGAGCACTGGGATTGCAGGAGCACTAGGATTACAGGAGCACAGGGATTGCAGGAGCATGAGGATTGAGCACGGGGATTGCAGGAGCACTGGGATTGCAGGAACACTGGGATTGCAGGAGCACTGCACAACCATCAGGCAGACCTGAGCTCCAGTCTTCCAGCTTTGAAAACCAGTGTTTTAACTACTGAGTCATCTCTCCAGCCCCCCTCATACCTCGACTCTCCTTTGATTATTTTGTTTTTAACACGTTGACAACTTACTTAGACCGTAATGTTTCTGGTACGGTTTCTATCATATATTTAACCTGGCAACATCCTTGGTTCAGGTTAGTCATTTATTAAGGGTATGAAATTGGTAAAGAAATGTAGTTTATATATACAATGGGTTTTTTCAGCCATAAAGTATGTTTTTGCAGGAACATAGATGCAACTGAACAAAATTGCATTAAGGGAATTAAACCACTCTCAGAGAAATATACATCTTTTCCTTCATTTGTGTGCCCTAGGCTTTATGGATAAATAAAATCATACATGTATTAATGGCATGAAGTAGAAGGTAAATTGTTCAGGGAACAAAGGGGACTCGTGGGAAGGGGGGAAGGAGCGGGCACACTCAAAGGACATCACACAACTGAACAAAAAAGCCCTCATGTAACACTATCTATTATGACTTTTAAAAAAGATTTATTTATTTATTATGCATACAATGTTTTATCTGCATGTACACCTGCCNAGAGAGAGAGAGAGAGAGACAAAGAGAGAGAGAGGAAGGTGGGCAGAGAATTTTAATTTGTTCACTGATCTGTCTGTTTCAGAAATGCAGGTCTTTTTGCTGATTGTGTCTCAGCAGGAAAAAACCAATTCCTAAGAATGACGAGCTCCGTGAAGAACATCAGGAAGAGCCAGCAATCAAAATGCCCAGTTACATTTCCTACAGCTGATTAAGATTAATCTGGACCTTCAGAGGAACAAAAATTTGGTTGCTGGGGTGGGTTTTTTTTTTAAATCACTGTATCACTATAAATTTATACCTGCCATATAAAAACTGTCAATGTATATAATTAACTGCCAAAATATTCCCCACAGTGGGCTGTCAACTGAATTAACTAAGCACCACAGCTAAGTTTTAATTAGCCATTTTAGGGCCTGTAGAATTAAGTGCAGAAGGCAAGGTGATAATTTCATATGTATATATATAATATTTATGTGTATATATATTTATATATCTCCCACTCTTAACTTTTAGTTTCATATGAAATTCTAAATACATACATTCCCAATCATATCCCTCTTCCTTCCTCCTTTCTCCTTTTCTCCATCCTTCCCTTATTTAATTCACATTTCCCTCTTTCCCCTTAGAGTTTGGCTTAGGCTCTTTAACTTTTAATCACATGTTCTGAATACGTTTTGGGGGTGGGGGTTCCTTTTATTTTTAATTTATTTATTTTATGTGCATTGGTGTTTTGGCTACATTATATATGAGGGTGCCAGATCTTGGAGTTACAGCCAATTATGAGCTTCCTTGTAGGTGCTAGGAATTGAACCTGGGTCCTCTGGATGAGCTGCCAGGGCTCTTAATAACTGAGCCATCTCTCCAGCCCTTGAATACCTTTTAAGTAGTAGTATTTTAAAGGAGAGATTAGCTTCCAAGCCTAGAATTCATAAAATCAACACTTTAATAACGTTTTAATTAGAATATTCATGAGGTTAGAGAGAGCTGAGTTTAGAGGACCCAGGTTCTATTCCTAGTGCCCACATAGTGGTTCACAACTGTTTGAAACAATCCCTGGGAACTACACACACACGGTACATAGACATACATGCAAACAAAACACATACAAAATAAAAATATTAAAAATAAATGTTCATGAAAAAACTACCCACCACAGACCTATATAGGTTTGTATTTCTTCCAATTCTGTCAGAACACCCTATTTTAATGGCTGGGAGCACATGCATTTATGAAAGTTATGATGGCTGCGGGGCACCTAACTCACATATTGTTTAGATGACTTTAAAAACATTTGTGTGCAGCAAACTTCATCACAATCACCTCTTGCCTTCCCCAACACACACACACACACACACACACACACACNACACACAGACGCACACAGAAACACACACGGACACGCACACACACATGCACCCACGAATCAGTCAAATGTCATGTACTTGGCTATGGCAAAGCTACTACATTTAGATATGATAGAAATTTCAATTATTTGATTGCATAGCATCTGACCACCAAGCATTAGAATGAGTTATGGAAGAGGCAATTATTTAAAAAGAATGAAGCTATCTGGACAGACTAATTGATGGCTATGTGGTGTACTCTCGAATAGTAACTGGCTCAATACCAAGCCACTGATCATCTGAACACTAAGTTGAAAGCAGTCATGTTAGATGAGGACTAGGGAGGTGGTTCAGTTGCAAAAATGCTTGTTTGGAAAGCAGGAGGACTTGAGCTCAATCCTCAAAATCCATATGAACAAAGCTGAGCATGGTGGCACCTACTTCCAACCTTGGTGCTGAGGGGACAGAGACAAGGATTGGGATCCCAACAGGCAGGCTGGTCTACTTGGTGAGTTACAGGCCAGTGAGAGACCTGGTTCAAAAGAACAAAGTGGGTCACATTCCCGAGGAATGACACCTGAGGTTGTTCACTGGCCTCACACATGTGCACACCCACACACTAGCATGTACTTGCCGCTGCACACACACATAAACATGCACACAAATACAACTACATCTCTATATAAACATACATCATGTATATGTAAACACACACCAAAATTAACAAAGCCTGTTTTCCAAGACCTCACTGAGAAAATTCTTAAGGTTCAGTTACCCAAACCGAACACATGCATTGAGCAAACAAACAGAAATATGTACAGACCTTTACTTTGCCTTGCGCTACGTAACCAATCTCAAGAGATTACTTTAGATTTTTTAAAAAAGAATTCTACATTTATTTATTTATTTATTTTAAAAAGGAGAATGTGGGAAGGGGCTGGAGAGATAGATTATCAGTTAAGAGCGCTGGCTGCCTTTTCAGAGGACCTGGTTTGATTCTGACCACCCATGTGGTGGTAAACAATTGTCTCTCACTCCAGTTCCAGGGGATCTGATGCCCTCGTCTGGCTTCTGTGGGCTCAGCATACACATGCAAGCAAAACATTCACGTAAATAAATAATAAATACCTTTTAAAAAAAACTACAAGGAGGGGAGTGTTAATGTGTTTGGATTAGGGCAGTTCTATGACTCAGAAACTTCAAGACAGTGGAATTCGCTTTTGTTTGAGTACATGTTCTTTCAAGGTCCATTGTCCCTTCTTGAATCTCACGGACCAAGGTTTGCTATTCAGCTGCATAGCCTCTAAGAAGATACATTCCCATGCTGAGGCTTGTGTTCCATAGCTATGGAAAGGATTTTACAACATCGCCCAATGGGTCATTTGGAAGATCAAATGAAATAATAACTGTGAAATGCTTTGCACCTATTATACCATTAAGGGACTGGAGAGATGGATCAGCATTTAGGAGTACATGCTGTTGTTCTTGCAGAAGACCTGGATTTGACTCTCAGCACCCACATGGTAATTCACAACCATCCATAACTCCAGTTCCTGAGGATCTGATGCCCTCTTCTGGCCTCTACAGGTATTACACACACATGATGCCCACATATACACGTAGGTAAAACTCCACACACATTAAATAAGATAAATAAAAATATTATACTATTAAACTATATCACTACATAAGTTAGTGGTTATTATTATATGTTTCTATCATACATAAGTCCTCAAAGCCTTTTCTTTAATATATTCTGATCACATAGCATGCGATATTTACCCAGATTTAATAGAAGAGGGAGATTCTATTCCCTGAACCCAAAGTCCTACATGTTGTTGGAGGAGGCTGCTCGTTCATTCCCAGCTATCCAGACCTGAAATAATCACACAGAAACTATATTATTATAACACTGCTTGGCCTATTAGCTCATGTTTCTTATCAGCTAGCTCTTATATCTTTAATTAACCCATTTCTATTAATCTGTGTATCACTATGTGGTTGTGGTCTACCAGTAAGGTTCTATCTGGTGTTCAATGTCTGTCTCCTGTGGCGGCTACATAGCTTCTCCTTAACTCCGTTTTCTTTCCTCCTCTATCTGCTTGGAATTCCTGCCTTTCCCTATTCTGCACTACAATAGGCCCAGTGCAGCTTCTTTATTAACCAATGGTATTCACAGAATACAGGGGGAATCCCACATCAACACATCTGCTTTTATAGCACTGTTTGATATCACTGACTTCCTTTAGCATTCTTTAAGTTTCTCTGAGTAGTTTTCTTATAAATGAAAACTGAGCTTGGATGCAACTCAGTCAGTTGGGTAATTGTCTAGCATGCATGAAACCCTGGTTCTATGCCCACCCACCCCTACAATCCAGGAATGGAGGTGCACACCTGCAATCCCAGCTCTTAGGAGTTGGAGGCTGGAGGATTCAAAGTTCAAGGTCATCCTAGTTACACAATGCGTTTGAGTCTGGCTTGGGATCAATGAGATCTGGGTTCAAATAAGAAAAGGGGTGTTATGTAACTATATATTACAAATTAATATATAAGCATACACATTATAATATAAATTGGTATATTAATGTATGGTTTTATGTTCTAGTATGCTGTCAGTATTATAAAACACACACACAAGAAAAGTCACTTTTATAAGAACAAAAAGCATTAGCGGTTTGTAGCCAGTGACAAAAATCCAATGCCTTCTTCCCATTTCCTTCTCAAAAGAAACAGAAAAAAAAGTGAATAAAAACAAGATTAACCTTATTTCTGACAAAACGAGAAAATAGCTCTAACCTAGGTGGGAAGGTTGTCCAAGTGGTGAAGGTTATTTAGGAAGACATAAAGCCATGACACTTACCTTACAAAGGGACAGCACACACTTCTCCAGGGAGGTGTGCCCTGGGATGTGAAACCTAAAATGTGCGCACAGCAGAAGAGGAAAGCAAGCATGCTGCCTCCGTAGAGGTTTCTTTGTACCTGGTTTTATTCCAGAAATGAAGAAAATGAAGCTGGAAAAGAAATCACAGACACAAGTCATATGTTCAGGAAGCAATCTGTCTCTGCTGCAGGCTGAGAAAAGCAACTTTGCTTTGGAAGACACTCATATTGGCTTAACGCCATTAACTCAAGAAAAACAAACTTGCAAACTCTACAGTGTAAGAAAAGTTCTGGCTGGCCTTAGCCTTTCCCCAACATGAATTTCTGCAAATATTAGGCCATGGAAAAACTCATGTTGTTAAGATGAAAAATCTACAAGAAACCAGCAGACGACCCTTACAAACATCAGAAAAGATTAAGACAAGCGCCTGACAGCTCCAGAAAAATGTTTCCACAGGGTGGATGAGATATGCGACTAGATATTTTGCCATCAAATCTAAATCTCAGCACGCAGGAGGCAGAGGCAAGTGAGGATCTCTGTGAGCTTGAGGTGAAAAACAGTAGCGGTTAGAATGGAGGGAAGCCCAACATAGGAAAAACAGCTTTAAAAGCGATGAAAAAGGAGATGACGTGGAAGACAAAGGAGACTCACCATATGCTTGAAGCTTCAGAAGAAGAAAATGCTGGCTCATAACAAATACTTTGGAGTAGTTTTAGCAGTTTTTAAAATAGAAGAATATACACATATGCACACACAAACACATGTTTGTGCAAAGAAGATCACACTATTCTAGGGCAAGTTGAGCCAGAAGACCAACTGAAACATATCCTAGTAAAGTTACTGGGCTTCAAAACATCACGACCACTAACCACAGCCTGGGGCAACTAGTCCAAGAGTCATTTTGTGCGTTCATGTGTGCGCACACATGAGTGGGCGTGTACATGTATGTGTGTGCATGTGGAGGCCAGAGGTCAGCGTCAAGTGTTATCCCTCAGATGTGGTGCATTTTGGCCTGGGACACACCAAGCATGCTAGGCTGGCTGGCCATCAAGCCCTAGGGATTTGGCTGTCTCTGACTCCGCCCTCCCTATAATTGTTAGCAGGCACCATCACATGCTTTCCAAGGTTCAGTCTATCGTGGTGGGGACGGCATAATGGAACACTTCAGTTCCCATCAGGGTGGATGAGGAAGCAAAGGATGAGAGAGAAAGTGGTCATGGAGAACATGTCCTCAAGTACCCCCACCCCCCACTACAGTTCACCTTCTCTTAAAGCTTCTGCAGTTTCTCAAAATAGCCTGAGGATCAGGTGCCCAAAGAACAAGGCTGTGGGGGAGGTTCCATGTCAAAGCCTAAGAAACCTCCCAGACACAATATGTGCATGGCAACTGACCTCTGAGCCTGAACTGCCCTTGAGTTCTCACGCATTGGAGAACACAGCTGAAGGCTTGGCGGTTTGTATTTTTGAGACTGGGTCTCACCTAGCTCATGACAGCTTCAAACACTTGATTTTTCTGTTACCACCTCTTAAGTGCTGGGATTACAGGCATGTGCCATGTGTCTGGACTGCATTTTGAAATCAATTTCTCCCCCCGTCCCATGCCTCCCCCACCCTCACCTTAAGCTCTAAAGGGATGGTTTTGGATCTAAGAGTGGGGGAGGGCACAGACATTCTCTGGAGCTCACTGATGAGTCAGCCTGGCAAACGAGTGAGCTCCAACTTCAGTGAGAGACCCTGTTTCAAAAAGCAAAGCCAATCCCAGCTCCCACTCCTCCCGCTTTGAGGTGGGTATGTAAGATAAGAAAAGATTGTTTAAAAAATTAACTAATTAATTTTAAAAAACCAGCTTCTGTCCTCCACACACTTGTACACACAGGGACATGCACATACAAGAACATGTACATACACATGAATATCCACACACAATAACATGCACACACATGCACACAAATGTTTGCCTCATAACAGGCACAGAGAGATATCTGCTGAGAGTTCACCCCCACCATTGGATATGGCATGTGGGGAAGCTGGTTGGCCCCGCTGCTTTTAATGCAAGCTGTTTCCTGAACCTACGCCTAAGATTCACAGAATAGGGAGACTGTTGCTTTTTCCCAACAACAAAAAAATTAAGAATCTTGAATTTGTCAAAACACAGCACAACTATTCAGGCATGGTACCTAATTATGAGTGGCAGCAAAGTCACCTTCCTGTCCTCCGTTTGATCTGTGAGGTTATGAGTGGATGAGATAATCTTTTATTTATATTGCATGTGGTAAAATTTTGAAGGAGGGTTTTTTGCTCCTACCATACTGTCCTTCCGTAATTAAGCCCGTAGGGCGGGCTGCCTGGCTGATCGTTTTAGCGCGGAGCTTGTCAATTCCTGTTAACACTAATTTAGGGTTCATAGCTCCATAGATCATGGAAATGTGAGGGCAAAACAATTTATATAGAAAATATTTTGAGAGGAGTTGAGCAAATGGAAGATCATTTTTGCATTGACTGGCAAGCGTTTCTGCTCTGATTATGGGACCAATTTATGCAGTGACTCCTGGAGTTCACCTCGCCTGCCTCTCACGTTTGATTTTCCCAGGTTCCCGGCTTTACCTCCTTTCCGTTTCATACACACACCCTCCTGCTATAAATAAGCATGCTCTTGTCCCTCCTTTGCTGTGTGTTGTCTTTTTAACGATGCCCCAAACTCTAATATAGCCAGCCAGTCTAGATCTTGTTTTACCATTAGCGCAGGAAGAAAAGAGGCAAGCCTCCTGCATTTCACACTGAACATTACAAGGGCAGATGGGGGCTTTCGTCCCTTCCCACCTTCAGCAGACAGAACAATAGGCAGCTGTAATCTTGTGACACTCACAACTAATTTATCCAACCAGAAGACAGGTAGCACTCCTCGCAGGCCGTTCCTGTCTGAATAGGTGCCGTAAATACTCAGCTTAATCGTTGCTTCCCCGGCAGGAGGGCTACATATCACAGCGTGGCGTTTTTATAATCTTCCTGGCATGCCGACAGCCAGGAGCATCGGCCTGCACATGATCCTCCTCAGTGCGTCAGGGATGCTTGTAACTGTTAGATGGTGACACATTGTGCCTTGAAGCAGCTTTAACTGTTTTATATCCCCTCTGATCTGCTGCTTTGGACATCTGTTAAGCCGCCTGTTAAACTTCTTTGGGCACATCTGTAGAGATGGGGCCATCCTGGGGCTTCTTTGGGCTGCCTCTTCATCTGCGAGAAGGCAGGAGTTTCTCTGGTACCTTGCTACTGTTGAACACATAGTCTCAGACAGGAAAATAAAGATAACCTTGTGACAGAGGAGGGGTGTGCTTCGCTACAAGTGAATAAAAGAAACCCTGGTTAAAACAAAAAGGAGGAAGAAACTAGTGATAGAGGATTAGAGCAAGGGCTCAGTAGTGAGCTCTGCTGCTCATGTAGCAGAGCTGGGTTCAGGTCCCGGCACCCACACGGCAGCTCACAACTGTCTGTAACTCCAGTTCTACAGGACCTAACTCCCTTTTCTGGCTTCCACTGGCATTGCACACCCAGGGTGCACATACATACATAAAATTAGACAAGCAAATCTCTTTTAAACAAACAAACAAATAAGAGAAATCTCCCCACAGTATTTTTTCCCTTGTTGGTTGGATCTGGTTCTGTGGCTAACTTCATCCTTCCTGCTTGCATAAATTCTCCAAGGGCACTCGTGTTCTATGGTGAAACAATAGGAGAAAGTTTCAAATTCTGTGTCAAGTCTTCTAACATCGCGCCACGGTTAATACTGATTGTTGACATGACATGATCTCTGTCAGTGAAGGAGTCCTGGGCTCCATAATGTGTTTGGGCAGCACTGTCCCTTTGGTTGTGGTCCTTTGCTGAATAGAAAGGGGAAGCTAGCCAAATACCAGCGGTCATCTCTCTTTGCTTCCTGACCACAGATGCAGTGACATCAGCCTCTGTAAACCCCTGCAGCTGGAACTTCTCTGCAATGGTGGACCAGTGCCCTTGAACCCTGAGCAAAAGCAGACCTTCCCTTCCTTAAGTGGCTTTTGTCAACTGCTTCTTTCCAGCACCCCCATTGGCCAAGCAGTATTGTCTACTATACTCCATCAGCCCAAGACCCAAGTCAGATGCTTCTTCTCATGCAGTAAGGCACAGGGCCAAGTGTGTATCAAAGAGTAGGGAGGTAGGGACATGTGTCCCTCTCGGGACACTGAGAGTGAAGGACGAAGTTCAAATTCACTATCCTCTTTTCTCATCTTGAATCTACGACTTGTCTCTGCCTACACAAGGAAGAAAACACAGGAATTACCTAGCTTGTGAAATTCTGCATACATCAAGCCCATCAGTGGGGGGAGGGAGTTTCATTTGTGAACGTTACTAAGGACACCCTGAAAGGATGGACCACTAACAGTCCTGATCAGGCTCAAATGGTCATCTGATGACCCCTTAGAAAGACTCTGCAGAGAATTCTCAGAACTTGGTCCTGATGCTTCAGGGTTTCCTGAAGTAGTTCACAGTTGTCATGGTTACCTGCAGGGAGGAAAGAACGGTTGCCCCAGTTGAGAAACTCATCCTTTGAATAACTACTGTACATACAGACATCTGTGTACTCAACAGCCCTGTGTTGTTTCTTAGCACTTCTGATGTCTAAATACTTGAAAAAGTAAACGTGTGTGAAGATACAGGGTTTTTGTATGTTTGCTTTCATTGTGTAGAGAATAATTTATTAATTTATGTAATCAGATCCACATAGTAAGACCTTATGTGTTTAATGCAGTGCATTAGCCCTATACAACTGAGGGAAAAATTAAGTTTAACCCCTGTAGACCTGTATGGCTGTTAATCTCTGAACAATGCCAACTCAGCGTGGGAAACTGGGATACTGTGTTACTCCCCCACCCATGCACACACACAAGCCTTCTATCTAACTGGCATTCATCCTGATTGGCCATGTGAGCATTTGGATAGGTTGGTGTTTGCTGTGGGAGTGGCTATGTAGTTTGAGTATCACTCTTAATTGACGTATTTACAAATTTATGTTTATGGCTCTTTTGGGCATATTAATTAAAATTCTAATTGGCTTATTTCTTCTTTTGTTGTTTATTTTTCAGTGTGTGTGTGTGTGTGTGTGTGCATGCATTCACACATGCATGTGCACATATGCCAGGGGTCCATATTGCTATCTTCTGCTCTCTCCACTTTATATATTTTGAGACAGTGTCTTTCATTGATCCTGTACTCAACTGGTTTGTCTAGACTGGCTGGTCATCAAACCCTGGAGATCCTCCTGTCCCTGCCACCTCACCTCTGGGGTCCCATGTGCATAGGTGCCAGGGACTATAATTAGGTCCTTACACCTGTGCAGCACATATTTTACCCACAAACTCGTTTCCCTAGCTCCTCATCTACTCCTCTAAGGGAAGCCGTCTCTCCCTTCACTTTCCTAGAACATCAATTTTGGTAAATATTAACGTTCTATGTCTCAGTCATCTGCTCTCCCTGGTCACAGTTGATTGGTCCAGGAAGCCACACCTGACCCTGACATAGCCAGCGGCTAACTATTTGGCTCTAGCGAGTGCCATGTTACTAGGGCTCTATTTCAATATGCTGGACAGATTCACTTTTGCTCTTAGGGAAGTGAAGAGGGAAACCCAGAACAAATCAGGCATTGCTGGTAGCTAAGTTCACTTGCAAGAATAAAATTCTGCATTGTATTTTTATAAAACATTTGCTGGGGCTGGTCCCTATTACTTAACTGTTGTGACATAATAAAATTTATCCTGAAGCTTTGTGGTTTAAGATGGTGGACAGAGCTTTATTCCACAGTTCTGAATATGGCAAAACTGGTCCTTCTGCCTTACCTTCTTTTGTGAGGATGTACTCAATGCATTGGCTAAGGCCTTGACCATTTGAAAGCTCAGCCAGTAGTGTGGAGAACTGAAGGGCTGGGCACCAGAAAAGGTGGGCTGGATCTCTCGGGTGCATGGTGAGCGGCAGGTCACAGGTGGAGGTGCTCTTCTTCAGGGAAGCTTCAGCTCTGTCTGATGTCTTCCAGCTGGTTGAACCTCATCCTCTCCAGTCAAACTGTGTCACCTCTGATACTTGTCAACTGATTAGGGACTTCAGTGTCATCTGAATAAGGCCCACACGGCAACATCTCACTTTAGCTTTTGACTGAGATATTGGAGACTATAGCCAAGCCATGCTGACAGATCAAAAACTTCCGTCAATATATCCTTTTAGTTTCCTCATATTTATTCATGAAGCCAAGTCATCCTTGTCAGACTCCAGGGCAGAGGGTTACACAGGGTAAGGCACCAAGAAGCAGAGGTCTTTGGAGGCTTGCTACCAGACTCACTTAAAAAACACTTTTTTAAAAAAAATTATGTGCTTATGTGTACATCTGTTTGTGGGTGTGCGCAAGTGTGAGCAGGTGCCCTTAGAGGCCAGAAGAGGGTGTCAGATTCTCTACAGTTGGGATTTCAGGTGGTTATGAGCCACCTGATGTAGATGCTGGGAACTGAACTGGGGTCCCCTGCAAGAGCCTCAAATGCTCTTAACCACTGGGTCATCTCTGCAGTCTCTAGAGTCACTTTTTAATTTTACTTTCAAAATAAGTTTTGCAAGGACAAATTCCTTAAAAAAATGGTCTTAACTCTGAAAAAATCTTCACAGCCATTTGTCTTTGTTGTATTAATTGTGGTTAAATGAATGAGGTCTTGTCCCATGGTTAATTACACAGGTTTGGTGAGCAAACAGAATTTGCAACTTTTAAGTGACCAGATCCAATTCTGTACAACAACCATTCTGATAAATGTGGTTTTTCACTAACAAATATTTATAATCTCAAGGTTACAAGTCAGGGCCCTCAGACTTGTTGGAGCAAATCTCTAAAAGCTACAGGATTTTATTTTTTTAAGTACTGCTAGTTTAAAAAGAACATAGGTTAAAAATTTCCTTTTCAGAACCTAAAAGTGCAGAAAATAAGTTTTATAATTAGAATGTAGAACCAGTCCATGTTTTTCTCTCTTTTTCAGAACAAATGATGGTGGCTGCCAAGGATTTTTAGTGTTCTTTATATCTCTGCAGTCAAACAGTCAGCGACTTGAAGGATTTTCTGAAGGTGCCTTCAAGGGCATAGCAAAATGCGTTCAATGGTAACTGTGGGTGGCTGAATTAAAATTCCTATGCTGGGGGAAAGAAAGGTAGAGGGACCACTGTGGCCTGGGGAGGACCAGCGTTGTGACTGAATGCCTGGAAGAGCAGAGGATGTGAGACAGTAAGCACTGACTATGGGAAAACACAGACATGCTAGGCAAGTGCCCTATCACTGAGCGATGCTCCAATCTACCTTTAAAAACTGTTCGAGGCAGGATCTTATATAGGTCAGGCTGCCTTAGCCCTGCTATGTAGATGAAACTGGACTTGCCTCCCACATGATGGAACTGCAGGCATGCACTACACATACACCACCAATTTTATATATTTGTGTGTGCCTTTTGCACACATGTTGCAGGGGCTTTTGTCACCTATACCTGCCTAGAGCCTTTACTTTTCCCTAACTGTAACCCTGCTCCCTTAAATTCTCTTATGTTCTCCTTCTCCCTCAGCACTGAGTACTCTACTTCTTCAAGAATCTGCCTATTCCTGGGGTTGGAGAAATAAATGGTTCAATGGTCAAGAGTACTGGCCTCTCTTCTAGAGGAGCTGGGTTCAATTCCCAGCACCAACACCGTGGCTCACAATTGTCTGTAACTCTAGTTCCAGGGGATCTGATACCCTCTTTTGGCCTCAACAGGCACTGCACACATGTAGTGCAGAGATGTGCATGCAGACTGAACACTCAGACATAAAACCATGAAATAAAGAAGAAAAATCGAAGACTGGTTACTCCAGCACCTCCTAGAAACTGAATTACACTCTATCTGTCCCTACCCTACTGGATTATTTCACTTAGTTCAATATTCCTCCAGGCTTTTCCACATGGTATTATTTATCAGAATTTTCTTCCTAATAAAGCCTGAATAGCATTCACAAATACACAACCCTGTAACGGTTGCTGTGATAAAATTTCATACAAGACCAATTTAACAGAGAAAAGGGGTGTGGGAGGTCCTTCTGTCTATATGTTGCTTTTATTGGTTAATGAATAAAGAACTGCTTTGAGCCTATGGCAGGGAAGAACAGAGCTAGGTGGGGAAAACTAAACTGAAAGCTGGGAGAAATGAGGTGGAGTCAGAGAGAAGCCATGGAGCCCCCAGAGTCAGACATGCTGAAACTTTGCCGGTAAGCCACTGCCGCAGGATGATACACAGATCAATAGAAATGGATTAAATTAATATGTAAGAGTTAGCCAATAAGAAGCTAGAACTAATGAGTCAAGCAGTGATTTAATTAATATACTTTCTGTGTGATTATTTCATGTCTAAGCTAGCAGGGTGGCCAGGAACCAACAAGCAGGTCCCTCCTCCAACAGAAAAGGAGTTCTGTTGGCTCACAGTTCTTGGGGAATTCAAAGTAGCAGGTTCTTGAAGCAGAGGTCATGTCACCTCCATAGTTAAGAAGCAGAAAGGAGGGCTCAAGAGATGTCTCAGTCATTAAGAGCCCCACTGCTCTTGCAGAAGACCCCAATTTGGCGCTCGGTACCTACAATGAGCACATCACAACCTCCTGTAACTCCAGCTCCAGGAGAGTCAGCGCTCACTCACACACAATGTTTTCCAAAAGCAGAGAACATGGAATACTAGTGATCGACCGGCTCCTTTTTTCTTTTATGTACACTTCAGGACTAAAGGCCAGGAACTGGTGCCTCCCACTTTCAGGATATGACGTCATACCTCAATTAACGTAACCTCTCACAGGCATGGCCATAAGTCAATAATCCCTCACAAGACTATCTGGAGGCTTGCCTCCTAAGTGAGTCCAAGTTGACAACTGCTAAAACTATTATGGTATATACATAGCACATTTTATTTATGTATTTGTCTGCCAATAGGCACTTGGGTGGCTAACCCTTTGCTACAGTTAATAATGCTGCCGTCAGTATTTCTTCAAGTTTATGCTCTCACTTGTTTTGGGTGTATCTCCCAAAATACATTCCTGGATCACAGGGTAATTCCATGTTTGACTCCTTGAGGATCCACCATACTGACTTTACAGCCTCAGGAACAGCATGCCAGGGTTCATTCAGTCTCCTCGAATTTTTGCCAATACTTCTGTGTTTGGGTAGTTAACATCCTGCTGGGTGCAGAGTTTTGATAAACAGACATACTAATGTTTGGATTGGATCCAGAGCCGAAGAGATTATCTGAGATCTGTTTCTGGTAGTTAAGAGCATTGCTGATTCTTTCCTATTGCTCTGGCTGCCTCGATTTGCTTATTCATAATTTCTGCTTCCTCAATAGACTGGCTTCCATGTGTACTCTCATGGCTACTCCAGGTCACCTGATATGCTGTACCTTCTTGTGTATTTTATTAGCTTTTGTCTTAACTTTCTAATATTGAACCAAAGCCTAGGGACACTGTGGACCCCAATTCATCATTTTGACTACAGGCTTGCCTGGCCGTGGGTTGGGTTGATCATGACCTGAACGATGGAGTCAATTTGAGAAATAACAAATGAGGCATCATCAGACAGAGGTTGAGCAGAGACCCAAGATGAAATAGATGATAGATAGATAGATAGATAGATAGAT
>LOEQ01000337.1:49233-68311 GCA_001685075.1 Bramus lutescens | reverse complement strand
TCGTTCTCCAGAACATTTAAATCTCTATTGTATTTGTGTAGGATATAATTTCTTATAGCAATAAAGCCTAATAAAGGTTACACCCTGATGAATAAGGTGCTAATAAATTGACCCATGAAGTTTAAATGGATAATTTTATGCGAGATAAAGGCAGAAGCTCCCATTTCCATGCAGAAGTGGTTCACATCGTGTCCAAATCTAGTTTCCCATTAACCGTGGGATGTTTTCACGTAGCTTTATAGAGATGTGAGATATTAGAGAGCTAAGAGATGGCTCCATGGTTAAGAACACTCAGTGTTCTTGCAGAAGACCTAAGCGAGTTCAGTTCTCTGCCCTTATGTCAGGGGACACGCAAACACCAGTCACTCCACTCCGTGCTCACAAGCCCCTCCCCCATCTCCCAGACATCCAGAAATAAAAATAAATCTAAAAACATTACAATAGCTGGTTGGCATTGAGGTAAAGTAAACATTCGTCAGGCCTTACTGACAATGCCAGGCTATCAGAGTCCTCAAAACGAAATTTCAAGCATCCCTCATGCTAAAGGAGCTTATAGAAATCATCTGTACGGGCTGGCCACGCAGGTCCCTCTTTTCTTCTCAGTCCTGTCCTCACCACAGTATGTCAGGCCCGAGTTTGCCTTCCCACAGCAGAACGTGTCAGATAGGATCAGGAAGTGATTAGGACGACCCTCAAGAGAGTCCTTCCTGCATGCGATGTATATGAGCGTCAACTGGAACAGGTCAGTGTCTGTTATGCTGTGGCGGGGGGGGCGGGGTAGAGGGAGCTCTCCCATCTAGTAACACAGTGGGTGCTGCAGACAGCCCAGGAAAAAGAAACACAGAAGCAACGCTGTGGGGCTTGAGAGCACAGCTCCTGTGCAGTCTCTTGGGTAGGCTTCTCTCTGTTTCTTATGTGGCCTTAGACTCATGAAAAGAAGATCCAAGAATAACTCAACAAATCCTAACTTGTCTTACTAAGCTATTATTATTTAGTTTAAGAATTTAGTCAACAAATGTAGTGATGAGCCATTCGGTAGTGGTAGGGGAGAGCAGGCAGGCCTGCTTTTCGTCCCGCCCAGCTTCCGCATGGCTAGCTTATACCCCGAAATAACAATGCACAAATTATATTCACTTAAGCACTGCCTGGCCCATTATATCCAGCCTCTTCTTNGGCCAAGGCAATTTCTTTATTAACCAATGAAAGTAACACATAGACAGATGACCCTCCTACATCAAACAAACATTTGTGCACTTTCTTTTTCTAAAGACGGAATATAATATATCTCAAAATGGCCTCAGACTTGCTGTGTAGACAATAATAACCTTGAACTTTGGATCCTCCTGCTTCTGCCTCCTGAGTGCAGGGACTGTAGGCATGTGTCACCACTGCATGTGGTGCTTCAGGCGTGCCAGACAACCAGCGGACTAAATGTGTCACCTCTGCAACGCCATTCATACACCCTGTTAGATAACTGTTGAAAGAATACTGGGTAGATTGTATTTCCTCACAGAAACCGGATATGTTTAATGTTGAGAATTCCCAAAAGAAAGCCCAGAGATATGGATACTGCCATGGCCATCTCCTGAGAACAGGGATCTGGCTTCATTATTTGCCGTGTGTCATGTGTTTAGCACCAAATCTTCAGTAGGTGAATGGATATCATTATTGTTTGTAGGAATTTCCTTTCTGATACAATCATAGAATGGAATCCCTAAATATCCCTCCCTGGGTAGATTTTCAGGAATGTTGCTGAGCTGAAAATGAAATGAGGAATCTTAGATGTCACAACAATGGTGCAGGTGAGAATTCATCGAGTGCGAAGTCAGCTTTCCAGCTAGGGAACCTCTGATGAATTTTGGTGATATTGATCATCCATTTGGATTATTGTATAGAAAAAAGAAACACAGGACAAGGCTTATAGCCCACACAGGATGGGTAATAGGAGACACCTGCCTGAACCCAGGACCACACACACTTACATCACAATGGCCCAGAAGTCCATACACCTGTAGCAGACAGAAATGGAAACTTGACTGTCTTGAACTTGAGAATGGGGACAGAGCAAAAAAGATCCTGTATAACCCCAAATTAACCCCCCACACAAGAATTTCAACTCAAATGACACAGAATAATCTAGAGTAGGCCAAGTCAACATTTTTATTTTATGGTTTGTCATAAAATAAAATATTGTTTTGTTGTTGTTGTTGCTGTTGTTTTCTTGTTTGTTTTTTTAGACAGGGTTTCTCTGTGAGCCTGTTCTGGAATTTGCTTTGTAAACCAGAATGGCCTCGAACCCACAGAGATCCGCCTGCCTCTGCCTCCCAAGTGCTGGGATTAAAGTTGTACACCACCACCGATCAGCTTTATTTTAAGTGGTATTAAGGCAAATATTTATAAACTCTCTAGAGGGACACACTTAAATATTTCAAAGTTTCCACAGAATTTGAGTTCATGGTAAGATGATAAAACTAATATATAAATAAATGAGTAAGACATTGCAGATGCAAGGGAGAAGTGATGATCAATCAGATGACAGGTCTCCAGGGTGCAAGTAGAATTAATTATGTTTTAATGTCTTGTATGAGAAACACACACAAAATCTTAAACGTGATCAAGTAGGTTTGCAAAAGAACTAAGGCAAATGTGGAAATAAAATATCAAGACATAAATACATAAAGATCCAATGGATGAAAGAGACACCGTGAAAGGATGAGCTAGTGAAACAACACCTAAGGAGACCATTCACGGTGCCGCACAGAAGAAGAAAATGAAAGCATCAGAGCGAAAGTAAGAGAGATGAACATAGCTTACATTCTAAGAAGAGAGCTTGGGAGCCAGCTCAGTGGGGAAGTCCTACCTTGTAAGCACAAGGGCCTGAGTTTGATCCCCAGAACCCATATCAACATGCTAAGCACTGAAGCACATGCTTGGAATCCCAGTCCTGGGGAGATAGAGATAAGGGGATCCCTGGGGCTCACTGGCCAGTCATTATGGCCAGTTGACAATTTCAGTCAGATAGAGACTCTGACACTGTCTAAGAACAAACACAGATAAACAAGAAAAAAATCAAAAGTGGATGGCACTGGAGGGACAGCTCCTGAGGTTGTCCTCTGGCCTCTGCGTACACAAGTACTGATGACCAGGTGTTAGTCAGGGTTCTCTAGAGTCACAAACTTACAGAATGGTCTGGATTAAAGGCATGTGTCATCCCACCTCAAGATGCCAATCAAAAGCCTGTGGCTTCCAGCCTCATGATCCAGAGCAAAGGCGTGATATCTTCCTGTCTTAAGATCCGGACCCCAAGAGTGCCCTCCATATCTGGATTGTAGTTCATTCCAGATACAGTCAAGTTGTCAGCTAAGAATAGCCATCACAACCAGTATGTGGGTGCACACAGTGGGCACCCACATGAACGTACACACACATGTGCATATACACAAAGGCACACATACACATGATTCTAAATGAAAGTCTGGTATTTAAGAAGGAAAAAAAATCAAGCACAAATGTTGATTAAGTGTATGGATAAAACTAAAAACGGGATGCTGGGAAGATGGCTCAGTGGGTAAAGTGCTTGGATACAAGCATGAGGGCTTGACTTTGGATCCTCAGAACCCATGCCAAAGTCTGGGCATGGTGGTGAAATGTCTGTAACCCCAGAGCTGGGGGCGGAAACAGGGGTGTTCTGGGGCCGTGCTGACCTATCAGTGTGGCTGAAATGGAGAGGCCCAGGTTTAGTGAGGGACACTGTCTCAAAAAATAAGGTAGGGATGTGACTGAGGAACACATCTATCTCATTGTCAGCATCTGACTACCAAATGTGGCAGCATGGAGGAATATGCTCTCACACATATGTGCAGGTGAGCATGCACCACACATACCACATACAAAAACAAATAAAATTTACTAGCATTAATATTGTCTTATATGAGAACGTGATAAAAAATAAGATTTAAGTGAAAAGAGAAAGAAAATAGGACACAGCTTTCAAAGCAAATCCTTCTATTATTTATGAGAAGGATGAGATATGAACTTTATATCATAAAATTATTTATATTAAAATGTTTGGGATAGGGGCTGGAGAGAAGGCTCAGTGGTTAAGAGCACTTGTTCTTGCAGTGGACCGGGCTCCAATTCCCAGCATCTACACAGTGGCTTGCAATTATCCCTAACTCCAGTTTCAGGGGGTCTGATACACTCTTCTGACCTCCATGGGCACCACGCATGCACACAGTGCATAGACATACACGCAGGCAAATGTACATGTAAAATAGAATAAATCTGAGAAATGTCAATGATATTTAGGATAGTCACTGAAAGTACATAAATAAAATATGAAACTATCATTTTAGTAGACAGTAAAAAAAGAGAATGAGATAAAGAGAAATATCATTGAGCTAAAAAAATATGGGAGCAAAAGGAAAGCCATTTTCTTTTGGGGAGACCCTCACTGTGTAGCCTTGGCTGGCCTTGAATTCTGAATCCCTGTGCCTCATCTCCTGGGGTCTAGGGTCACAGGTGCATGCACTTATGGCTTTCCAAGAGAGGAGCGATAGAAAAAGCAGACGTGGGGGAGCAAGTGAAAAATACAAAATAAGATAGATCAATCCAGAGATGCCACTAACCTCAGTAGAAGCAGAAGACTAATTTATTTAGCTAAATGGCAAAAAGCTGCAGAGCAGACACAGACAGGTGAGCTATAAATAACTCTAACACCCTTTAGTTCTCAGAATAGATATGGCTGGGACGTGAGCAAGGGAAAATTCATAGAATGCTGAAGAGAAAGCTCTTTAAACTCTGCCCTCTTCTCCTTCACAGTGACAGGTGACAGGTGGCTATTATATTTGCCCCAATTGTTTTGGGGCCTATCACCTAGCTCCCAAATAAATACACAGAAGCTTATTCTTACTTATGAATGCTGGGCCCTAGCCTGGCTTGTTTCTAACCAGCTTTTTAAAAAATTATCCTGTTTACCTTTTGCCTCTTTCTTTTATCTTTCTCTGTTCTATATGCCTTTCTTTCCTTCTTACTCCTTTGCTGGCTGTGTGTATGGACGACTGGCCCCTGCTGTCCTTCTCTCCTTTCCCCCCTTATCTCGCTCCTCCCTCTTCTTCCTTATTAATTCTCCCTGCCTTCCAGCCCCATCCATTTTTCTCTCCTGCCTAACTATTGACCATTCGGCTCTTTATTAGACCAATCAGATGGACCAAGTAAACTGCAGCTTCGCAGAGGTGAACGAATGCAACTAAAGCACCTCTTTGCATCATTGTTAAGCCAATATTCAACACCATAAACAAATGTAGCACATCTTCAACCAATATTCCACAACAGGCTTGTGGAATGGTGCCACCCACATTCAGGGTGAGTTTTCTTACCCAATCTAGGAACCCCAACACAGGTATGCCCAGAGGTTTGTCTCCTAGACGGTCCCAGATCCTCCCAAGTTGACGTCATCACAGGAAAGGTGTTGATCTTTTAAATGTAGTCAACAAACTTTAACAGATGACAGGAAAGTACATCCTTCATGGATTAGTTTTATGTAGTTGCCATATAAACCACCCAAGTCTAGCAGCTTAAACCAACACATATCTCTTACATAATGGACTCAAAGGTTGGCAGTACATCTAAGTCTCACCAGGCTAAAATTGAGACACCAAGACTGTTATCTTGCATTATGAAGGCTCTGGGTAAGAGTCTGCTTGGCAGAATTCAGCTCCAAGCTGTTGTAGTGAGTTAGGTAGGGGCAACAGCGAAAGGACAGAAAGGCGAATGGGTGCAGAGTTGTCACACTGTTATGCACTTCAGTAATGTGGCTTTCATTCCACCTCCACCCTCACACTTACCAGAACCTCCATCGTGAGCACCAGAATGAATGTGCAAGGCCAGAACATTTACAGTGCGGGAGCCCCTTTGACTAAGCTAGGTTAAACTGGGTGGGATTTGAACTGGCTACACAAATGACAAACACAGACCAGAGGGAATTATCGCCAAAGTCAAAAAACCTCATTCCATAAGAGATTCCAGCAAAGCCTCCAGAATCAACCCAGATGGGAGGCAAGCTGTTGGGGTGGAACCATGGAAATACCTCTGCCAAACACGTTTCATAAGTTGCCCATGCCTTCTCCTTGCAGAAACATGACAGCCTCTTTTGCTACAAACACTGATTTCCTCTAAAACGGGATGATGTTGTACTTCTGTCTTCATATTGTGTCTGTCTTCTTTGCACTTCAGCCTTTGACGAGGACTCACCAGCTCTGCGTGGAAACAGGTTAAAAAACGTTCCTTCAAAGATGGAAATGCAGGTAACCCCAGTCTACTGTTTGCTGGGCAGGTATGCATCTATTCCATCCAATTCTTGCGCTTTTAACTCAAGGACTTCGTGTCTCTCACTTTATCACAAAAGCCAGGCAAGAATAGTAGCTGTGACTTAGAAGGTTTTGAATGAAGTTGACTATCCATTCGCTCACCAAGTACAAAGCCAGGGCACTTGAGCACAAGAAAGAAAAGCATCTTTTGAAACTGGGTCCACCATTAACAATTACCAAACCACAAAACCACCAAAACTGAAAAACAAAACAACAAACAAAATGAAAAAACCATAAAACAATAAAGGCTTCTTGCTTCTTTTTTGCCTGGTACCCTCTTGCTCACAGCTGCTTCTCCTCAGTCGGGCAGAAGCCTGCCAGTTCTGGTTTATAACCTAACAAAGCTTTGCCTGTCTTGTTCATAAAATGTGGTTTGGTCTTCTTTCTACTGTTTCCAAGCCCCAGGGTCACATTAATGTCAGTAGTACTAAAGTCCTGATAGTGTGCTGGCAGGTGGCCTATAATCGTTCTTAGAGGCCACCTTACATTCCTGTCTCATTGGTTGTTCATCTTTAAAACCAAAATGCAGACACATGTGCCTTAGATCCCAGATCTCCTGTCATACTTCTGAACAACAGGAGACATCAATTCCTTTCTAAGCGCCTATGTCTTTAGCTTTGGGCCCATTGGGTAATCTAGGATGATCTGCCCATTCCATAGTCTGTATTCTTTTTTTAAAATACTTATTGCTTTTAATTATGTGTACATATGTGTCTGTGGATGGGTGTGTGCACATGAGTGCAAGTGCCTAAGGATGCAGAGTTGTCAGGTCCCCCACGGCTGGAATCGCAGGTGCAGCTGGAGTTATGAGCTGTCAGAGTGAGTTATAGAAATGAGTGTCTTCTGGAAGAGCTGTATGTACTCTTAACCACTGAGCCCTGGCGCCAACTGCCATAGTCTGTATTCCTAAGCACCTTTATGTAATCCTTTTCATGTGCATTGTAATGAACTCACGTGTCCCTGGCATTCGGGTACAGACATCTTTGGGATATCGTCAGTGTGATTCTGCCGATCACACTGGCTGTTAAACTTAGGACACTCAACACTGAATTCATACATGATTATAAACAATATCTGAAATATTCATTTTTTCCATGGCCAAAAGGAAATTATGTCAAAGAGGAGAGCAAGAGGGGAAAATCTAATAATTTGGAAATTTAGAAAACATACATCTGAATGCTCACAGGTCAAGTGAGAAACCAATCAGTAAGTATTTCAAGTGTAATGGTTTAATAATGAATGTAATCCACACTAAAACTTATGGAGCATGAACAAAACTTATCTTAGAGAATAATTCAGAGTTTTACATGATTGGAGGAAGGTTCTAAAACATTACAAGTTGCCACCTTTTTCTTAAAATGTTGAAAATTTAAGTTCAACTGAAAAGAATTTTAGGAAAGAGTTCATAGAACTAAAAGTACTAAGGGCAGAATGCTCGAAGCCCCTCCAAGCCTAGAAGGAAGGGATGCCCTGGAGGCAGAGCCAGCACAACTTACATCTGGAACTAGAAGGAAGGGATTCCCTGGAGGCAGAGCCAGCACAACTTACATCTGGAACTAGAAGGAAGGGATGCCCTGGAGGCAGAGCCAGCACAACTTACATCTTGAAACGTCTGGGGCTTGGGGACTATATCTGCATGGAACATGTATAGAGTGTTGCTTTCTTTTCATTATTCTCCAATACTGTATAATAACTACAGAGCATTTGCATTGTATCAGGAATTATAAATAATATAGAGATGTTTTTAATGTATATAGGAGGCTGGTATAGCTTATACGCAAATATGCCACGTTGCAGAAAGGACTTGAGCATCTGGGAAACTTTGGCATCAGGAGGATCCCTGAGGGATAACTGCATAGCGCAACAAGGAATAGAAAAGATGCCTACTTCAAGTTAGGCTATAACCTTATGGTGCATAGTGGTAAGAAAGCAAAGATTTTTCAAATTACTTTTAAATTTCTTTATGAATATTTTAATTTTTAATATTTCTAACATTTAGAGGGCTGGAGAGATAGCTCTTCAGTTAAAAGTACTTGCTGCCTTTCCAGAGGACTCATGATCAATTCAGTTTCCAGCATGCTGGTGAGGGTCAGACAGCTCACAAATGGCTCTAACTTCAGCTCTAGGGGATCTGATGCCCTCTTCTGGCCTCAGTGTTCACTGCACCCATGTGCCCATACTATCACACACACACACACACACACACACACACACACACATAACAAAAGATAAAATAAATTTTAATAAAAACATTTCTAGTATTTTAAACGGCACTACACCAAAATGCTTATTTTTTAGGTTTTAAATTTTTATTGTGCATTTGTAAGTGATAGTGATGTGCATTTAATATTTTGACAAAAATCTTGAGAGGTCATGAAGCACTTGTTATTTTACCCTTTGTTTTTGGAAAATGCCTTGCAGGATTCCAGCCTCTTCACCTCTTCAGCAGCTCTGCTTAACCAAGGCCCCAGAGAAGTACATGAGTTTTCTTCAAGAATGCAAGCACTAGGTGAAAACATTTTTAATAGGGTTGGTTTTCCTTGGGGCTTCCCTACTGGGCTTTAGAGGGTGGCTTTGCCTATGACAAGATGATTAACACTAAGTAAGCTTATTAATATCAAAAAAGGACTGTTAACTGTAGAAAAATAGTTCCTTTATTGAAGGGTTGTCAGCAAGTCTAATTTATTAGCCTTCACAGGCTCTGTGAGTGCGAACATAAATCTTGTGTTGGTGAGTAAGATGGAAAATACCTGGAATGCCTGCCATAGCAAGATTCTCCACATAGTTTCCAAAGATAAACACATACATCACCAGAGTCTCACAAGCAGGAACGTGTGATTACCTTTATCCAAAAGTATGAAACTTCATTAGAGATGTCTTGTGAAGCCTGCACCCTCGAACTTTCAGTTCATGACAGCTCTGTGATGCCAAGTGGGGGCTGAAAATCCAAACTGTTAATAAAAGCAAAAGAGTCAATCCTGCTAGACATGTGGACCGGTTTAAATGTGGCTAAGCATCCTCTCCTTAGTATTTCAATCTGAGAAAGTACTTACCCACCTCCCAGTTCTTTCTGAAAGTCCAGTTTATTCTAAAATTCTACCACTCAGCAGTAACTAGAGTTGGTATTTACCAAAGTTTGTTTTAGAAGTTTTCTTTATTACTGAGAATTTCATACTTGTATAAATGAAATATGATCATATGCACCTCATCTCCCTCCTCCCAGGGCCCCATAGATCTCCTTCCACACCTGCCTCACAACTTCATGCTCCTTTCCTTTCCTTTTTCTTTTTTTAAATAACACCCTAAATTTACTTAATGCTGCCCATGTGTGCATGGGTGTGTGGTCCTCTGCAGGATCACGGAAAACCTAATCATGAACACAACCCTAAAGAATGATTCTTCAGCTGGGCGGTGGTGGCGCACACCTTTAATCCCAACACTTGGGGGGCAGAGGCAGTTGGATCCCTGTGAGTTTGAGGCCAGCCAGGTCTACAGAGCGAGTTCCAGGACAGCTAAAGGCTGTTACACAGAGAAACCCTGTCTCAAAAAAGGAAAAAATAAAACAAAACAAAAAAACAAAAAACAAAACAAAACAAAACAAAAGAATGATTCTATTAGCAAAGTTAGGAGAATGAGGCCTGTGGAGTAGATCTTAGGTCTTTGTCAATCTGTCAGTCCTGTACAATTCAAACTAGCCTGAGAAAAGTGGGCATTTACTGTTTATAGGTTCGGGGCTCTGACTTTCGGCATGTCTCAGTTCAGGTTCTCACACTCCGGAATCCTACCTCTCACCATTGCACATTCCTGCTCCTTGTTCCAGGGATTTCTCCCTCTAGTGTCCAAGATGACCACTGGGAATTCCAGGCTGACCTTCCTGGGTTCAGCACTTCCTGCTAAAGGAGAGCAGTTAAATTCCTCCTTTTTTGTTTTAAGTGTGTGCCTGTATGTGTGTGCCTGTATGTGTGTATGTGCGTGCATGTGCGTGCACGTGTGTGTCTGTGTGAGTTTGTGTGTGCACGTGTGTGCCTGTGTGTGTTTGTGGGCATGCACTTGTGCACACATGAGTGCATGTTCCCAAGGAGTTCTGAAGAGGGCATTAGATTTCCTGGGACTGGAGTTAGATGGTTGTGTGCTGCCACACATACACACACAGACAGACACATACACATAAAACCAATGTTGCCCATTTTGTTGTAAATGAAAATGCAACAAAAATATCTGTCTACATTGACTTTCTACACCGGGTCAGAGGGTTGAGTGTGTGCGGTACTTTTTTCAGCGTTGTAACAAAATACCCTTGATGGCAGTCCCCGAGCACCTGTTTAAGGGGTAAGAAGGGTTTATTAGGATGCCCTCATGGATACACAACAAGGTAAATGGCCACCCATGGTCGGTCCTCCATTCTGCCTGGGGTGGATGGAACCGATCTCTGAGCACCACAGGAGAGAGTGAGCAATTGTTTTCTCTCTTTCTGTTTAAGAGGTCACATCCACAGACAAGAAGGACCGCCTCTTTGGGGCCAGACAGTCTAAGGTCATGGGCAAAGCGAATACCTCCTACATACCCTGACAAAAGCAAAAAGAGTTCATTTTGTATCACAGTCTAAAGGTACCACTCAAGCAGCGTGGTGTGGTGGGGAAGGCGTGGAGGCAGGAGCATGGGTAGGAGATCACATTCCACCCACAGTCAGGAAGAGAGACAGACAGAGAAGCACTGGTGCTCATTTCGCCATTTTTCTTCCGTTCAGTTCATGGATGGTGCTGACCACATTCATTGTAGGTCTTCCCTCCTCAGTTAGGCCTCTGTGGGAACAGCCGCACAGACACCTCGACAGGTGTGTCTATTCTAAAGCCAGTCAAGCTGATAACAAAGATTGACCGTCATGGGGACGACATTTTAGCTAGACCTCCGTAGAGTCTGGCTTGCAAAGCTGAAAACCCAAATAGAGAGAAAGCAACCATCAGCCAGCCAACTTTCGTTAGGGTCACTGCGCCCACCCCGCATAGTCTCCATATAGTTGGTGCCTGCTAGGGAGAAACATTTGCAGTTTGACTGTTACTAAACTGTATACAGAACCGATAAAAATCAGCCTTCAATTATTTAGCAGATATTTTCCCATCTATGTAATACAGTTTAAATAATCAAAGTGTTGAAAGGGCAAACTGGCTGGGTGTGGTGGCACTCACCTTTAATCCCAGTATGTGGGAGGCAGAGACCAGCCTCAGTTACATGGTGAGACCCCGTCTCAAATAACCAAGCAAAGCTGAAGCAAATTTATATTCTCTATCTCTCCTTGTTGGACGTGCAATTTATTTTCTTTCTCCAGTCCTGCTGAGAAGTTTCACTGAGTCAGCAATTTACACTCATTAGTTGTGACCAAAAACTTTGTGATAAGCAAGATTCTGAGGCCAAGTTTAGATGCATCAAGACTTATGTCCTAGGTGCCTAAGATAACTCGATTTCTTTAAGGGGATTTTTCCTTTCCTCTTTTAAGACCTCTATCTTCATAAAGTTAATTAGGTCATTTTCTTGTGTTTCAGCTGCACTGGAATGTTCAGGTCTTACTGTCATGGGATCACTGTGTTCCTGTGGTGCCATATTGTTGGATGGATTCTTACATTGGCCTTTACTCATCTGTTCTTCTCACTGATGTGGCTTGCACCTGTGCCTGTGTAGTCTGCTGGGGTTGCAGGGGAGGGCTGGCTATGGAGATGTTCAGGTGCATGGGCTTGGGCGACAGAGTGGGTCTTGGAGGGACAGAGTCTAGTGGGTAACTGGGGTGGGGGTGCAGCCTAGAGGCAGGTCTCTCACCTGCCTGCTGGCCGGTAGGGACTGCACCAGAGTAATGGACTTCCACCAGAGTTGGGGGCAGGGCCCAGTTGCCTTGCTGGTGTTGGGATGGGAGGGAGAAGGGCACAGGATATGCCCTGGGGTTTAGAGTCTGGACTTCAGGACAGTCCAGCTGGGAGGCCAGTCACTCACCAGTTTTTCCTACTCTTCTCTTTTAATTTTAATTTGAAGTCTCTTTTGTTATATATTAGGATAACTATACTAGCTTGCTCCTTAGGTCCATTTGATCACCAAGTCTTTTCCTAACCCTTTACTCTGAGGTAAGTCTGTCTTTGAAGTTAAGATGTGTTTCTTGTATGAAGCAGAAGGATGGATTCTGTTTTTGTATCCATTCTGTTAGCCTGTGTCTTTTTATTGGCTGAGTCCGTTGATATGAAGAGATGTTAATAACCAATGACTGTTAATTCCTGTTAATTTTATTTTTTTGGGGGGTTTTGGTAGTGGTGGTGTGTTTTCCTTTCACTCTGAAACCCACCCACATGGTGGAAATAGAGAACCAACTTCCACAAACTGTCCTCTGACCTCCACAAATATGCCATGGCACACACGCACACACGCGCACACACATATAGAATCAATCAATCAACAGTAATACATTTTTAAAATGCTTAAAAACCTTTCATCATCAATTAGGACTGTCTACCCTGAGCACCAGAAACAGAGACCATAGCATCCATGTTCCACCTTTATCGTCTGTCACCATCTAGAGTAGAGACCTCTTGCGGGTAAATAACAAATTCATGCTGAACATGACATGAGACATGGAGAAACTCACAGAACTGAAAGGATAGATGTGGGTTTTGGCAGATACCACTTTGCCTTGTGCAATGTATACTACATGGTTGGGAAGATGGCTCAGTGGCTAAAGCCCTCGCTATGTGAGGTAAGAACTGGAGCTTAGATCCCCAGAAACCCACACACATGTCAGGTGGGCATGGCAGCTCACATTCAGTAGGCAAACCAGGAGAGGAGGCTGTGGTCTTGTCTACAAACCTCTGGGGGCCCAAAATACAAGGAAGAAAACATATCCACCTGAGCCATCATAGACCACAGAGCATTTACCTCACGTAGGAACTGACCTCCGACCTCTGATATCAACAGAGACTACTGAGGACTTCCCTTAAGATGCCACACAGAACAAGCTCCCAGCGAGGACCTGTTCAAATGTCTTCTGACACTCTGCCTTCTGTGCTGTGTGTTCAGAGTCCCAGAGTTTCCAGTCCCCAGAGGGAATTTCTAAATTGCACAAATCCCCTATGTCTGTATTTAAACCCTAATGATAGGACATTAAGATGCAAATTAAACAGAAACTTAGCAAGCAAATCATGTCACTTTTTAATGGATACATCAATAAAGGCCCACAGAGAGCCACTGTGATGCTGCCAAACCCCGAGGAAAGACTGCAGAAGCCCACCTGCAAGCCCCAGGCACACAATGTGTTAGAGATTCTGTCTTGCCAGAGTATGTATGATTGTTGTTCTTTGCACCTCATCCTCGGTTCCTTCAATGCCGTCTCCCCACACCCTGCCCAGTGCTGACTCTGCCAGTGTGCTGGTCCAAAAGTGTTGCTGATCTCCGAGGTGGTGGTTATGAGGTTGGAAAGGGGAACACAGACCCCTGCCTGGGTGTCTGCCCTACATTTTAATTGTTACCATTTGTCTTCTTCCTCTTTGGTTTTCTTATTCTTCCTACCAAAAGTTGGTTGTTATCTTCCAAATTAAGCCCCTTCCCCCTGAACCATTTTCTTGGAGGTTCAGTTGGAGTTTGACCGTGACACAAAGGGCCACCTCCTTTAACATCTCTGGCTACTGTGACCAAATTTACTCCAGTCAAGAGCATCTCAGAAGGGCAAAAGGTATAGCTCTGTATTCAGCATCTGTGATGGGGACCGGTACAGGATACAGAATGAGCTTGATGGAGGGTTATTGTCTTGCTCCCAATTGTGTCTTCAAATTTTTACTCATGTGATTACACAGTCAGAATGGGAAAAGCCCTGGGTCCTGGCTCTAATTCAGTCCCTAAATAGCTGTGTGGTTGTTCACACAACCTTCCCCCTCTCATTGGGCCTTATTTTCTTCATCTGAGGGATCTGGAGGGGACGGGCAGCCTCTGGAGTCTCTTTCAGATTAAATTCTGAAGAAGGAACAAAGTCTGTCCTGCTCAGATTTGTAAAGAACCACATCTCTTGCACCCAGAAGTGTCTTTAAAATGTAGCCTGAAGGAAACACTAAGGCTGCTGGGACTGTATTAGTGGGAAGCTGTTGTTAAGTGAATTTGCTCTTAGAAACAAAACAGTAATTCTCGGGTGTATCTAGGTTTTTGGATTTTCTTCTTCACATGGCTGAGAAGCTTCTCTGACCAGATTTGGCATATAATTGTTTCCTTTCATGATCAAAACTCTACCATACTGTTAGAGTTTGCTTTTCTGCTGCTGTGATAAAAACTGACTGAGAAAATGGCTCAGTGGTTAAGAATACTGGTTGCTCTTCCAGAAGACCCAGGTTAGATTCCCAGCAACCACAAGGCAGTTTTCAACTATCTTTAACTCTAGTTCCAAGAGGATCTGACACCCTCTTCTGACCTCTGGGGTCACCAGGCTTATGCATAGGACATATATGTGGTGCACTGGCATACATACAGGCAAAATACCCATACACATTAATGAACATACCAATAATGGTGACCCAAACCAACTTGTGTAGGGAAGGGTTGATTTGGTAGGTCATTACCCATCACTGAGGGAACTCAAGCAAGAGCAGAGGCAGAAACAATGGAGGAATGCTACTTACTGGGTTGCTTTCCTCTGGCTCACTCAGCTATTTTTGTTTTACAACCCGGGCCCACCTGCCTAGGGGTGACACCACCTACAGTGGGCTGGGCCATCTCACATCAGGTCCCAACCGAGAAAATGTCTCACCGGCCAGTTCGTTGGAGGTAACCCCTCAAATGAGGTTCCCTCCTCCCTGGTAACTCTAGTTTATGCCAACTTGGCAAAAACTAACCAGCACCTCTACCTGCAAGCAGACTCGCTTCCTGTGTGACTCTGACTGTACAAGGGACATCATCCAGATGTCCTTTACAGGGAAGGAAAGCCATGATGACCACATGAGGAATTCCAGTCGCTGCATCTCAACACAGGCACGGACTGGATACCTGTTGAGATGCCTAAGGAGCAGTGTTATTTGGGACAGAGGCTCTGACAGGCAAAGATCCTGGAAAGGCTTACCCTCATCGCATGGGGTCAAACCTCCAGGGCAGTGCCAGCACTGTAGTCTTTTCTCAAGTTCTCATAGTGGTTAAGTCAGCTTGTATACAGTTATCCACATGGCATTTAAATTAACTTCTAATCATCTGTTTATCATTTATCGATTTTCATTTATTTTAACTAAATTGGAAGAGAAAGGAAAGGAGAAATGAAGGGAGGCAGGGGTGTGTATGTGGAAAGGAAGGTCGAAAAGCAGGGGAAGGGGGAGGGAAACCAAGCAGAAAGGGAGATGAGAGGGGAAGGAAAAGAAACAGGAAGAGAAAGGAGGGAGGGGAGGGAAAGAAAAGAAAGGGAAGAAAGAAAAAGGGGAAGGAAAAGGGAAGGAATGGGAAAAGGGGGGAGAGGAGAAAGGAGAGAAATAGGGGAAAGGGGAGAAGAAAGGCAAAGGGAGGGGACTGGGAGAAAAAGAGAGGGGAAGGAGGCAGCGTTCAGAGCACAGCATGGTCCCATTGTCCTAACATATTCTGGTATCCTTTCTAGAAAGATCTGGAAAAATAAAACAGACCCTGTGGAGAAGTGTGCATCTGAAGAGAGCATGCCAGAATTGCATCTGGAAGGAGTGGGTGGTACACGGTTGCCAGTGTGTACAGCATCTCTTTAAAGCATGTTTGAATAGGTGATGCCTTGCACAAACATTCTACAGATGTTTAAACACACCAAGGTATTTAAAAATAAATCATTATGACTGGTGTTGGGAATGACACCTACTCATAGTTTTTGTTGGCAATTTCAAAGCTACCTGTATCACCGGGAAACCCCCTTCTGACCGTAGTCAGTTTCCTCCTGTGATATGTATGGGACATGGTCTTCACTTGTGCCTTCAAGAAGCTCCATTAGACTTCTCCACTCTGTCCCCAGCCAGACTCCACACCTAAGAAAGGACTTACTGAGCACTCACCAGCTTTCTGTGCAGAGCTGAGAAGGCCCTGCACTGACAGGCCTCCACTTTCTTTCCAGGAAGCTGAAGTGGGCAGAGCGGCTGACGTGGGCAGCAGTGGACACTGACTGACCTTGCAGTTCTCTCATTCACCCACATTAGCTCATCTGGTCTCTGTGATGAAACCTCGAGCCCCAGCGAGTCTTGCCCAGACTGTCTTTCACGTGACTCCCAAAGAATGCCAAATGGGCTACTCTGTAAAAAGGCTTCTGGAAGGAGCTGAACCTGTTGGATAGAAGCTCGCCAGTCTTCACAAGGTCACTTAGTATCCATAGCCCATGCTTCCTGGGTTTCTGTAACACATTCCACTTCAGACACCCCACCCTGTGCTGAGACTGCATGATGATGTGCCCCAACACTGTCCCAAGAGTTCCAGGAGCCTCTCTGTCCATCACTATTACCACCCCCACCCCATGGTTGTGTTTCCTCCAAGTGCTTTAATAGTTTTGGAAACCGAAGCATTTTCTTAGAGTCCTTGCCCTTTTATAACTGAGGGTCATTGCTTACTTTTTCATTTCTGTGATAAAACACCATGGGTAAATGTGACTTTGGGGGGGGCATATTTAGGGTTCTGGTTCCAAAGGGAGACTCTGTAAAGGCCAGGGAGGCACGGCAGCAGGCAGAAGAGTGGGAAGCTGAGAGATCTCATCTTCAGCCACACAGAGAACATGGAGCATGAACAGGGAGTTGGATGGGGTTGTGAACTCCGAGCCTGCTCCTTAATGATGTGTTTCCTCTAGTAAGTCTCCATATTCTCAAACAGCATCAGTGCTCACATGTTGGGTCTCTCAGGGACATTTCTCATTTAAAACACCACTGTAGTGGCATTTCAATTGTATTTCAATAAATAAAGCTTGCCTGAAGATCTGAGAGTGAAAAAGCCCCACTGGTCAGCCTTACAGACCAGGTAATGGTAACACACACCTTTAATCCCAGTGGTGCATGCTTTTAAACCCAGAACTAGAGAGGATTATAAAATGGGAGGAAACAGCTCTCAGAAACAGTCTCATTTTGAGATTACTGAAGGCAGGATCAACATTTCAGACTGAGGTCGGGGTAAGAGCAAGTGACTAGCTGCTTTTTTTTGAGGATCTTCAGATTGAACCCCAATTTCTCTCTCTGAGTTTTTATTAATTGTGCATCATACCACACTTAGGATTAGGGATGAACAGTTCAAAGTCAGGAGTGGTTGCAGTTGTGGATAAAGGGTTGGTGTGTTTATAAGGATGATAAATCTCCTAGGGTCTGTAGTTGCTTGTGCAAGAATTCCTTCACATCTGATGGAAGTAGAGTCTGTGGAAAGGGCCTTCTAAGGCCTGGAGAAATGGCCAGTGATTTAGGTGCCTGCTGTGCAAACCTGAGAACCATGCTTGGTCATTTCACATAACAGGAGGATGAAAGCCTTTTCTCATTTTGATAGGTCGAGTATGGAAGACAAGCTCCCAGAGTGTAGTGAATTTGTGTGTTGTTATGTCGGGGTATAAGCTAGCCGTGCGGGAGCTAGGCAGGACGAAAAGCAGGCCTGCTCTCGCCATATCACTACACCAGAGGTTTCCCCTTTCATTTCAGAGTCACTTGTGCCTCTCACACAGTTCAAATTACTCTGTCTGGGCATTAAGAATGGTACAAGACAATATCGTATAACTGACCAGAAAATCCTCCAGAAAGTCAAAGGGACCTGGAATATACACCAAGAGGACCACAAATGGGCAGCGAAGCAATTCCTCCCCAGACTTCACTACCTCAAGCCTAATGCAAAGGACTCCACCTTTCCCTGCCTTTGAACAGCAACCCACTAAAAAAACCAGAGGCCGGAAAGCCCTAAACCTTAATCCCAATCCTGTGTCAGTTTAAGAAAATCAACAAACCTCTCTTTTCTGGAAGTTCCTCTCTTTGTATCCATTTCCAGGATAATCCCATCCGTCATTGTGTTAGGAGGAACATGAGGCTTTGTCAAGAGCAAGAGTTTCTCCTTCTGGCTTCCATAGTCAAACATCTTGGGAATTCACCCAGGTGCTATGTTGAGGCTGTCTATACAAGTGTTCCTATGCCTACCTTCAGATGCAGCCCAGACAAGGCTAACTACGAGGAGACCTGAGCTTCAATGCTGCGGAACCCAGGCCTCTTCTTGTCCAGCAAAGGTCTTCTGCTAGCCACAGAAGTGGAGCTGGTACTCATGACGCCCGGGATGGCTATGTGCTAAGTCCCGACCTCTGAGCGCTCAGTTTCAAGAACCGCCACCTGAGATCTTTCCAGACACACCTGTGTTGGTTTAATCGCCACTCCTCTCCACTGTCTGCCCCTCCAGTTCAGTACAAGACTCTTCCCCAGCTGTGCCAGGGGTCTCTGTGTGACGAGGAATTGAGTGAATTGGTGTCACCTTAGCACAGATAAAATCAATGTCACCTTTTCAAGGATGTTTGCGTTTTCAAAGAGATACAGAGTGGGAGATCTAAGAGAGCATGGACTTTTAGACCATGGTCCTTGGATACAGAAGGACCTGGAGCATGACCCTTCAGATGCTCGTGTAAAACCCCTCCGTGTGGACAGCTGTGTCTTCTGCCATGTAAGGGGCAGCCACTTCCCAGCAGAAGCCCCTAGCAAAGACAAATGTTCACCAGGTAAAGTGCAAAGTGAAAGAAGTCTCATGGCATACTG
>LOEQ01000337.1:32356-49222 GCA_001685075.1 Bramus lutescens | reverse complement strand
CCCCCCCCCATCGTTCCTGCGTTATCATACAGACCCATAGGTGTCCTGGCTTTATTTCTGTTGCGGATATGAAATACCTGACAGAAAGCAATTTAAGGGAGAAAGAGGTTTATTTCAGTTTGCAATTCCAGGTTACAGTCTTTTGCATAGAAGTCAAGATGGCAGGAAGACACAACATCCTGTCATATTGCATCCACGGTTAAGAGCAGTGAGAAGTGATGCAGGCATGCTCGCCTGCTTGCTTATGTTCAGCTTGATTTCTCACTCTTGTACAGTTCGGGACCCCTGCCTGGGGAATGGTGGTGTCCACAGTGGGCTTGGTCTTCCCACGTTTGTTAACATAATCAAGACAATTCCCGACAGACAGACACCTGATCAGACAACCCCTCATTGACCCACTCTTCCCTCGTGACTCCAGGTTGTGTCAAGTTTAAACTCACCATCCTGGCAGGGGTGATAGAAACCAATATTCTGATACCATAGACAGTGAAGGCACCACACAGACCTGGAGGGGTGTCCAGCCTTTTGACAGTGTGGCACCCCGTTGACATCTACAAATGTGCTGGGCCACTGGGATGCATGTGTCCCATGGGTTTCAGGTTGGGCACAGGGGTATTTCTAGGGTAAAGAGGAAAGCATCCTGGGCTGTTGGAGCTCTGGAACCTCACTCCAGGTCTGCCATGTCTCATGGACTAAGGAAGGGGAAAACATTAAGTAGCTATCGTCATCTGAATATCTGTTTCACCATCTGCATAACAGGATTAAAACACAAAGGCCTCTGGAAGGCTTTGATGTGAGGACGTGCTTATCCGCTTGAAAGTACCTTGTCAATCACAAGATATGAGGCACGGCATCACGATCTTCTGAAAGCACAGCGTGGTGGAGGAGGTGGGTGGCTTCAAAAATGGCAAGAGAAGAGAAGAGAAGATGCAGCTTAATTCATTCGTTGGCTGAAATACATTGACTTTAGCTGCATTTTAAGAGTGAGAGAAAAAAAGAGTTGTGTTTTGATTAAAATGTTTTTTTTCTTTTGTTCCTGACTCAATGATCCAGAGCTTATTGAGTACATATGTTGCCCATGTCCTGATTTTTTGTCAAAGGGACCAGATATTGCCCTCAATGCACAGCAGGAGATGCTACAGTGTGCCAGCAGCTGGCTCTGCAGATGTCAGCCTCAGCTGTATAGAGCCATTCCAAATGAGTGGGTCACAGTTATTCAACCCCTCCACCCCATCTCCCTGTTTTTAGGAACACTGATGGCTGTGCATAAAATTATATTGCTTTTCTGGTTAAACTCATTTTGCAATTCTACCTAGGTATATCTAGTCACCTTTATAAAAACCCGGTGCAGTTTGCTCAGATATCCGAAATAAAACTATTAGCGAAGGAAATCTCAACTAAAGTTATGATGGAAGTAAAGTTACTGAGTGCTTGTAACTGAGTCACCAGACTCCCACTGAGCTACAGCATCAGGAACTCTAAGCCAACTGGAACTTTAGTGTGGGCAGTGGATTTATCTTCCAGCAGGTCTGTAGGGCAGATATCTCCCACCCACAGGAGTGGGGAAGGCAGTGCAGCTGAAAATGCAAACTGAGGAAGTCACCTGTCATGGTTGTTAGTAAGGGGCGATTGTTTGGGTCTGGTCAAGTGACACCGCCCTTCTTCAGAAGTTAGTTTCGCTGGCCACAAAGCAGACTCATGGTGCAAAACCCAGTTTCCTACAGCCTGTGGCAGCAGCTGATATGGACACAGTCCTGTTGGAGTGAGTAGCTATGGAGTGGAGTTGCCACTGGCTGTGTGTTGGGTACTCTGAATTGCATTGATTAGGTGAGTGAGCATTTCCAAACTGTATTTTGCCTGGATATCTGTGACTAGTGGTTACTATGTCATGAAAGAATAAAGAAGACAGAAATGAAGCCCAGGTACTGGGGGCCTCACACTCAAAGAGTTTAATCTCCAAGGTTGGGCCTGTTCTATGAGAAATTGCTTTTATTTATTGCTCACTCTTTTTTTTAAACAATACCCTTTGCTCATTCACTCAAGGGAGGGAGAGATAAGGAGGAAAGAGACAAGCTAGAAAGGATCACATTGGGTCTGGACACCTGGAGAGGGAATGTGTAATGCTCGGTTTAGTAGAGTTGCATGCTTTGATTTTATTTACATTTATTTATTTTATTCAGACAGGATCTTACCATATTGCCCAGACTGGCCTCAAACTGGACTCAAGGGATCCTTCTGGTTCAGCTGGAAGGACTACAGGTATGGTGTCTACCTGTTTTACCTCTGGCTACTTTTCAGTTGCCCTGTGCAGTTCTCAGCCGCTGTGTCTTTTTCTTTGCCAGGATCAGCATGTGCAGAGGGGGAGAGGGGTAAGAGAAGGAGGAGCAGGGGGAGGAGGAGAAGGAGGAGGAAGAGGGAGAGAAAAGGAATCTGATAGCCCAAACATTCCCAAATCTCTTCTGGTTGCAGGGTTTTGTTTGTTTATTTATGCATTTACTTATTTGTGTATAGATCCAGTCTCACTGTTTAGCCCTGGCTGGCCTAGAACTCTCTCTATCAGTGATTCTCAACCTTCCTAATGCTGTGACAATTTAGCACAGTTATTCATGCTGTGGTGACCCCCAACCATAATTTTTGATGCTATTTCATAACTGTAATTTTGCTATTGTTGTGAGTTGTAATGTAAAATATCTGGTATGCAACTCCTCAGGGGTTGTGACCTATGGGTTGAGAACCATTGCTCTATGTAGACCAAATTGACCCCAAACTCAAGGAGAGCCACCTGCTTCTGCCTTTTAAGTGCTGGGATAAAGGTGTACACCACCACACCTGCCAACTGCAGGGTTTTTAAGCTGTGTGAATACCCCTGGCATCATGTGCTGTCCACAGGGAGTTAGAGACTTTAACTGGCACAGAGTGTCACCTTGACCATCTGCGCTGACCGAGAACCAGTAATCTTGTTTCCTGTGACCTGGTTAAATGTTTTGTCAACTAATGCAAGCTAGAGTTATTTGGGAAGGGGGAACCTCAATTAAGAAAATGCCTTCATCAGATTGGTCGCAGGACAAATTCGTGGAGGCATTTTCTTGATTAATCACTGGTTCTAAAGGGCTCAGCCCACAGTGGATGGAGCCACCCCTGGACAGCTGGTCCTGGTATAAAGAAAGCAGGTTGAGCAAGCCATGGACAACAAGCCAGTAAGCAGCATCCTCCACGGCCTCTACTTCAGTTCCTGCTCTGGGTTCCTGCTTTGAGTTCCTGTCCTTACATCTGTGTGTGACCACAGAGTGGCAAGCTGAAATAAACCCTTTCTTCTCCAAGTTGCTTTTGGTCATGGTGTTTATCACAGCAACAGAGAAGCAAACTAAGATATTTCACTAATTAAATCTGCGTGCAATCCCGGCCCTCAGGAGGCTAAGGCAAGAGGATCATGAGTTCGAGGCCATCTTGGATTACACAGTGAAACTGTATCTTAAAAACAAATTGTTTACCTAAATCTAATGAAGACTTCAGAATTATGTACCAGTTTGCAGGTGTGTGTGTGTGTGTGTGTGTGTGTGTGTGTGTAGAACAAACTAGAAGTTGCCCAAATGCTTAGCCATGGAAGAACTTGATCAATTGGCACGTGTGCATGATAGAATCTATGTAAAGGCTTGAAAAACCACGTATCACATAGTATCCGGAAACAAAAGAGACAGATGAGAAGATCATGCACACATGCTGACAGCTACATCATCAGGATGAACTAGAAGCATTAGTTGCAGAGCTGCTGGATTAGGAAGGGAGGGAAAAGCGCGGTGGTTACCTTCCCTTTTATTTCAATACAGTCTGAAATGTGGCTGTGCATTTTGATGGAGTAGGAACAATCAAAATATTTTCAGACATACCTAAATCCCGGGAAAATGATGTCTTTTTGAAAAGTAGGCTCTTTCGGAAACCTGAGCTATGTGTAAACAAGCTTACGACCTAGATCTGAGCACTTTAAAGGTAAAAACAAATCTGAGGACTGAGCCTACGGTCCTCTGCGAACGGGCCCTGTGTTGACATTAGATAAGAAAGCCTCTCCAGTGGTCTAGTGACTCCTTCTCCCTCCATAATGACTCGGTGCATAAAAATTAATCTTTTCCTGTGCTCTGATCCCCAAGCTTCTTAGAGAAGATTCCATCTTGTTCTGTAACACATGATGAAGCACTTCTCTATTAGAATGTGACAGTGGCCCTATGGAGAGGGACAATTTGAGTCCTGATGCACTACAGCCAAAGAGGGAATCTGAAGAGGTGATTCCATCTAGACCAGTGGTTCTCAACCCTCCTAACACTGAGACCCTTTAGTACAGTCCTTCATGTGGTGGTGACCCCCAATCATAAAATTATTATTTTCATTGCTCCTTCATGGCTGTAAGTTTGGACTATTATGAATTGTACTGCAAATGTCTGTTTTCCAATGGTCTTTGGGGGGCTGTGACCCACAGACTGAGAACTGCTAGAGTCATCTGGCAGCTGCTTGAAAAGACACATTAACAGAGTCTGAGGATTGTACCCTTAGAAAAAAGCAAAAAGAGCTAGGGATGTGAGTCATGGGAAGACTGGAGAAGTCAAAGCAGCAGGAGTGAGGCTCTGGAAACTCCATCACAGAAAATGCTGGAGGGATGGCTCGGTAGTTAAGAGCACCGGCTGCTTTTCCAGAGGACCTGAGTTCAAGTCCCAGCACCCACATAGTAGCTCACAACTGTCTATCCCTCATTTCCAGGAGATTCAACACCTTCACAGATACATGCAGGCAAAACACCAATGCGCATAAAATTAAATTATTGAAAAAGAAAGAAAATGTAGATTAGTTGTGTAGGTCTGCTTCAGTCTCATCCCTGACTTGTGCTCTTAAGCACATTTGGGCACTGGGGGTTTAGTTCAGTTGGCAGAGAGCTTGGCTAGCATTTAGGAAGCCCTGGGTTTCAGTCCCTGGACTGAATAAATAGATGATAAATAGATGTGGTGATATGTGCCTATAATTCCAGCATTCCAGAGGTAGAGGCAGGAGGATCAAAAGTTCAAAGTCATCCTTGGTTACTCAGTGAGTTTGGGGCCAACCTGGGCTACCAGAGACTGTTTCAAAAATGACATGATAAGTTGAAAAAGAAAAAAGAGCAAGCAACCAAAAATGCACATTTGAAACTTCCAGCAAGACTGTTTGTCAAAGCTGAGGAAAAAACATTTCTTAATTGGTTTACTCAAATATTAAATCTGACATCCAGAATCTCAATATTAGCAAAAATGTGATAATTATAGCTGGGAGGGTTTTTTATTGAATAAATTGCATGTGCAACACTTTTAGCATATCTCACCCCCTATTGTTGCCTCTTCATGTTCACACTTCACTGGGAGCCTTGGGCTCCAAGCTGAAATCAGATATCACATTCACAGCCCTTCCTAGAGTCATCACAGTTCACCACAGTTCATCAGCATCTATGACAAAGGATGGCGAGGTTCACATTGAGGGAACACGTGACCTTCACACGACCTTGAGGGAGCCTTTCTGCAGGTTCTCATTCCAACAGAAATGTCTCCCTGTACACAATGGAGTCTCATGCCACCATTCCCCAGCATGGAGGATTCCATAGGCTTTTATTTTTATTTTTAAACAGCTTGGATGTCAGTTCTGTAGGGACATTTGAGGGTTCAATCTCATTGTTATTGTGACAGAGAAGAGCAGAAGCAGGAGCCACGTGCTGGGTGGCAGACAACTTGCCTTTCTCATTGGTGACAAAAGTGGCTTACACAAAGAGGATTCATCTCTGGTGTGGGAGAATTGTCTTTATTCTGTCAGTCATGTATTTTAATAAAACTCTGATTGGCCAGGCAGGAAGTATNTTAATATAAGCTACAAGGGCTAATAAGAAGACTGAGCTAATGGGCCAATCAGTTCATTATGGAGTCCTCTGTGTGATTTTGGGGGGGCTTGCCAGCTGTGGGGTACCGGGTGGGACATTAACCCCAACAAGCCGGCCCCTCATGTTACACATATTGGCTTACAGTTTGGGGGTGTACAGCCCATCCTCAGGGAAAGAATGGTGGCAGGAAGCAGTTGGCCGCTTTCTGTCAGTGGTCAGGAAGCCAAGAGAGACGGAGGCTCCTGCCTCGCCTTGCTCTTTCCTTTTTACACACCCAGACTAGGACCCAAGCCCCGACAGTCTGCTTTGGGGTGGGATTTCTAGCCTACAGTACCTAATCTAGAAACTCCTTCACAGCCCCACCCAGAGGCATGCCTCTTTGTTGATTCCCGGTCCTGTCAGCTTTCCAGCACTAACAAAACAGGTGGTGTTGTGGGTAAGATGGGCAAACATGCATTTGCTGACCTAATCCTCACAGCATCCTCGGTTTATAGAGAATCCTGGGCTGATGGATGCCCAGGAAGCACAAGAATCCAGAGTTCTGCCTGCTCTAGGACTGAGGAAGAGAAGGAGGTCATGGCCACACAGTGCACAGAGACTTCTCTGCTCTGAAATGCAACGGTAAGCACAGGCTCCAGGGGCTGCTGGCCTCTGCACTCTTTCCTTAAATATGACGGTTCTGCTGCATTCTGATAATAGCTCGCCAAGAGAGCCAACTGTTTCCTGCCTTGCTTGGTCATGGCAAGAACCAATTAAAAAAAGTCTAGGGCTAAGACTTGCTAGCTCTTCCTGAGTCAGGACCAGAAGCAGCCTGGAGGTGGTACATCCCTTCTAAAAGGACAGCAACACTAGAACCACAGGGTCATGTCACCATCAGCAGGGATAGATCCTGTCTGAGGAACCTATTGACTTATTAAAACATAGCAGAAATAAAGATAGTTTTACTATGTCTTCTCCCAATAGATTTTAGACTTGGCCACTATTAAACCTTTTTAAAATCTTTTGAGTGAAACAAAGCATGTTGGGAAGCCTGACTTTATTTATATACTCTGCTATGCAACGTAGGGTCAAGATGATAAAGCTGAGATGGGGATCATTTGTCCTCAGAAGGTCCTGAGTGTGAGCTTGCTCACTGAGTTCCACATACTATGCAGAAATGCTCCACCCGTTTCAGCAGAATGGCATTCTACTGCTCAAATGCATAAGCTTCTAAGTGGTTCTCAACCTGTGGGTCTTGATCCCTTTGGAGTTGCAATCTCAGATATTTATGTTATGATTCATAACAGCAGCAAAATTACAGTTATAAAGTAGCAATGAGACAATTTTATGGTTGGAGGTCACTACAACATGTGAAACCGTATTAAAGGGTCATAGTGTTAGGAAGGTTGGGAACCACTGTTCCAAGTCTCTATATAACTACTTCATTGCCCTTTGTAGGATGGAAATTGTGGCTCCTCAGAGTTCAAGGTGAAGAACTGCACAGTCTAGAACTGTGTTATCAAGTGCAAGGCCTGTGTTTGACCCTTGATTCGGAAGTCTGTCAGCGGTAGGGGCAGAGTTTGAATTTTTAAAAAGTCCTGGAACCTAGAGAGGAAAGTTATTAGATTCAGCTATCTAGTCTCTTGATTTTTCGCTCTGACCTTGGGCAAGGCCATGCTATTTAAATTTCCGGAGAGCAGAGAAACTGATAAGCAGTCTCAAACACCTCCCTACTGCACGTGTGCACTTCCAACACCTCTCCATGCACAAATCTGTGCATGCTCATGTGTGCACATGTGTGTGAAGGTCTGAGGCTGATGCTAGGTGTCTTCCTCTACCTACCTCTACCTCGGTTTGGATACAGGGTCTCTCCTTAAACCTGAGCTTGCTGCTTTAGCTAAACGAGAGAGGCCGGGGATCCTCCTGTTTTTGCCTCCCCAGTGCTGACATTGGAGGTGTGTGCAACACCTTGCCTGGCTCTTTATGTGGTTTCTGGGGAGCAGAATTCAGGTTCTTACTTGCAGTGCTGACACTTTACCCACTGAGCCATTTCTTGGGACAATTTTCCTCCCTGTAATTCCGCAACCCCTCAGTGAACTCAGAACACGGCCGTTGGGTTTGCCTGTTCTGTGAGCTCGGTATTCCCCTAGTGTCCAGTCTCACAGCATGGTGCACTGTTTTCTCTGGAGCAATGAACCCATTCTATAGACCCAGTAATAGGTTTTCTGCACCCCAATAATAGGTTTTCCTGCTGACGAAGTAAGCCAGATCAAGCCGAATTGAAAAAGTTTAACAACAGGTTTATTTGATCAAAATAACTCTGGGGTAGGTTCTCCAGTCTCAGAGATCGAGGCAGGAGAAGTCACTCGCCTAAACTAAAGCAGGGAGCTTATACAGCCTGCAGGGGTGATGATGTGTATGCCACAAGCTGGGTTTGTGCCCAAGTATGGTCAAAAGTTGACAGCCTACATGGGGACTTGGGCTGCTGGAGCAACAGGGAAGGAAGTCGCAATAGTGGCAGGGAATGCAAGCTTTTTGGCACCTTTTCTTTGTTCAGAGGCTCTGTGAGTGGGCAGGGTTTGGGGAGAGACAGGAATGGGACTTTCTGGATCAAGCAGGGGTAAACTGGAGGTACCAACTGAACACCCAGATTATGTTAGTCCAAAATTTCCACAGGATTAAAGCCCCATGGGCCTAAATCTCTATATTTAGGACTTGGGTTATTTCAATGTCATGCCAACATATGAAATTTGGGTTGGAGATTTGTTCCCGAGGCTATTTTTGGCTCAGCCAGAAGTTATAGAAAGAAAATACTCTACAGCAAGATGAGGCAGGCAGGAGAGGATGGTGACATTGAGTCTCAGAGGGGCTTAATGCAGAAAGGAGGGCTGGGATGGCTGGAGACAGGTCTGAGAGAAAATGGCCTTCTCTGAATGGTCATTTGGTACTTATCAACAACAATAATAACAGCACAGTAGTTCATGTGAACTCCATCCCATCATGTGTTCTTGGGTCGTGGCAACATCAATACACCAGGACAGTCACATCCCAGGAATCAACATTATATTTCAAGAGCAGAGAAATTAAACCTAAGAAAGGGTTTCACTGATTTAGCCATTGATATGTTGGAATGTGCGGAGATTTGAGTCAAGCCTGGGCCTATACTCCCTCCTCGATTAGCAAACTACCTCTTCATTGATAATGCAAATGGCATCAAACCACATCTCTGGGGGGCATTTAAAGCACTTACATGGGAACATACTGCCCACTTCAGAAGCAGTCCTTTTATATGCAATTAGTCTGTTCATGACACATCATTCTTATCTAGTCATTAAAGTAAGTCTCTGGCTTAACTGGAGGCATTTCGTGAGTTTGTTGACACCTCCCCCCAGGAACTCTCAGTTGACTGCAGCCTAAAGGTCACAATCCCTTTGTGGGTCTTGGCTCCTCCAGCGACCAGGCTCCTCCATCTCCTCAGACAGCTTCAGTAAGTTGCTGAAGTCTGGGGTCCCAAAAGACATGGGTCAAATCTCAGCTTCATTTTTCTGTGCTATGCTAATCTCAGCTTCCCCTTGAAGACGACTGAGTGCACAATGCCTGGCATGTCAGAAGAGGGGTGGTGGGCAGAAGTGGGAATGACAGTGACCGCAGAGCGCCCTGAGGCTTCCCTGCAGGGTACAAAGGAAATGTAGGATGGCTAGATTATAATGATGGCCATGCAACTCTGCGTGTAGACTGAGAAATCGTGGACTCATATACTCAACACAAATGAATGTTAGGATATGCAAATTATACCTCAATAAGGTTGTTTTCAAAAATATGATAAACACATAACATTTAAGAAAAATATCTAGCAACATCTTTTAATTACGAAAATACCTAAGGTGTTGGGCATAGTGTTCATGAGATAAGAGCTCATTTTGGGTGTTAGGAGCTAGAGTATTTATTTGTAAGCTAACAGGAAAGAAAAGAAATTTAGAAAATCACCTTATTTAGACTCTTCAGAAAATGAAGGAAAAATCATTTCTGTGAATAATAACAAGACAGGTTGGAAAGAAAAACACTATCCTTCCATACCCCAGAGAAAGAAATCGGGGGCCATTCTGCTTAAGAATTCAGAATGTTTGAATTCTCGAAAGGTAATCTGGGGCATTTTCCATAAATTACATAACACCAAAAACAGGGTATGTGGTGGCATCTGGAATTAAATGTATTAATATTTCTTTAATTAAATGCATAAATATTCATATAACGTAAGATAAATGTGAAGCTATAAATAAACATATGTCAACTCAGGTCTGGTTGGCCACCCAGTGAGTTTGTTGGAAACTTCAAAGGTTTGTCTCCCTTGGTGGTTTCCAGGTTGGGGACCTGGATTGACCTTGACTGGGTAACTGCTTCTTCAGTGAGCATCCCTGGGTAACTGCTTCAGTGAGCATCCCTTCCCTCTTTTTCTCCTCTCCCCTCACAACCCTCAGGGGATGGCAGTCTCTCCCAAGGGAGACCCTGACACTGTCGGCCACAGTTGTGTGTGGAATTACCTGCTCTGCTAGGATCAAATTTAGATGAAAGTGAACTTCTGAGTGGAAATCTTTAAAATAGAAATTCAAAATAAGAAGTAGAGTTTTGGAGGAGATGGACAAAGAGGTAAACGCCAAATTGCTTTAGGACTGGGTCACAGAAGAGCCTCAAATAAGGGCACAGGTGGGGGAGGTGGAAGTTGGGGTTTGATTCATTAGTAAGCCCGGTATCATGTGTTTGGCTTATTTATTTAGGGAAGAGTTATTTTGCTAAGGTCTGAAGTCTTATGAGGTATTACCCAGTGTACATTCAAGGTCTTTGTCACCCACGGTTCCCAAGAAAGTCAGACTTTCCCCTCATTCAGGTGGCAGCCATACAACACTCCATTATTCTCCCCCGGACGGCAGTGGACAGCCCTGAGTCTCAGAGGAACTCTGCTCTACTGGACCTCAACTCTCCGAGGGCCAAGGTGCCATTAGCAGACTCCAGGGAGACATTCCATACACCCATGCTGCCTGATGAAGGCGAGGAAGGCAAAACGCTCTGAGTGCCAGTTAGAGCAGATTGGCAGTTTGCCGTTTTGCCTAGACTGCCAACCTTGCCCTGTGGTTCAGGAAGAAGAGTCATTCCAGGCGTCTGCTTTTCCTTGTGAGTGGGGTACTGGCAGTGAGTGGGGGGTGATTTGACTCCAGGGATCAGTAGAGTGGTAGAGTAGCATCCTACACACGAGTGAGGCATCTGTCCTTCACTCCATCCTCAGCTGGCACCTGTCCTTGACCAAGCTCATCAAAATGCAGGTCAAGGCAGGTACCAGATTTCATGTCGGTGTGTGTGGGGGGGATAGTCCTTGACCACTAGAGTGAGGTCAGAGAGAATATGAGGCAGGTGGTGAACCTCTGCAGCAAACACCTAGGATGCTTAGAGACTGCTGTGACTCCAGAGGGGCCACAGAGACCCCCACATCCAACCTGTGGCCACTGTCGTAGAGAAAAGCTGCTAAGCCCAAGGTCACATCAAGGACACCCAGATGAGTTATTAATGCCCATTGCATCAGCAGTTTTGTTTGAGCTTTGTTTATGTCAGCACCAAGCTTCTCCACCCCAAATCCCCCAAAACATAGACCCTCCCTGAGCTGGGGAGTCTAAGATGAGAGACCCACCTATCTGTGGGTTAACATCCTCACTAGTGTAACCTCGGGTGTAGAGGGAAACATGAGCACTGAATGTGCTTCTACTGAATACTAGCCAGTTATGCCTATGATCTACTGCCTTCAAATTTCTCATTTCCACAGCGTCACTTAAAGAAGTCTCCCCCTCTTGTCTGTGGAGAGGAAATCATGCCAGAAACATTGTGACTTCAAAAGGCAGAGTGGATAAAAGAAAGAAACGTAATTCAAGGCAGAGCCAGGTGTGCTCTTCACCCTCAGTCCAGAGACAGAGCCTATCAGAGCATAAGAAACCCCTCCTTACAGAGAGTGGAAATCACAGTCCTTGGTCTCTTTTTCTGCTGTGTCTAGTTCCATGAAACTGGAACTCACATACCGTATGAAGATGGAACCAGGGACTCCTCACGCCAGGGGCTTCTTCTTCCTGAGGAATGGAGTTACCTTGAGGTAGGAGGGTAGATCTTGCAAGGGTTACATATCCTTAAAGCATACAGTTGAGTTCTGAGTGCTTACAAAAACCTACAGAGAAATGTCTTGGTCTTTTGGGACCTCTGGGTCTGAAGCTCTTGCCTGAAAAATTGCTTCTCTGTCTTCTAGCTCTTGAGAGGAGCATGTGGAGTGGAGATAAGCGGACACAATCCACAGTGCTGGACAAGGATGCCACCTACCCATTTCTGCCTGCTGCAGAGGCCAGATCCACAATAGCTGTCATGTATGGTCGGTTTCTGCTTTTGTTCTTACTTTTTTTGTTATTTCATTCCCCATCATTTCCTCAAACCACCTAAGAACAGAACCAGGGAAGGTGAGAGGTGCAAGCCAGGGGTTCAGATCCAGTGCCAAGACTCAGTGTTGGGGTCATCTTTGATGAGTCATGATAGCTTCAGAACTTCAGCCATCTTGATTCTCTAAGAAGCATTCAAATGAGTACAGTAAGGGCTAGAGAGATGGCTCAGCAGTTATGAGCACTGGCTGCTCTTCCAGAGGATCCATGCTGGATTCCCAGTACCCACATGGCCATTGACAATAGTCTAACTCCAGCCCTGGGATAGAGGGGTGGGGTGTGATGCCCTCTTCTGGTATTTGTGGGTACTGCATTCAGGTGGTGCATACATTGGGGTTAATACCAAGACACATAAAATAAAAATAAGTAGCAACCTAAAGGAGGGGTGCCCGGAAGATCCAGGCTTGGTGGCACACACCTTTTAAAAGGAAAATAAGGGCTGAGCAGATCAACCAGGGTCATGACTAAAGCAGAGGAGGAAGTCCCTCTGGACAGCAGATACTACGTAGTTTATTTGTTTTTAAGTGCCACAACTTAGCTTTCACCTGAGAAGAGAACAGGAATCTTCATGGCCAGGGACTTAGGAGGCTCTTTCTGTGTGTCATTCTGCACAGTCTCCTGGGGTTTGCAAGCCTGGCCTGAAGGTAAGGAATGAAACCTGTCCCTTTGTTCAGCAAGGTCATTAGGATCTGGGATAAGATTCAAGGATGCTGTTTTGGAAGGTAGCATGACAAGCCCCCCTTTGATCTTGCCGTGGCTGAGATTGTGTGTGGAAGTTATTACACACAATGAAGAGAAGCATAGTGCATTCATGAGCCACAGAAGACAGCAGGCTCAGTTCACACAAAATACGGGGCGTTAGGGAAACAAGCCCCTTACAAAATGAAATCCACAGCATGACCATTGTTTTTAACAAACCTTTTCCAATCTACTTTCCCATGTTATCTTTAGTTAGTTGACCATTATAGAAGGACGTTATTTCATTATATTTACTGCTCTCTCTCTCCTAATTTGCTGCAACAGAGATGCCATGCTTTTGCAATTAAAAAGAGCTTTAAAAATCTAAAAAATTTAAGCAAGCCCTACACAACCTATTCACTAACACCTCATTTTCAAAACACCAGACTTGGGCTATTTCCCATTTTTTTCAAGCTCAACAGCTACAGAGTTACATTTCTTGTGAAGAAACAGCACTTTTACTTTGACTTCTGAGAGCTTCAACCCCCATCTCTCCTATTCTGCTGAAAACTCAGTCACTCCTTTGAAAAGCTCTGATTAGCCAAGAGAGTGTCCCAGTCAATCTGTCCTGACTGAGAGACACCATGACCACACACCACGAAGCTTCGAAGTCTGATAGAAACACGCAACCATTTGTGCAATGCATGTGTGGATATATTTATGTAAGAGCAAAGGCGATCAGCAATCATTCTTTACAATGTACAAATTTGTGCATGTTTACGTATTTGTATGTGGTAAGTTACAAGTTCACAGTGGTTATTAATACAGACACAGTCCCTGGAGAACACCAAGAGTGAGGGTTAGTAGAGGCCCAGTGGATAGAGGACTAACTATTCTGCCTGTCTTCTGCAACTCTTTCAAAATGGTTTAGCGGCTGTGCCTCAGCTTGCACACCCACATTGGAGCTGTGGTTTGGCCTGCAGGTACTTGAGTGAACTTTTAAATCAGACTCCCAGCTATGTGCTTTGGTGGTTGTGTAAGCTCTGCCAAATTCCTATGTGGAATTGGGGAAAACTGACTTTTCTCTCTGCCCCGGGGCCAGCAATGCTCACTCCACACGTATATGAGGCACGGGAGAGCTTTTCTGCAGATGACAAGAAGAATGCCCCAGGCAGCACGTCTTCTGCTTGGATGGAGAAGAAGTGAATGTGAATCACGTGCGTTCCCCCCCCACCGCTGAAGTTCTGTGGAGAACCAGATGAAGCATCGCAACAAGCTCGCTGCCCCACCGTGTGTGCAACCGCCAGGAAAGAACCTAACTTAGCAGTACTGAGCAATAACCTCCCCCGAAGCTATGGCTTTTTTTTCTTTATGACAAAGCTTCTTTCCAGAAATGGAGCTTTTAAATGTTGGTGATTTTAGATAAAGATCTTTCTAAAATGTATTTTATGATACCCACATTTTCTGTTATTGAGACTCCATTTCAGCATACTGGTTTACATGTTCATTATGTTGAATATCTGTTACTCCACTCTGGGTTAGTATTTCTCCCCCCCTATTGCATCACCCCCCTCTCTGGGTTCTAGATGCTTCTATTGCAGTCATTCTGCCTTGATGATTCTCCTTAATATCTTGCAGTTGCAAAAAGAGGTCAGTGCTACGAGAAGCATCCAGTGCAAGCCCCCTCTTTGAGAGATGTCAGCAGATTTGGGGCATGGGGAAGAGAGGCAGAGATGAGCCTCCAAGGTGTTTAATCAACTGTGAATTGAAGAACTGTGTTGAGAAGGCGTCATAGTAATTTCATGGTAAGTAAAAATGAGAAGCCCACTCTGTGAGTCCTTTCCAGATCTCCTGAGAAGTCTTCCAGGCAACCCTGGGATCAGGAAGGCTAGTAGGGCTGAGAAACTGACCTGTGCAGAAAACAAGCCAGCACACACACACACACACACACACACACACACGTACTGTGTAGGGAGTCTCCGTGACATAAGCCTCCATTTAACCTCTGTTGGCTTAAACAGGTCTTGCTTTAAATGATGCACTTTGAGATAACCTGCGAGTCATCTGTGCACCGAATGTGTTAAGGGGCTTGAGAAACCCACATCAGAGAGCAGCCAAATCCTCATCCCTGCCTCCTGTGCATCTTTCAGCAACTGCTTTGAATCCAACTGGAGAAGCATGCCTTTTCTCTCCAGTTCTACAGGCCACGGGCCAGAGAAGGAACCAACACAGAAACTTTAACAGCATCTCGAGAGTGTCCCCTGGGCTCCTCACCAACTACTGACAATCAATGGGAAAGTAATCCTAGTTTTTATTTGAAGCTATCTTGGCTTTAAAAGAACCTTCCAAAAAAATGATTGATGCGATGAATTAAACCCATAGGTAACCCTGGAAATCTGCTTTGAATAGCAACAAATTCCTAACAATATCTTCAATGCCTGCAGCCGCGAAATCTAATCTCTGAACTCCTAAAGGTCAAGATTTGCTGTCTGGTAACATGGCTCAAGAGTAAATGCTCCCTAATGCTGCACTAGGCGATTGCTTTGCACTCCAGACAATGTCAATTTTGTCCAAGTAGCTGCAGATGTGTCTAGCATTAAGTCAGAACAGTGTCAAGGGCCCTTCTCGAACACCGGCTGCTTCTCAGAGAAACTGGTCCTAAAGCCCTAGTCTATTACACTCCATGCCCCAAAGACAGGCGTTTAAGGCTTAAAGGAGGATGGAGAATAAAGCCGCATTAGGTTTTTTAATGTTTCTGAGTCAGGAGACCCAGGGGAGGAAAGTCTCTGGTGAGCCCAATGCCCTTCCTTCTCCCCTCCCCACTGCCAGCCCTCTGGCCTTCCTGATTAAGGTGCCACTGCCATCTATGAAGACTTACCCTTAAGCTACATCCATGGTAAGCCATTCATCACTGCTCAGGCCTACTCTAGCTATGGAAAAGCTATAACAAACTGATGAACCCATTAAATTAAGAAATGTATATGTTACCGGAAGTAACGCGTAAAGAGGAGGCATGGGGTGGGGGCAGAAACCGAGCCTTCTGTGGAGCAGGGTGAGTACTCAGTATAATGAAGTCCTGGATGGCTCAGCTGCTCCACCCTCAACGCAGGAGGGAAGATTCCTCCAATGTACGAGCATTTCTGTAGTTTAAGCCTATTATTTACTGAAGTCAGAAGACATGACTGATGGCAAGCATGATTAAGTTAGCAATCAGGATGAAGGCGTTGGGAGTCTTAAAATTAGTAAGACAGACTGGGGAGATAGCCCACCTTGCAAGTACTCACCTTGCAAACACAAGAACCCTAGTTCCAGCCCCAGTACTGGGTTTTAAACAGCCAGGTGTGGCGGACCACACTCATAACTTCAGAACCGAGTGGCAGCCATTCCACCTAGCCTACTTGACAAGTTCATGGCAGTGGCAGGAATGTAACCAAGGAGACGCTGTCTGTTATATTCTACTGAGAAAATCTACTCCTCATTTTCTCCCCACCTCCACAGTCCCTCTGCTGCTCTGGAAAGGCTTTTTTTTTTCTTTTGAGACAGAGCTTCTCTGTGTATTCCTCACTGTCCTGGAGCTTACTGTGTAGACCAGGTGGCCTCGAACCCACAGATATCTGACTGCCTCTGCCTCTCAAGTGTTGGGATTAAAGTTGTGCGCCACCACTGCCCAACTAAGAGGCGAATTCTTTTTTTTTTTAATTCTTCTATTGATTTTGCATCCTGACCACAGGCCTCCATAGTCCTCCCCTCCAAGTCCCTCTCCCCCATCCCACCCATCCCTCCTCTTTCATCTCCATCCAGTGTAGTATTGAGGGGAGCGGGCCTGCTTTTTGTCTGGCCCAGCTCCTGCACGGC
>LOEQ01000336.1:640204-654605 GCA_001685075.1 Bramus lutescens | reverse complement strand
GGCTCCCTGGCTTGCCTGAGCGCAGTCTAGGATGTGGCTTTGATGGGCGATGCTTCTGGGCTGAGGGACCTCTTCCTTCGCCCAGAGTTTGAGGACAGGGGTAGGGTAGGAACTTCTATACATTTTGCCTTTTCACTCGTGGCTCTATAGATCTTTATCCTCTGTACCCCAGAGCAGAATCCCCCAAAGTTCTAAAGGGTAACTCCCAGCTTTCCTACCCCAAATTCCAGCTTTGCTGGGTTTGTCCCGGGGAAGCCGATACCATTAATTTGCAATAGCCTCAAGTGTGGTGGAGACATTACTGCTAATTGGCAATAAGAAATGCTAAATGGAGCAAAGTTTCATATTAATGAGCCGTTTATCAATACTAAGCGGACTGGCGGCCTCCTTCGATCTCTTGATTGACGCTGGCTGATTTATATCNGGCTCCCTGGCTTGCCTGAGCGCAGTCTAGGATGTGGCTTTGATGGGCGATGCTTCTGGGCTGAGGGACCTCTTCCTTCGCCCAGAGTTTGAGGACAGGGGTAGGGTAGGAACTTCTATACATTTTGCCTTTTCACTCGTGGCTCTATAGATCTTTATCCTCTGTACCCCAGAGCAGAATCCCCCAAAGTTCTAAAGGGTAACTCCCAGCTTTCCTACCCCAAATTCCAGCTTTGCTGGGTTTGTCCCGGGGAAGCCGATACCATTAATTTGCAATAGCCTCAAGTGTGGTGGAGACATTACTGCTAATTGGCAATAAGAAATGCTAAATGGAGCAAAGTTTCATATTAATGAGCCGTTTATCAATACTAAGCGGACTGGCGGCCTCCTTCGATCTCTTGATTGACGCTGGCTGATTTATATCCACCGCCACTTTGCCAGAGGATCCAGCTGCTTGCTCTTTCTTCCCAGCTGCCCTCAGATGGCCTCCACATCCCTCCCTCCTCCCCTGTTTATCTTTGAAATCTCTGGCTTCATTGTTCCCACTAATGGAGTGAGTTGACCCTTTCAGCTTAACTCCTGTTTAGTACCGAGAATTTCCCACATAGATAAGAGAGATCAGGAGAATCACTCAAGGTCAAAACACCCTACCAAGGTGGGCTCCAGGCCTCTTCCACGTCCAGCCTGTCTGAAGAGTCAAAGCACTCGGGGTTCCAGGTGTGTGTCCCTGCACTGGTTCTTGGTTAGGCTCTTCCTGGCCAGGTTCCAGCTGGGGACATCCTCAGCCATTACTGTGACCCTCGGCATGTCAGGGGATGTACCACGGCCTTAATAACTTATCACAAACTGGGTGGCTTTCGGTAGCTGAAATTTATTTGCTGTCAGCCCCTGAGGCTTCAGGCTCTTCATCACGGTATCTCAGGGCCTTGTTCGCTCTGCAAGCGCTAAAGACTCCTCCCCAGGCCTTCCCCAGTCAGGATAGGCTGCAGACTCAAGATATGTCTCTGCTGGTCTTCACCTGGCTTCCATGCTGTATCTGGGCTACTCCTGGCTGCCTGCTTGGTGTTGGATTTAAGACCTCCTGGATGCTCCAGGGTGACCTCGTGTTATGGTCTCTAACTCAATCACAGTTGTCAACACCCCTTTTCCAAATAATATCATGTCCACTGGGGCACAAGCATAGCTTTCGAGGGCTACTATCCAACCCACTGTAGGAGGGAAACTAGTGAATACTTTGTCCTCAATTACTGGAAAGGTAGGTCAGACCTCAAGAGCAACACCTTGTTGCTACCTCATCTATGGACCTTGCTAGACGGCTCATAACCCAGTCAAGGTAATAAGTATTAGTTCATCCCATCTACTCAACAATGGTATCTTTCATCAACTTTCAAGGATTTCCATGATGGATGATAGCGAATGGGGTCTTTTTACCCAGCAAGGGTGGATGGGGTCTTTTTATCCAGCGAGGGTGGGAGGGAGAGAGTAGATCAGCATTTATGCTGGATCTTAGGTCCCTGATAGCCAGGGCTGGGGAGGCCATGCACAGCTTAACAGCCTAGTACACGCAGGCTCCTCCATGTTGAAGCAGCTTGCCACTCTCCCTCTCCCCCTCCTAGTTTTAACAGAGGAAGGACAGATGCCAGGGATGGCTCAGAAAGTGTTTAGCTGCTTGGCAATGTGTTTGGGTCTTAGCAAAGCTGCCAGAAGGGGATTTAGCAGCAGAAGGGGCTGTACACCCGGCCCAGCCACTTGTCGCCTGTGCATTGAACTGCGATGATTTTGTAATTTGGATGTAATTCTCACATCCATCAAATGAGAATCCTGTGCCCTCCTCCCTCCTGCCCCAGCTGGTTGTGAGGTAGGGAACTCATAGAGAAGCAGTAGGCCAGGCCCCCGATTGGGAGCCTGGTGTGTGTGTGCAACAGATGTTCAGTAGGTGTTAGCCATCTTTTCCTTGGGCAGAAGAAGGGTGCTAGTATCACAGGTGCTATAAGACCTGGAAGGATCCATCCACCAAGAACAAAGGCCTGGCAGACTGAAGACAGACATGGATTCCATTGAGAAGGTCCTTGTTTCTCTGTGAATCTGGTCTGGCCTTGGCTACTCTGCCCATTGGGGTAGGGTGGGTAAGACAGACCCAGGCTATAATTGACTGGCAGTCAAAACTGTCTTTCTGGAGTTTTGCAAGGTCAGACTAAGCAGAGACCAGTATGCTGGAAAGAACCCTTCCTAGCTAGCTGGGGAGAGGAACTGAGGATCCAGCCAGGAGCTGAGACACAAGGTAGGGCTCCCCAGACTTAAGGCACAAGGCTACTGTGAGCTATGCTTCCCTCCTTCCAGTCCAATCCCAGCTGAGGCCCATGACCTACAGGGCAAAGGTGGCCTCTCCTCAGTCCCCACGTCACAGAATCAAGAGGGGAAAAAATGGCTTTGCATGGTATTGCTGTTTGGAAAAAAAAAGGTATGTCATCTAGCAATCTGTGTCCAGATCAGAAGTTGTGCAGGGACAAAGAAGGCTGCACCCCCTTTCTGTTCTTGTCTGAGTTGCCAGCAATGGCTTATCATTAGTATATAAGACTTACAATATAACCTGCATTATGGCCAACAACAAATGGTCACAGCAACATGACTTGAGTTGGCACATGTGGGGTGCCTCACATGCCAGGCTGCGGGGGCAGAGGGGACAGGCAACTAAGAGCACAGGAGGTGTCCCATAACCTTGTACATGAGGTTACACTCTGCCTCCTTACATATAGAGAGAGCAGAAACAGTGATACCCAACCCTTCTCAAGTTCATAGGGCTACTCCAGACCTTCAGCTCTCCCCCTTGATGTGACCTTATCCCCTGATGGTCAGTTCCCATGGAGGTTGTTTCCTGGGGCCATCTCCTCACCCCTCATTGATGTCTCCACATTCAGGTCCTCTTTTGGGTGCTTCCTGCAGGGACGGCATGTGTGAAATATGGTGTGTGCATGTGCGCTGCACATATGTGATGTGTGCAGGCCTGGGGTGTGCGCGTATTTGGATGGTGGCATGTTTATACACTTGGGAAGTTTGTGAGTGGCCTGCATTTGTGCCATGGACAGTGAGAAGAAGGCTGGGCTTTAGTCACATTAGTCTAGTGTGTAGGGGATAGCATGCAGTGGTACAGGAAGGACAGGGGTTTGGGGCTTGGGCAGCAGTACAGAGGGTAACCTGGCCAGGTCCTGGCCTCTACCCCAAGCTGTCAGTGAGTATGTGGACAGTCAGATCCTGTAAGAAGGCTTCATAGGCTCCCCTGATGAATGGGATGCCATGTGGATGACAGTAAGGGTCAGAGGAAGCCACACAGCCCCATGTGCCCACTGTGTCCCCAGGGTGCTGTCATCTCCTGATATCAAGTACTGTTTAGGGTTTCTTATCTGGAGCTTGCAAATTCACCATCATATTTTATGTGTGTGGGCTGTAATTAACATCATTCTCCATCATCGTGAGGCCTATTAAGGAAATACTCCCCAGCCCAGCAGAGGTGGCTGTACGAAGACTCTCATCGCACACAGGCTTTCCATGCTTAGCAGAGGTAGGGTAGAGGGGGTGTGTTTCTTTCTCTTACCACACAGAATAATGATCATTTCAGGGTGCTCCCCAGTGCTGAGTTGGAAAGCAATAGCATTGAGGGAGGAAAGCGGATAGCAGGTGTGGGAAGGATGGGTGCCCACCTGGAATAGCTTCAACAAGGGCACAGGGAATGAGGGGCATCTGTGAAAATTCACATCAATGGGGGTCAGAGACTACAAACAACACAGGGACTTTACCTGGGGCTGGGACATGGGGGCGGGGCTTCCTTGAGGATGGGCGGAGAGTCCCGTCCACTATCTCCACCCCTGGCTGCTAGCCAGAGCCAAGCACCACCTCTTGCTTTCCTGCTCATGCCCTCTGGATCTTTTCATCCTATTAGGCCTGAGAGGAGATGCTGAGCACCACAGAATGGAAATTAACCTACTAAATCCCAAGAGGTCTCCCTTCAAGGCTCAGCATACTCTGCTAGACAGCATCCCAGATGCCCATTCCATGGGGCCAGCCTCCCTAGTCTGCTCCCTCCCTGGCTCCCCCTCCTTGACCCTTGACCCCAGGTCTCCTGGCCTCATGGATAAAAAGGCCACCTGGGAAATGGTGGCACTATGAAGAACATCTCCCTGCACCATGTTCTAGGTGCCTGAAACTTCCCTCCCTGCTCAGTGTTAGGTGGAGGGAGGCACTCCTAGACATCCCTGCCCCTCTTCCTGGAACCTGAGGACATCGGCTACTTCACAAGGTGAACTCGGTAGATGTGAAGCGGTTAAGGACCCCATCATAAGGACCGTGGTTGTATTATCAAGCCCAATGGAGCTGCAAGGGTCCTCCTTACAGGTGTGAGGTTGCCCGAAAGAAGAAAGCAGAGGTCAGTCATGTGATTTCTACCTTGGCAAAGAATGAGGCTGACAACTCAGTCTCTGCCTTATCTCTGATGTTGGCAGGTGCTGGGCAAATTTATGAGAGGCCTTGGCATGTCCATGTTGAATGAATGCCCACTGTGTTCTGAAAGTGCCCTTGTATTAGTGAGGGCTCTTTAGAGGAATAAGCCCTACAGAATCAGTGTATGGTACAAAAATAGAGTCAAAGCAGCTTCTTTCGTTAGGCAGGTAGCTTTCTCAGGTCACCAGAATGGGATGAACCTGCCTCATAGTGATGGTCTTAGCGTGCACAGGGAATTTCCAGGCTCACTCCATCCTTCAGTCCATCTTACATAGACTGTGTGTGNTGTGGGGGGGGGGCATTCAGCTACCACCAGGATGCTGGTAAGCCCACTGGTTCCATCTGTGAGACCCAAGGTGCCCTCCTCTTAGGCCACATACTCATCCCAGGGGACAACACTCAGGGTGCCAGGCTCTGAGTCAGGCTATGGGGACAGAGAGGTGAGAAATGGTTGCCTTCCCTCTGGAGTAGTAAAAGCAACTGACAACAAGTCCCATGAAGTCCTCTCTTCCAGTCTCTAGGCTCTTCAGGGATGGAGGGAGACACTTCTCTTCTATCCCAATAAGGCTGTGCAGTGAACTTTCTGCTTAGGAAGATGTGAGGCTCTAAGAGGTGTGCCTTAGTTAGAGTTTCTACTGCTGTGATAAAACACCATGACAAAACACAAAGAGGTGTGCCTCTTTAACAAGCTTCATGGTTCAGGATTAACAGGTTTCAGGTGTATCTTAAAAAATCCACAGTTCCCAATTCCCTTTAATTGTCTTCGAAAATGCACATACCTTTTAACCTAAAGCTATAGCCTTTTGCTCTGACACCAAGACGTAAATCTGTTGCAGTTCTCTTACAGATACCTACAGGTTCCTGGAAAAAGTTCTGCTGCTGTGTCAAAAATCAGGTCTGGTAAAAAACTAACAGTCTCCAGGGCGTTTTTAACCCCACCCATTTTCAAGCTTATTTTACAGGTCACTCCTCCTGTCTGGGCCAAGACCAACTTACAAAGTGCTCTCCAGACAACGCCAACACCTGCACCAACTCCTGGGACTTCACCATTGGTACTAACTCTCCTGGATCAAGGACACCTACCACTCCCACAGGCTATTTAGGCTTCTGCCCAGAGAATAAACATGTATGTGGTCTCTGGGTTTCGCGTGGTCTCCCCTTCTCTCTTTTCCCCTCGCTATGCTTTCCCGGGGCCACGTGAGAGTATTGCATTAAACATGGGCATCTTTTATTTGATCTGATTTGGTCTGATTGGAATTATTTGCATTGGTGGAGAGGCTCATCTTAAGAAATATTTCTAACAGGGACGAAGTTGGCTTCACCTTATGACTTTTAAATCCATCATTGGGGGAGACCAGGACAGGAACATGGAGACAGGAACTGATGCAGAGGCCATGTAATGTTTATAGGAGCTGATACAGAGGCCATGGAGGGGTGCTGCTTACTGGCTTGTTCTTTATGGCTTGCTCAGCCTTTCTTACAGTACTCAGGACCACCATCCCGGGAGTGGCCCCACCCACAGAGAGCTGAACCCTTCCACATAAATCATCAATTAAGAAAATGCATCTTGCCTGTGGGTCAATCAGATGGGACATTTTCACAGCTGATATTCTGTCTTCCCAAACGACACTGGTTCATGTCAAGTTCACAGACAGACAGACAGATAGACAGACAAACATTGAGCTAGCAGGAAGTGAAATACTGCCTTGGAGGTTTGTGTCAGGACAGGACATCTGTCTAGAGACTCCAAGACCCAGAAACTGCAGAACATGAGTACATAAAGAGTTCCCATCTGTTATGGAAGTTGCTACTCCTGTCCTGTCCCCAGTGTGGACTCTGTAGTGACAGGGGTATAGCAGGTGGTGAATGGAGGCCTACTTTCAAGTTGTCCAGGCTTTGTCTCCCAGCTATGGATCACAGCCCCGATCATACCATAACCCTCAGTAGCTTTCTGCCTTTCAGTGGGGGGTCTCATCTTTCCTTCCTACTTGTCAACAAATTGAACATTGTCCCACAGAAAGAGCCCTGTGAGCTACTCTTAATGCCTACCACATTCACTGCTGTAGGGATGGAGCAACGGCCTTGTCTACTTGAATGCTACTCAACAAAGGGTGTTTTGCAAGGTGCTCATGCATATACCACCAAGGACATCTCATATCCTGGTTCAGCCTTTCTTAGCAGAAGTCCCAAAAGATTCTACCACCAAGGACATCTCGTATCCTGGTTCAGCCTTTCTGAGCAGAAGTCCCAAAAGATTCTAGATAGCCCTCCAAGTTCTCTTTGCAGCCTGGCCTGTGGTAGAGTCCTACTGGTCAAGTGATCCTAACTGGGAACCCCTCCAGATCTCCCTTCGGCCCTCACTTCCACTTCCTCTGCAACTGCCTAGTTGCCTATTAACTGCCCACTGGATGGTGCTTCTCACGTTTGGGTTACCCAAGATGCCTGGAGCTGCGTCACCAGTCAGCTAGTATAAGGGTGAGAGACACCAGTCTCTCTTGCTAACACGAGGCCATGACTACAAGCCGGGTTCTCAGGTGCCATCTGGGATGGCAGTGCCTACAGAGGGCTGTTTTGAGTCATGACATCATGCGCTTGCCTGGACTCCCTCTGTCTTCAGTTCCATCTGACAGAGTGGTTGTGAGTCACTGTGTGTGGGAGGACCCCGCTGGGCCAAATCTCCGGTTCTGGTCCATTTTCCCTTTGGCATAATTGGTCACGCGCCTTCTTTCCAGGCCAGTGCCAAGGAGCGCCTTGCAGAATGGATAATCAATTTCAATAATAAGTTAAATGGGTTTGCTTTTGTTCCCAGAAAGACCCTGCCGGGAGAGGGATTTTTAAAAAGACTCCTGGGTTGAGTTTTACTTCTGAACTTGGGCCTCCAGCTGCTTCTGAGCTAATTGAGTATAGAACATGAATAAACATGGATGGAATGTAGTTCTTTACACCTACATAGACCGCAGGGCTACAAACTCTCCGGTTACCTCTAGGGAGTCTCCCAGTAGGTGCTTGGCAAACACTTCTATAGCCTATGTTGGCAGGACCACGATGGGTCACAGCAGCAGCGTGGCTCTCCACTCTGTTCAGGTGTCATTTCTGAGCCAGTTGTTTCTCCTGGAAATACATGGGTGCCAAGATACATGCACACACACACACACACACACACACACACACACACACACACCTCTGAGCATCTAATAGCTGTTCTGTGTCACTGCGATGGAACACCCCAAGAAGTCTTTGTTTTGGCCCTCAGTTTCAGAAAGTGCAGTCTGTCACAGGAAAGGGATATCAGTAGGAGTCTGTGGCAGAGACTCCTCATGTGGCGGCAGATCAGGGAACAGAAAAAGAAACACCTTCAAAATCTCACCACAGTGACTTCTGCCAATCAGGCCCTGCCTTCTGAAGGCTCTGTGGCCTTCAAAATGTCACACAAGCTGGGTCTAGATGCTCAGACATTAGCCTTAGGAAGACATTTCAGATTAAACTGTAATATCATTTAACTGTGTATTGAAAAACCGAGTCCGGAAATCTGGTGCATTCTGGGACAGACCCGGGGCTGTGCTGTCATTGTGAGGTAACAGATTTTATGTCTCCGAGTAGTGTCATCTTTGTTCTTGGCTCTTTAGGCTCATAACAGAACGTGGTATATAGAGTTCAGTGAGTGAGTGTTTGCTTATTGAATGAATGGCTGGATGGATAATGAGCAAACAATGCTAAGCTTCTTGTATCATTTGGCTCTTCAGTTGAGGATGGACTCCCTCGGGATACTGGTGGGACATGCAAGGGCCAGCTCAGGCTGGCACATCACTTGTCATGATTTGTAAGCATGCTGGTAGCATGCCTCGCCGGCTCCAGGCATGTAATGGAAAGACTACCAATCGAGTGCCAGTCAAGGAGCCTTTCACACAGGGCTTCAGTTCTCGGTGACATGACAGGAGCCCTGCATAAGTGATCCTCTCTTTGATAAGTTCTCAAAGCACCTATAAACATCTTTGCAGTGCGATATCTTAGAGCTCCTGGCGCTGTAACCAGGGGACGTTTCTTTGCTTGAAATCTAGATCAAGACCTTGTTTTGCATTTAGGGCCATTTCATAGTGAAGCTCTGTGGTGTAATGCTGTGTACACACATAGCCAACAAGCTGCTAGGCCTGTGAGGGCTGCATAGGGAATGGAAGGGGGGCAGATTTGTCCTCTATGTCTGATCACCCAGTGAGTAGAAAGGCAGGACGAGCCAACCACACTGCTTGAAGTTTCTTCTCTCTGCTTTTCCTATAGTACCAGGAGAATAGAGCTGAGGAGACAGAAATGTGCACTGTGTGGCTCCCCACAGATCTCACTTCAAATGGACGGCTTGGGGTAGCCTGACCATTTCTTGTTGAGTATGGAAGACTTTACCATTTAGAAAAACAACTGACAAACTCCCTTACCAGCTTACTAACTAACCAACACACATACCCACCGACTAACCAACCCATTTGCCAATTCATGCATCAGCTACCCAAGCTACTCACCAATTTACCAACTAACTAACCCACCCACTAGCTTACTAGCCAAATGATCATAAACTAACTCATCCAACCAACTAACCAATCCCCCTCCCCACTGATGATTAACTCATCCACTTACAAAGTAACTCTTACCAACTAGCTCACCCAGAGGCTTATCAGGTAACAAATCTGCCCACAAATTAACCAACTTGCCCATTCACCACCAACTAACTTATCTGACTATTGACTTACTACTAACTAACAAAACTAACCTCCTACAACTGACTAACATATCCATTCACTAAATTGCTAATTAAGACACCTACCAACTAACCAACCCACCCGGGGAGGTCAGGCCCAACCAGAGCAACCTTCCCCTAGTTTAACACACAGCCAGCTGACTAGTGCAGAGTTCCATGTCAGACTTTGGACTCCTTGTTGTGGCAGCTAATTTGATGATGAAAGTGCCAGACTCACTCAATGACGCCCTGCTCACACTAGGAAGGGATTCTGCAGTGTGTGTTACTGTAGCATGGAGGTCTCCAGGTCGGCTCACAGCTCCACCATCTTGTTTGGAGTGCTGGTTCAGCGCAAATGTCCCCCACAGTGCTGTATCCAGCATGTCAGAGCAAGGCTTCAGAAGTGTGTTCCGCGTGCCCACAGACCCATGGGTTTTAGCTAAACTCTTCCATCCAAACCGTTTCTTGGACAGAAGCAACACTGAGGGATCTTGTGACAGTGGAGTTTGAATGTGGAGTTTGAAGCCTCAGACAACACTGTGGAGCTGGAAAAGACATATTCTTATGCTAAAGTGCTTACTTTGCCTGGCTCAGTGAGAAGGGGTTAGGTGCTGTCCAGTGTCCTCAGCTGGCCCATGTGGTACCCCATGAAGGAGTAGGTGTTGGCTGTTGCTGGTGCCCTTTAAGGCTTTAGTGACCTAGGAACAGCATCATTCTGGCTTCTTAAACTTCTCCCTCCCTCCCCCATCAGTAAGCACAGGTGTGGCTGGGGCAGCCACCAGCAGTGTTGTGGTTGCCTGAAGACCACCTCCTGGGGACAGTAGATGGATCCGAGTGTTTCACCCTCTGGGAGGTTTAGCTGCAGCCTTCTTCTCTCTTTACTTGGGACTCCTAAAGGACATCAGCCAATCACCCACTCCCCTAACTACCAGCAGTCCTTGGGCTATGCTGCTTGAAGCTGTGAGCATAGGAACAGGACGAGTCTGAAAGTTCAGCCTCTCTCTGATGATGCTCTGAGTGGCCTGGGGGTGCCATGAAGTCTCCCTCAGCTTGTCCAAGGTGCAGTGAAGGACCTTTGTAGGGCAAATTCACATTTCCCTCAGCTGACTGTGGGAACGCTCTCGGTGAGGCCATTGGCTTCTCACTGAACACGTCCCTGACCCATCCTTTCAAATCTTCCATCTGTTCATTCAGCCATACCCATCGGATGCACATCACATTCTGGATCCTCCATGCTGAACATTGTGTGGGGACAGCACAGGTGTGGTTGGAACCCTGAAAGAGCTTGGGAAAGCCACAGGCATTGCTAATAAGAGGCACGGCTGTAGTGTGCCCGTTGGTGGTCAGTGGCCCCATCTCGTCTGCTTGCACCACCCCTTTCCTGTCCTTGTCACCCCTCTAGCCACTCTCCATGAGGTCAGCCAATGCTCTCCCCTTTCTACTGTCCCCAGTATCACCCAGACACATTTCATAGCCTGCCTGTCTCTTTGGACCATCAAAGTTGCTGATGTGCCTCTGCTGTCTTGCCCTTGCAATAATTGTCCCTCCCAGACTACAATAGAAATCTTCAATAGTGTATGACCACGAAAGAGCTCTCTATACTTCCACATGCACTCCAGGATGCTGGAGGCCTGGGTACCACCAGGTAGTTCTGCCTGCTCTCCTTTCTGACTACTCCTTCCAGTATGATTCTGTTGCATACTAAGCTGTCCAGCTCCTCTCATGGCTGCTTCCTGTCCATGTCACCAGCTGTCAAGTTCCTTTCAGCCCAGCCCTGGCCTGCCCTCACTCCATCTGAAGTATTTCTTGAAAAATCCCCCTCGGAGATAATAATCAGTCTTCCCTATTGTTCTTCTATGCCTCCGCCCTTGTTGTCCCTGCAGCATCACTTAGGTGCAGTGGCTTGTTTACAGTGAAGTGCATCTTGTGAAAAGCCTGTTCTAAAGTCACTGGGGAGCTCAAATTACCCCTAATGCCCTCCGAGCTCTGCAAGAGCCATGCATGAGGCTTGGTGCCAGGAGGTATGCACATGAGCATGTACATTTGTGCGCGCGCGTGTGTAGATACCAGTATGCGACTGTGTGTTTCTTTGAACTCATCTCTGCCCAGGGCCCCAAGCTGTGCATGTTCCAGAGGGCTCTGGCTCACCTGAGTGCCACCATTCGTGTCCTTCTCATCAGTTCAAGCCAGATCTTATGCGTTCAATTCCCACAAGATCCTTTTAGGGTCCCTTAGAAGCTGGGGCAGACACAGCATCTCTCTTTGGTTCCTTGCTCAGTGCGGAGTCTCTTACACCCTTTTCTGACTTGAGTGGCCCCAGATGGATCTACTTTGCCTAACCCTCTGGTTTTAGCTCAATGTGGCCATAATAGCTCAGGACCACTGTGTAGCCCATACCCAGTTCAGAGGCCCCTCTGCGATCCAGGCCTTGAGCTCTGACTTTACTTCAGATGGGTGTCATCTCTTGCCTCCTTTCAGACTAGAATATGCTTGCAGCTGCAGATAACACACACATCTGTATGTTAGGTCAGCTTTTCCTGGTATGTGTAGCAAAGGGGGTGGGGCTTACTCTTATGGATCACACGTCTGTGCCTGTATGTTTATTCTTCTCAGACTGTTTGAAGCTCCGCAAGAGCAGAAAGTGCTTAGGTCCTAGTCGTCATTGTTCCTTTGTGCTCTAAACAGTGCCTGCCACTCAGAGGACCCCTGTTCCTACTGCTGATAGATGTGAATTTTCAAATAAAGTTGGTGGTGGTGGGTGGGGTACCCACGGAGGACAATGACTGCTTCTGTGCCTTCTGAACTCGCTTACTCTTCCCTTCCCACCGTGTGAGCTTCCATAGGGCTGTCTGTGTAGGGAGAGAGAAGGCACACACATTTGTAATAATAGCCTTGTTTGTGGACACATTTAAGGAGCCACTCTGGGATGTTTCTTCCTACCATTTCCAGGGTAGCCAGGGCAATGTTGGGCCCCTGTTGTAGAAACCCACAGTGCTGTTTGATGAGCACAGTGATGAGAGGCCAATGGGAAGGGAGAAGACGCCTAAGATAGAGGGCTTCCTGAACAGGGGGTCATCAAGCTGGGTGGGTCAGTCTCCAAGCTCCCTGGATGAACATGGGCCAGGGAGAGAGACAGGGCGTTGCATGTGGGGTCTAGGTGTGTGGGCTGGGCAAGGTGCTATCGGTCAGAGGCTGCAAATGCGTGTACTTGCAGCTGCAGCCCCTGATGTCCTCTGAGTCCTCTCTGGTCCTGTAAATGAGCGACTCTCCTTCCATGCACAGCTGTGCTCTGAGCACTCTGTACACCAGGAAGGAGCCACTTCTTTGTCTGTGCTCTGGAGGCTCCTATCCCAGGAGGACACGGAAGACCTCTGGATGTCTCTGGGACTTTCCAGGTTGCCTCTCCCTCCAGGCACCCTTGGGTCTTTAGGATCTGCCACATGGAGGTATCCATAGACCCTAGTATGTGCACCCAGGAGAGTCTTCTACTCCACAGAGACATGTGTCACATGTAACTGTGTGTGCCCTTAAAGACACTGGGTCCTTGCTTTTTAGTATTGCCATTGCTGACATGTTTCCAACTAGCTTTTCCTTCCTCCTCTTTCTTACTTAAGGGACTGATACTTTATTTTGCTCAAATTCATATTTGAAGCCCTAGGCCCAGCCCACCTGCTGCCTCCCCCAACCCCGTTCCTCAGGGTTCTTGGGACAGGGATAAGATCCCTTGGGCTAAGGAGGGAGACCCACAGCCTTCTTCCAGATCTTTCCCAGGGTGCATCACTCTGCCACAGGCAGGGGAGGAAGTCAGGGGAGCGTGAGGTAATCGAGCTTGCACACAATTTATTAACTCTGACTTGTAAATTAAAACACCAGTGGTACAAATTAGGGCTGAATGGAGAGTAAATAAGACACTGTCTCTCCTCTCCTGGCCTGGAGTGGAGCATCTCCAAGTCACAGTGGAAACCTTCCCAGGGCTGGGCACATGGTTCAGGACCTGCTAGCATCCTGGCTCTGGATCTTGTGAGAGGAGACCCTCAGATCTACAGGGCTGCCTGCCTGGAAAAGCTGTGGCATCTGGCATGTGTGGCCTCCTCCCAGACTATATTCTATCCCAGAGAGGGTAGACTAAAGGGAGACCCCCTGGTCCAAGGATCAGCTCAGAGCTAGGCTGGCCGACAGCTTCCTGCATGCTTTCACGCCACCTGTGAAGTCTTGTTCTGGACATCTGGAGCCTCTGTCCAGCCGCATTGGTGTCTGGAGTCTCTCGAAGTCTGAGTCGTTGCTGGCTCCACCATGGGGTAGCAAGGCAGGAGGCCAGGACTCTATTAGCAGGCAGGCTCGCTGGAACAGAGACATGTCTTTATCAAGCTCCCCTGGGGTCCCCTTGCCTGCTGCCCTTGATGAGTTTAAATCACACCAATCAATTCTGGCCACACAGGCCCCAGAGGGAGGCCAGGATGGAGCAGCAATCACTCCTTGACCTTGACCGCAGCTGCCAGGGCTCTGTTAACCCAGGACAGAGGGCTTGACTGTGCACCAGGGGACTGCTCATCTTGGCTGGATTTCCTTCTCAGTAAGTGGTGGGTTTATAGGAACAGGCAACATCACCCCTGTTGTACCCCAGTTTCTTCAGTCACCCTCATTCCCTTCCTTGCTCTTGGTGCCCACACATTTGGGCTCTGGTCATCACATGACCTTAGCCTTCTGCAGGTGGAGGGACTCAGGCCTCAGGACGTGGGGGCGTAAGCTTGAGGACAA
>LOEQ01000336.1:598944-615458 GCA_001685075.1 Bramus lutescens | reverse complement strand
TATCTATCTATCTATCTATCTATCTATCTATCTATCTATCTATCTTCTGTCAATCATGTATCATCTATCTCTCTTTCAGAATTACTTATTCTTTGATAATGTTATGCCTGTATATAATGCATGTTTATTACATCTGCTCCATTCCCATCCCTTGTCACCATCCTACTCCCTCTAGACCCCTTCTTTATCCCAACAAGTCTCTTTCCTATTTTTATATTTTTTTATGATCTATTTAGTTCAGTTAGGGATACATGGCCATAGGTGTATTAATTAAAGCATAGGCTTCTTACCAGAGGCTACACCACTGAAGAAAAGTGACTCCCTCTCCCCTAGCAGCTAACAAGTGCCAAAAACTTCTCAGCCAGGGTGGAACCTCATGAGCACCTCCTCTATCCATGTTGGAATGTTTCCTGGCTTTATCCTGTGCATCTTGTGGAGGTCCCATGGCTTCTGCGAGTTCATGTGCACAACAGCACTGCTGTGTCAAGACAACAGCATATTTCACAGCGCTGGTCCCCATCCTCTGGGTCTTGCATTCTTGCAAGCTCCCATTTCCATGAGCCATGAAAGGGAAAGATGTCCTGTTTGGGGTTGAACACTCAACAGTCACCTTTTCTAAACAACTTGGCCAGTTATGGGTCTCTGTATTAACCATCTTCTCCAACCAAGACCGACAGAAGCGCTAACATATGGATGTAAATATAAGCATTGAAGGTGGTTTGACAGAGTGTCCATTTAATGACGTAATTGCAGTAGATTCTCCCAAAGGGCATATGATATCCTAAGCCATGGAATTTGGCCAGGTTTATAGCATGAGGCATGAATTCCCTCCTGTGGAACAGGCCCCAAATCCAGTCAGAAAGTTGTTGGTTACCCCTGTAACAATCACGCTACTATTGCATCAGTGGGCACAATACTGCCCTGGCAGGTTAGGACCATAGCTTTCAGGGTTCACAGCTGGAAGAGCCTGTTGATGACTTTTCTTTCCCAACAGCATACAGAACATTTTGCGCTACTGTGAAAGCTAGTCAGCAGGAAGAAAGCTTCCAGTTTAGTCCCAGCTTGGTTTCTGTGTGCCCAAAGGACGTGGCACTTTCAGTAATAGGGTCTTACAGTCTTGTTCTGGTGGGCAACCAAGGGTGAAGACAAGAGCCTATATATTTCAGGTGTCTCTGGGCTCTCACTGATTAACAACTCATGATTAACAACTCACACCCAGCACTGGAATTTTCATTCAATAACCTATGGCTTCTGGTAGAATCATTCTCCACCCATTCAAGGCACCTCTCTTCATAGTCCTGCTATGAGTCTCTGTAGTGTGTTTCATATACTATTAGTTAACCATATTAACCTGCCCTCCTCTCCTTCTCCCTGATGCCTGCTTAAATTTTTTCCACCTCCAGTCTTACCTATAATTCTGTGTCTTATACTCTATCTTCCCCATACGTAAGGTCTTTCCCCATCCTCCATCTCTCTTTATTCATCCCCTAGATACTATTTGGATAAAGGGAGTCTATATACAATTCCATATATGCCAAGAAATGATGAAGAACCCACTCTTAATAAATTCTAACATGTTTTACTTAAAGGAAAAGAGCCTGAAGCTGGCTTACATCAATCAGGCAATTAAACACATAGTTCAAAACTTCCACACTCTGAAAAGAAATCCCCAGGCTTGGGTGGGTTTCACCAGTGAGTTTTATAGAGAGTTGAATATGCAGCACATTCATATGTATTTTTTTAAATGGGATATTTTATTAATTCTTTGAGAATTTCATGCAATGTATCTTGATCATATTCACTTCTTAACTCCAACCATATCCACCTCCCCATGCCCTCCCACGTTTGTGTCCTCTTTTTCTCTTCTTTAAAAAAATATCCCATCAAGCCCAGTTTGTGCTGTTCATATGCTCTTGGAATGGGGCCATCTTTTGAGACATGGTAGACCTGCCATGGGCCACATCCTTAAAGAGAACTGATTCTCCCTTCCCAAGAAGCTGTGTCCATGTCCTCAGGTAAGGATTGGCGTTCAAGAGCCCCTCCCTCTCCTTGCCAGGTTGGTGCCCAGCCTGATCTTTTTCAGGTCTTGTACAGGCAGCCACAGCTGCTGGGAGTTCCTGAGTGCAGCAATCCTGTCATGTTCAGATGCCACTGTTTTGCCCTGGTTCTTACAGCCTTTGAGTCTTGCAACCTTTCTGTCTGCCACAATAGTCCCACACACACACACACACAGTGTGTGTATGTGTGTGTGTGCACATGTGATATAGTCATCCTATTTGTGGCGGAGAACCCCACTGACATTCTCTGTACTTTGTGAATTTCTACATTATCCATCACCTACTGCTCAAAGACACTTCCCTGGCAAGGACTAAGCACCACATTAAGAAATAGGGGCATAGTCTCTGTAGGGCTTTTTTTCTCAAAGAATTGGGGAGGGGGTGTCACTTTATATTTCATGTTATAAGACTGAAATGCTTGAGAGTCAAGCTAAGAAAAGCAACACAAGGGCAGACCGCTGAAGGTTGGTGCCATTCGTGACTAGAGGTACAGAAACGCGTTACCAGACTGAGTCATTACATAGAAACTATTTGCCGAGCACTCAAAGTCAATGGAACCCACTATAGTAAAAGGGAAAAGAAAATGAAAAGGATAGAAATAAATATCACAGTAAAGCATTTTATGAAATTCAGTCTAATTCATGACCAAAACTGTCAGCAGGCTAGGAACAGTCAGAGTGCCTTTCACCTGGTCAAGGAATCTTCTAGAAACCTCTAGTTAACACTCACACATGGAGATGAAGATCTTAATCCATTCTTTCTAAGACCAGGAAGGCAAGGCAGATGCACACTTCAACCTCTCGTTACAGACAGGGATTCCTTGGTTGGGCATTGAAACAGAAAGGCTGTTCAAACTGGTAAAACCAAAAGAAAATGAGGGACAGTGCCCAATAACAGGAGGATTGATATCCCCAGGAAATCGAGCAAAAATATAGCTTATATAAGTGTATAAAATATAACTTACATGGACTATGGCAATGCTTAGTTGTATTATTCACTAGAAAGAAAGAAATACAATTATCATGGTTACTTGTGTATGGTGCGACTGCCTGCACTCAAAACCCAAGAAACCTGAAGAGGCATTGCTCAGATTAGTCGGCTCAGGGCTTAGCAGATGCAGAATATAAAGTCAATAGAAAATATCCGTCCTATTTCTATGCACTGAGAATGAACAAACAGAAACCCAAATCATTATAAACATCAATAATATTCCACTCAAAGCAAAATATTTGTCTTTAAATACAACATATATGAGCAGAATAGTATCTGAGACAGAAATATAGGAGCAGAAATGAAAAAAAGACACAGGGAAATGAAGAGATACACCATGCTCACTACTGGGAAGTCTCCATACAGTTAAAAAGTCTATTCTTCCCCAGTAGTCCTATAGCTTCAATGCAATTCCAGCCAAAACTCAAGCTGACAATTAACACAGAGGCCCAAGGTTGGTCAAGGTGCAGAGAAGAGGCTGTCAAACCAGCCCGAAGCGGATCACCTCTGTCATGCTCTATCCCAAAGCTCAGGGGTTTCCATAAAAGAGGGGACAGAAGGGCTGTAGGAGCCCGAGAGATTACAAGGACAGAATGTGTTCTGCCTGCAACAGGGCGGGTGCACATGTGAATTTATGTTTGTTGGCATAATATGTTCAAAACCTGTCCAAGCGCAAGTCAGACAAAATCCCAGCATGGAGAGAGGAGGTGGCTACAAAGTCCTGGCCCTAAATGAGAGCTGTCGGCAATTGCTAGCTGCTGGAAGAGTCGGCTTTCTTGAAGGGGGTGAGCCCATGCTTAGGAGAAGACCACACAGCCAAGAGTATAAGGGTAGCACAGACAGGACTCTGTGGGTTAAAGGAAAAAGAAGAAGCAAAGTTAGTTGGGTAGGGAAGGGTGTGCACCTGGCAGAAGCTGGGGAGAAGGGTGGATACAAACAAAACACATTTGGCAAAAATTTCAAAGAACCAATAAAAATGAGAAAAATATATAGAGGAAAAAAGGGGGTAGAAGAAATGAAACAACTTTTCAAAAGAAGAAACCCTTTGGGCCCGGCCTTGATTCCGACTTCAAAGCTATGGTCATGGAGACAGTGGCATACATGGTGGAGATGGAAGTCTGAGTCAAAGCAACAGAAGTCTCAGAATCCTCCTCCCCCATTATGTTAAGTCCACTCGACACAGCTGCCTTAAAAGGGGGCTGGCTCTCTCTTTCAGCAAGTGGTGCGGGAATAATTGGGCACTCATGTATAAAGGAATCTGGATTTAAACTACATGCTTCATACGAAAGCAAAGTCAGCAAGGGCCACAGGATCAGTTGCTAAAGCTAGGCTGTGAAATAATTTAAAGGGGAAATTTAGGAGTCAATGAAGTGACCTGAGAGGCAAAGGATTCCAAGAGTGTGACCCACAGAAGAAATGGGGGCACCCCTGTTAAACCAACAGCTTCCGCCATGGGGAAGCCCCGTGGAGATGATAAGGAGACTGGTGTGCATCACATCGGATAGCAGAAGTCTGTCCACAATACTGGAACTCTCAGTCACCAACCAACCCTCAGAAATAGACGGCCCCATGGGTAAGATAAGTCACTGAACAGAAAGCATGCTAAATAAAGTGTGTGGATGATAAATAAACTGAGAAAAAGACTCTTAATATTATTGGCCATTAGAAGACACAAACCGAAACGGCTGGCTATGTGATGCCTCCGTGCACCTGTTCCATGACTAAGTGCTAGTGAGGAGGTGGTGCAGTCCAAACAGACATGCAAGGCAGAGGGGAATTCAAGACACATTTTAAGTTCAACAAAAGTCTCTGAGACCTGTTTCTGGGGCTCACTATGGGCAAAGAGGGGCAGCTGAAGCTTTCCCAGGGTGAGGACAACCCAAGACACCTCAGCTGCTGAGAGAATAACCCCTACTGCTCTTCTGTGCGATGGCAGAGGATTTGCCGGGATGGTGGATAAATATTGATTGACATCTGCAGCACGGATGTGTCTCCCTAGGCTTCTGCCCATGATAACTCTGGAAAAACTGAACCATGACTCCAAGGAAGAGATCAGTGACTGTTGGTGGCAAGGGGTGAAGAGTTGGTAACTGCAGAGGAGTGGCTTTTGGGAGGACTCGAGGTATCTAGATTGTTCTCAGTCCCGCAGGTCTTCTAATCCACTCACTACACACCAATTTAAAAAGGATTAAGTAAATTTTCGACTATATAGGGGCAGGGCTATAGCAGGCCTATCAGTGTGTTTGGTATCATTGGTTTCATTCCTGTTGGGTGCCCAGAAGGCTCTACTGTCTTGCTGTAGGATAGATGATTGGGAGCTCACAGACACGCTGAGTGTGGATACCCAGGCTCTAGATAAGCACTTTGTCTTGGTCACCCAGAAAGGTTGCCTAAGGCTTACTTGCCTATGACCAGCTTCTAAAGGGTCCCACTTGGTATAACAGAACATTTTATCCTGTGTCCTGACTCTTGATGGGCCCTGCTCAGCCACCACATGCACAGGACCTTAATAACAGACTGTGCCCACTCCCAAGAGTATCTACATGACACGGCCAAAGCCCCTGATCTGACACCAGCTCTCAGTGTGGATCACTTGTAACTCCCCTACCCCAGGTCTTATTCTTTCAGCCCTCTCAAAACACTAACAAGGCACCCTGTGGTGAGGGTGAGGTTTGTGCTCCACTCATTAGATGTCCCTGGGACCCAGACAATGAAGTAGATGGCACAGAGTTGTGCACAGCCCTGTAGGTGTATCAGGACTGTCATACCTAATGAGAGATCTTTGAGTTTGAATGAGCTAGAGTTCTTCCTGGGATCATGGGCTCTAGTGGGTGCACAAGGGTCAGAGCGCATGCTGTATAGGGAACTGTCCAGTTTGCTCTGGGCTGGGGTTGAGCAGTCAGTGTATTTCCAAAGGTGGGACTGTCTATACTCCCAGCAGAGGATGGGCTCCAAGGTGACCCATGCCGCAGCATGGTAAAGTAGGCTTTATCTAGAACTATCAAGACAGGGCCAGGGACCACCACCATGGGAGGTAGACGTAGATAACAATATATCCATCATGGGCAATGGGGAGCACAGATGGGGATTGGGTATGTGTGTGAGGAGGGTTGGAAATCACTATCAGGAGACAGCAGGAGAGAGGGACTCAGGCTAAGCCTACCTTACAGAATTACTGAAGACTGTCCAGAGAGACAGACGTCCCTTGGGGACTGTAGAGGATGAGAGCCCCTCAGCTATGGATCCTGATGCTGGAGGGTTCTGATTGTCCTGGCTCACCTAGATCCTCACTAGCCTGGCCTTTTCAGGAGGTGGACAGACGGACACTGGACTGAGTAAGATCAGGAGCCACTTCTGTACTTCGCTCAAGCGGAAGGATCTTTGCAGGAAAAACCATTTCCTTGCAGGGCCCTGGCCTGCGCCTCTTCCAGGTCCCAATAATGAAGTGTCTTTGTGTGTCCTTATTTCTCTTCTCCCCGTGGGAGTCAGAGAGTGGGTCACCACGTGGCAGTGTTTGCACCAAACCCTGGCTCTGCTGCCCATGAGTCTGTAGCAAATTACACAGGGGGCCTATGGGACTGGCCCATGCATGCTGGTGCTGGCTCATGCCAATTACAGGCTGAGTGATGAAGCTGCCTTGTGTCATCTCGCTGGTGCATGGCAACAGCAGGTGAATGCTATAGTTTATGATTTTCAATTATAAATCAAATAGGCTGAGTTCTCGCTTCTCTTAATAAAGGTTGTAAAAGCACTGAAGTGTGGATGGTGTCTGCAGGAGGGCTTGGGGGGGGGAAGCAGGTTGAGTCTAGCTTTGGGAGAAACATATCTGAATAAGCACCCAGGGGAGATAGATGTAGAGCATCCTCTTAAGGACTGTGGGTGGGAGTGAATTGTGCAGCCAGCACCATGCACCTAGCACCCAGCTTTGCCTTGGATCCCTCTGCCAGGCTTAGTGCTAGGTTTTGAGCCTGAGCTGGTTTCAACAGATGCAGGGTGGTTATGTTGGCTTCTGGACACACATCTCCGGGGACCACAGGATGGTGTGAGTCTCTCCATGTGCACCATCAGGGCTATACTCAAGATGGTGGCTGATGAGGTGGAGCAAGGCCAGATCTGAGATGTGGATGGCTTCCTTGGAGAACCTGACTTACGCTTTAGCTGTTCAGGAAATTGTGTGTGTGGGTGCACTTACGTGTCCCTGTTGTGGTTTGAGCAGGAGATGTCCCACGCAAGCTTCTATATTTCAACCTTTGGTTGAAGCTACTAACACTGTTTGGGGGGAGATTGTGGGATCTTAAAAGATTTGGAGCCTTGCTGGAGGAAGTGAGTAATTGGTGTGGGTCTTGAGGTGTTCGAGCCCAGCCCCCCCTTCCTGTTCTCTGTCAGGTTCCTGACTGAAGATGCAATGTGATCAGTCAGCCTCTGGCTCCTGCCACACACCTTTCCAGCCATGGTGGACTGTGTCCCCTTGAACTGTATGTTCCCTCTCCTTAATCTGCTTCTTGTCAGGTCTTTTGTCAGAGCAGCAAGAAAGTAACTGATACAGTCCCCAGATTTCTTTCCCTGCCTGCAAGTAATGATAACTCCATGGACAGGAAGCTTGGTCATTATTGTGGACTTCTAGAGGGCTGTTCGTGGTTAGTGCTATGGGGAGATAAAAGAAGAGAATACATAGGGATGGGAAGAAAAGGCACGGCTAGAAGTATGAGGGGTCACGGAACATGGCAATGGGGAGCAGATGGCAGGCAGGGCCAGGAGATAGGGGCCAGCTTATGGATGATGAGGAAAGGGGCCAACGCACAGAAGATGAAGGTAGGATCCTGCGCTTGGCAGATGAAGGTAGGACCCAGCGCATGGCACATGAAGGTAGGGTCTGGCACATGGCAGATGCAGGTAGGGGTCTGCATGTGGCAGGTGGGAGCTGCTGGGGGGCAGGCGCATTTGTGTCTGTTAATGAGCTTGGAGGTGTAGACTTGGAGTGAACATGGAGGCCATGGAAGGAGATTTCTCCTTTGAAGGAGCAGCTTGCACAGTGGGTAGGAAGGTTCTGTTTATATTCAAAACGAGCCACACCATGAGGCAGCTGTTATGGGATGGTGAAGGTGGGTTTTCACTAAGGGAAGGGTCTGGGAGGGTCATCCCTGGGATTGGGAAAGGTGGGGCTTCACTGAAGGAGGAGTTTGGAAGGTCCTCTCTGGGAGTTGGATTCAGGCTTTCAGGAAGGTTTTCTTTGCAGTACAAGGCATGAGTCCTGACTGGGCTGAATTGGTTCTTCTGCCCTCTACCCGCGGACATCTCAGCCTTCAGAAGAGTGACTCAATTTCCTTCATGTGTTCCTTATCCAATCTGTGGTGTTCTGTGACAGCAACACAACAGAGTAGAGGCAGGCCCCATCGGAGAAAACTTGAGTTACAGTAACTTCAAAGGGAACAGTTCTGTAAGCATGCAGGTGAGTTTCCATAGTGACAAGCCAAGGACCTAGGAGTTTCTAAGTGTTGTGAAGGGTTTGCTTAGGGCTGGGTATGAGGATAACTCGCTGAGGGAGTCTGAGGCATGGTCCCCAGGCTTCTCTGACAAACAGAGCAGGGAAGTCTCTGACTGCATACCCTCATATCCAGGAAAGCTGGGACTGTGACTGGCCTGGGAGCAGCTTAGCGGGGGAAGACCCAGCCAGTCCTGTGCAGAGAGGTGACTGTGTTATGTGGCCTCCCACTGGAGCCAGGATGCAAAGGAACGAACAAAGACGCCTGACTTGGAAACTGCAGGGACTGGGGACTGTTAGGGATTGATTGTATCTCTTCAAAACTCTTGGGGAATGCCTAAGCCCAAGTATTGCAAAGTGACCTTGTTTGGAAATGGAGTCACTGTGTTGCCATGACTTCAGAGAGGTCATCTGGTCGGATGAGTGCTGTCATGAAACAAAGAGCCTTGGGGCTAACGAGGTGGCTCAGTGACTAAAAGCACTTGCTGCCCTTACAGAGGACCAGAGCTTGGTCCCCAGCACCCACACTAGCAGCTCATACTCTCTGCAACCCCAGTTCCAAGGGAACTGACTCCTTGCTCTGGACTCCATGGGCACCCGCACACATGTGCACATACCCACCCGCAAATGTGAACACATACACAGAATTTTTTCCAACATGTTATTTTTATTGATTGTTTGGGAATTTCACATAATGCACCCCGGTCACAATTCCCAGTATTCCCATGTCTGTCTTGTTACCCCCACACCCCAAAAAGAAGAAAGAAAAGTAAAACAAAAGCCCACAAGTCCAGTTTGTGTTGCCCATATGCTCACTGGAGCATGGCCAAACTCCTGATGGCCAGTTCCTTAAAGAAAAACCGAGCCATTCCCACCCCTGCCGGAAGCCATCAGTTGTGGAGAGCTGCACTTTAGCATCCTTATCACAAGTTTTAAGAGTTCTCTTAGATGACTTCCTGTCTAGAATGTTACTTTTTGGGGGGCAGGATGGGTTGTTGCAGAAATCTTCTATGCACTTTCTGTACTGTGAGTCTGCAGTCGTCGATGTCATTGCAAATGTAGCTTCCCTGCTCTTTACAGTCAGTGGGGGCACAGATCACTGACTTACACATGGTTTCTGGCAACAGCATGGACCATGGACATCCACATGGCCTCCAGTGGCAGCATGGTCTCTGGTGGCAGTGTTAATGTCTGTGGCCAGTGTTACCACTGAAGGCCATATGGATGTCTGTGGTCTGTGCTGTTATTTGAAGTCATGTTGATGGCTGTGGGCCGTACTGCCATTGAGGGCCATGAGGGTGTCCATAGTCCATCCTCCAGCCTAGGACTGTATTGATGTCAATGGTCAAGATGCCGTTGGACACCATGTTGAGGTCCAAGATCCATGCTGCTGCTGGAGGCCATGTGGATGTGGTCTGTGCTGTTGCCTGAATCTGTATTGATTGACTGCTACTGGGGATCATATTGGTGCTTGTGGTGATGCCCTGGAGGCCATGCTGTTATCTGTGGCCTGTGTTGCCACTGAGGGCCATGATGGTGTCCATGGCTCATGCTGCAGCAAAGGGTGGTGTTGTTGTCCATGCTCTGTACACACAATTTTTTAAAGGCGGGACTTGGGCCCAGATACACACAGAGAAGATGGCACATAGAGACGGAATGGAGCTCAAGGCTACATCTGTAAGCCAAGGGATGCTGAAGTCGGGAAACAAGCCGACGGGAACCAGAGAGAGAACCAGGAACCACAACCTCTCCCTGAGACTCCTACGATACTTCCTTTTCAACTTCAGCCTCCTTATGAGCAGCCCTGGGTCACTGTTCTTTCAGTCACTGGCTTTATGGCGCTTTGAGGGATGATGCTAACCATTTGCCTCTGTGCTGAAGTCCCACTCACATGTCCCAGCTGAGAAAACAGTCCCCATTGGGTACTGTCATAGATGACTTCACCTAGATGTGAGCCCTGACCTATCACCTTGATCATCAGGTTTCGAGACAAGAAAAAGAAGAAGAAAGAAAAGACGCCTTAGTTACTTTTCTATTGCTGTGAGAACGTTTGGGGAAAAGCGTTTACTGTGGTTCACAGTTCCCGGATTCAGTCCATCATGGCGTGGAAGTCAGGCAGCAGGAGACAGAAGTAGTGGCTCGCATTGAATCTACAAAAATCTGGAGATGGGAGTCAAGAATGCTTTTGCTTATTTTGAATGTAGAAGAGTTTTTTATCTGAAGGAAAGGAAGACTATCACGCAGATTTTTGTATGTGATTGATTCCTGGAGATGGTGAGATACTAAGTGAATAAGGAGTATATGTGTTCAGAGAGGAGGTGGGGTGGCTACGTGGCATCTTGACACTGACTGGAGCAAGGGCAATTGGACTTGGACTGGACATGGGATTGACACTGATGCCAGGCTTAAGTTCCAAGAGCTTATTCTGCTCCAGAGCCTAAATCTGTACATTGGGCTTCAGGGCTGTGTGATGCCTTGGGGATGATAAGGTCTGCTCTTTTGTTTGACTCCCCCACCACTACCATATTTGGGGGAAGTCACCAAGTCTGTGACAGAGAGGCTCACAGACTTGAAAATGACTCAGCAAGAAAACCGTGAAATCTGTGACAGAAATCTGTGGTTGAAACCCTCCCCCAGGCAGCCTGTTCTTCAAGTCCCCTGCAGCAGCTCCGTCTCCCTCTTATCGGCAAGGATGTAGTCAAGGCATCCCTGTGCAAGGCAGATGGAGCTTTTTGACTGTGAGCATCTGTCCCTTCAGTGTTGTTTCTGATTGTTTGTTCATTTGTCAAGGAGGAAAGCAGAGGTAGAAGTGGCTGCCTCCCTTTCTCTGCCACAGCGGGACAAGGATTGCCAGAGATCTGAGCTTAACTCCAGATGGAGAATTATGGCAAAGGTGGATGGACTTGGAGAAACCAGCCACAACAAGCAATAGTCAGAGTGGGAACAGCCTTATTCACTTCCCAGCTCATTAACATGATAAATCATCACAGCCAATCATAAATGACCCCAGGAAGGCATTAGTCACTAATAATACTAATTAGTACCATGGATTAGGCTCATTCAGCCACACAGTGAATGAATACTAATTTAGTGCCTACTATGAACCAGACCGAGTTTGCATTCTGGGGACATGGTGCAAGGCAGACAGCCCCACTCTTCACTGTTCTAGGAAAGTCAGGTTAAAGAGACTTTGCAGTGTGGACCTGTGGAGACTCTGGCTCCTTTCCCTGCCTTAGATGAACTCCTTTTGTAGACTTAGAGGAATTTCTAAGGAGTAAAGTAAACAAGCCATCTATTGGCAAAGGGAGGCATTGTTCAGGTTACTCTGGCAAACCCATGTCACAAAGCTGAAAGATAGAGCTGGTTTAGATAAAGGCAGTGTGAGTGCTCTCTTAACTACTGTTAGTGGGGAAGGGGGGAAGCAAGCAACAGCCACTTCAATCACACACTGCTGAATAAACTCAGATTGTGGCATGCAGCCAGAACAGTCCTCAGGGGAAAACACACGAGTGGAAATCAAGATCTGAAAACAGAATATGACTTTAGAATTATGACAATTATATCCGTTAGCTGTGGTTGCATAACAAACCCGAAGCTTAATGGTTTTAAAAGCCATGGTATTGAGATCTGTGAGTGGCTAGGTCATTTCTATGACCCGGACTGGTCCCACTAGGCTGTGGCTCCTCTGTGGTCAGCTGACAGACCCAGAGCTGATGAAGAATTGCATTATTTGCTGGCCTGATGGTGGGCAGGTTGTGAGTAGGGGCACAGGCTTTCCCATGGGTGGCTTGAGTTTATTCTTATGTCATCCTCTAAGTCAGCAGGAAAGTGTAAAGCCAGGGACAGAGAACATTCCAGTCTGGGTCACAGTTACTGCTGACTTACCAGCCACTCTAAGTCACCAGGCAAAATCCAGAGTTAGTGTGGGAAGTGACTGACAATGGGCAAGGACACAGACAGGGCCATTGTCATGGCCAGGTTTTTTGAGAATTTATTGTGGCTTACAGCTAAATACATAGGAAAAACTACAGAATACCATGTCACAGTAGGGAGAATTGGAAAATAATAAAGATACAGCAAAAGACTCATGATATGTAGACGGAAGAGTGACTGAGCGAGTAAATGCACTCAGGAATATGCCATTGTCACAGAACCAATAACATGGAAGAATTAATATCAGCAACAGAAGCAGCGGCAAAGAATTCAACACATACCTATGGCTGCCAAGAGCATTGCATCAGAACAAATGTGGGAAAACACAAAATCATCTGAGACTATTGCATATTTTTCTTTGAGACAGGATCTCGCATGGCTTGAATTTGCAAAGCAGCTGAGGATGACCTTGAACTCCCAATCCTTTCACCCTAGTGCTTGGATTGCACCGCCATACCCGGCTGTCAATACTCAGTCATTATTGTGTGTGAATATATTTTTAATTGAATACATTTCCAGATGTATTGTTGTGAAGCTTAATAAATGAAGCTCTGAACACATGTGCCAAACACACTCAGCAATAACTTGAGGCCTAGATCAACAAATGAGAAGAGACCACCAAAAAGAAGTCAGAAGTGACGTGGTCCAGTAGCAGCCACAGGCTAGAGGAGGGAGATGGGGTAATGGGATAATTATAGCAGACAGGGCTGGCAGTATAGGACTAGAGCTGGGCATGCCCTAAATCCAGCCAACTTGTAGAAAGCAGGAAGGAGACGACGATTCTCTCACCTGACTCCCCTGCTGTCAAAGTCCTTGGTTACAGTACTAAGGGTTACACAGATTGTTAATATAAATAAATCCTTGTTTGACCCATGTAGAACTTCCTATACAAAATAGGCCATCCAGCTAGGCTAATGAAGCACAGACAACACACAAAGCAATAAGAAGAAAAAATAAAAATGAGTGCACATGTATTAATAAGAAACAATTAGCTGTCTTTTAAAAGTAGGGGATATTGAGCCATACTGTATCAAACAGAGTCCTCCTGTGCCCTAGGGGTGAGGAGTTGGTTGGGTTGATGATGTTTGACTCTTGTCTCCAGTGAGATTTGCTCCCCATCTTCTCATGACTGTGGTTCTCTCCCTTCCTCTTTGATGTGTAGAATTCCTTTAAGCCTCTTCTGCCATGCTGGGTTAGTGTTCACGAATCCTTCAGTTGGTGCTTTTCACGAAAGGCCTTTATCCTTCTGAATTCTGAAGGATAACCTGGCTGGACATGGTGACCTAAGTTGGTGAGGACTTTCTTTCAGGCCTTGAAACACATAGTTCCAGGGGGATGTAACTCATTGAGAGCATGGCAGCGTGCCCAGAGTCCTGGGCTTGATCCACAGTGCTGCACAACTGTAACAAACAATTTAAAAGGTTTGCATTTTTCAGGTGCCATTATATTGATGCAAATTGTGTGGATGTTGATCATACCCAGTTTTATTATGCATTTGGGACTTCACGAGACTCATTTGGTTTATTTTTCGACCACACATCTTATGTGGTCTACTTTCTGTTTAAATGGGGTTAAGAAACACAGTTAATGTAGAGGAGCAATGAGACATTGACTCCCTCCTTACTGGTATTTATGGGGCTCTTTAATGGCTGTGTCCTTTACCTGCAGGTTCGTGCCTTTCCCACGGCTCTTTGCCATGTCCTGTACCTGCAGATTTGTGCCTTTCCCATGGGTTGGGGATATTTCTTTGCTTATTTTCTTGTGCTTGATTTTTGTGCCTTTTAGCATGTGCTTTGGTTACTTCATCTATTCTGATTATTGAGCTATGATCATTTACTAATGTCTGATAGACTGTCTGTGCTCTGTATAGTCTTTAGTTTTCTACATTACAGCCTGAAGTCTTGTGGCTGAGCCCTGAGAGTTGTTCTCCTGCTTGGTCTAGCCTCTCATTGCGGTTTGACTGCAGTATTTATGAACTCACCGGGCTTTTCGTACCCAGGTTTCTATTAGGCTCCCTTGCAGAAGCTCCGGCTCTGTTGAATCACTCATTCATGTGTGGAAGCATTGTCCTGTCTTCACTCGGCTGTTCGCTTCTATCCTTACTGGGGTCATGATAATTTTAATCCCATTCATTGAGTTCCTTGCCCAGGATTTCATCCATGCCAGTGTTGTTGGATCTTGTGAATCAGTGTTCTGAACTCTGAACTCTTGAAGGTGTTAAGTTACTGTGATTGTTTTTTTTTCCTCATGTTTCTATTATGAGGTTTGTGCACCTGATGGGTAGATATCACTTCCACATGCATGTAAAGTCTTTCACAGGTGACATTCCCTGGACTATTAGTCACTTCACACTGTATGACTTCATCCCCAGTAGACTTAGCAGATTCCCTTTGGCTCTGGTTGTTGGGTTTCAACCCAATGTATGTGTCAGAGTCTGGGTAACTCATATCCTTTGTCGGTCTCTCTGAGTGGCGTCCCACGGTGGCTCAAGCAGATGTATTATAGAAGCTGGAGTGTGGGGTATCCTTCTGTGTTTATCTGGTATTATTTAAAAATGTGATATCCGCATGTGTATGTGGCTACCTGTGCTGAGATCCTTCACAGAGCAATGTCCATGACAACCATTATGTTTTCTGCTGCTGCCACAGGGTCAGCATCCAAAGGCAGGATATGCCCTAACTGTGGCTGGGTTGGGCTAGACCTTCGCTTTGTGTCTGTTAAATTGAAGTATCTGCCATGGTTCAAACAGGACAAGCTGGGGCTCTCATAGGGTTTGGTTTCCATGATAGGGCTATTTTTCAATGTACCTATCTGATACAAAGTCATGCAGGCGTTGTCCCTAGCTCTATTGAAAGACAGCGAAACGCGTACTGGGAAACAAGTATAAAAGAAGCCAGCCACAGAGATGGCAGCAGAGTCAACTGGTGTCCGCACCAGCTGCATGAGGGTAGAAAGGGACAAAAATATTCTAGAAAAACTCCAACAGCTTCAAATGAGTAGGAGCGAAACTATTTCAAGAGGGGAGAGGAAGAGGCAGTAGAAGAGACAGCAAAAGCCATGTTAGAGTACAGTGCAAAGAAAAAGTTGGGGAAATAACAAAATAAAAATAATAAAAGCATAAATGGAGAGAAGAAAGAGGGAATCCAGTATTCCTCCTGCTGAAGTGTGTGGGTTGGAGGCAGTTCTGAGCATGCTCAGTCTCTCCAGAAGCCCTGGATCTGGGCCCTGAGGTGTCTGGGCCACCGTAAACCCTTTCCACTACTGAACCAGGTGTTTTGTGAACCAATCGCTTGTGATCAGCCCAATGGCATTCAGTCTTAGAACTTGCCCTGTAAGTGTCTAGCTCTATGAGTTTAGACAAAAGCCCACAACTATGTAATAACTCCCTTTACGAAGATACGGATGATTCTGTTGGCCTCGCACACTTCCTTAATCTCCTCTGTAGTCCATTCCACACCCTTCCTCTTGTCTGATAGCCACCCATGAATCTGTTCCCGCCCTTTTAGTCTCTTCCAGGCTGCATCCTGAGCAGGATCACACAGTGCAGAGCTCTGTATATCTGGCTTCTCCTGCTTGCATGGCACCATTGAGATTCTCCTTGAAATGACTAATCTGTTGAGATTTGTTTACCTTCTCAGCACGTGATGAGCGCTCGGGTTGCTTACAGTGAGACTGAGGGTGTCAATGAAGCTGTTGTAAGCACTCGCGTGCAGGTGTTTGTGGGCCATATGGTTCCACCACGCGCAGGGATAAACGCCTAGGAGTGGGATCGTAGGGTTGTTAATTGTATTTGAAACTTCACAATGAATCATTAAGCTCTCTCCCAGAGTGGCTGTGTCACGGGGCATTGCCACTGGCCATGCTCACGGGTTTTGGATGGCTCACATCTGGTTGCTGCTATCAGTGTTCAAAATATCCACCTGCTGGAATGGCCGTGTGACTGCATCTCATTTCTAACTTCTATTTCCCTGAGAACAGGTGAGTGGTGACTGGTGACCTCAGGTCTTGTTTTGTGCTTCTTACACACACACACACACACACACACACACACA
>LOEQ01000336.1:563129-577874 GCA_001685075.1 Bramus lutescens | reverse complement strand
AATACAATTGGTGTGTTGTTATTTCGGGGTATAAGCTAGCCGTGCGGGAGCTGGGCTGGACGCAAAGCAGGGCCTGCTCCCCTTATTACTACAAGGGACCTACTAATATATGCATTTATTTACATATCCATCTGTCTATCCACGGATTCTCTCACCATTTACTATCTATCCATACACTCACTCACCTATCCATCTATTCATTTATCCATGGATGCACCCACCATCCATCTAATCATGCATCTATCCACTCCTCAACCCCTCGATCCACCCATCCACTTACCCACCATTGAGCTTTTCATCTATCCATCTGTCCACCCATCCACCCACCTATAGAGCTATCTATCCACCTGCTCATCCATCTCTCCACCCATCCATCCACTAACAACATCTATCATCCATCCCATTCAATCGCCCATACACTTATCTACCCATCCACCCATTGATCCATTCATCCATCCATCCACCCACTCACCCATCCACCTAAGCATTCATAAATCTGTTAATCTATTGGTCTGCCCATCTCCTCATTTGAGCACCTGCCCAGTCATCCACATTAGTATGCACTTGGGTTTCTGCTCTCTTCAATGTGTGCTAAATCTGTACTATTTTTAAGTGCAGGCTCAAATCCTCCTAGAGTTGGCTGGTAGGGGCACATAGGCCAATCCTGTCTCTTGTGGAAATTGCCCATAATTCTGTGGTCCTTTCTTTACAGGATAGTCGAGGCTCATTTCCTGCTGCCTCTACCTGGACCATTTTTTTTTAGCCTCTAACTTTTTCCATGGGACAGTATTCCAAGTGTCCTTCTATAGGCCCTTGGTACTGTGTTTGTGAGTCGTTTCTAAGGCTTTTCAAGGAAAGAGCCCAGAATGTTTTTCTAAAAGAGAGCGTATCACATTCACATTTATTCTGATGTTTCCAATTCATAAATGTGTTTATAAGATTTGTTGCTTACTACTTAACATCTTGGCTTTTATATCCTTTATCTCTTTTATTTTACACCAAAGTCGTCTTTCAAATGCTATTAAGATAATTATTTTCTTGCTTTGTCTAAAGTGTCACACCTTTCAAAATAACCTTAACAGTGTTAAACTAACATGGATTCTACAACAGTTAAGATTTACATGGCCATTTTCTTCTCTCTCTCTCTCTCTCTCTCTCTCAATATAAATGCATATATGTTATATATCATATACATTATATATTATACATGCACATTATTTACATTATATGCACACACACACATACTCACATATATAGTGTGTGTATCCAGAGAGCTTTGGAAACTGGCTGTTTACATATCTTATTGAATAACTGTTAAATGTCTCACATATAATGAGAATACTGTGTCTTATAGGGGGATGGGAGAGGCAGAGAAACAGATGCCATGCTGAGTAATTTGAAATATACTATAATTTCTCTCCTGGAAGCAGCACGTCTGCTTGTCCAGTCATGCTCTTTCTTTCATTTTGCTTTTGATTGGGGGACACTGCCTCTTGCATTCTGTTAGCCAGAACTTTGAAAGCTCTCCTGCCCATTCTTTGTGATGACTGCATGCTACCCTATCTACTGCAAGAATGGGCCAAAATTTTATCTAACCAGTCTCCAAATAATGTCCATTTTTTTCAGTCTTGTTATGTTCTCTCTTAAGAGAACAAGCTTGTCTGCACATGTGTCCGTATAAGCACTTAAGAGAGAAAAGGCTGAATGAAATGAAATGCTATAAGACTGGGGTAAATGAGCCTGGTGAGGGAGCAGAGAGCGCTGTGTGGCAAGGGGTGTGCGGATGGCAGAGGCACCTTCTCTGAGACACTCCAGAGAGCTGGGAAAGTGGTGTCTGCTTGTGTTTGAAGACTGTGGAGAAAGAAGAGGCCTGGGCTGCAGCAGGGCAGGGTAAGCAGGCAGCTTCCAGGAAAGTAGACTCTAGCAAAGCAGACTCCAGATTGCTGCAGAGTGTGGAATATCCTGCCTTTCAGAAAAATATCTGGGTGCGCTTATGAAGAGGTCTCAAAAGAATAGGTACTGGTGGTCAGAAACTCACACAAAAGATGTGGGGCTTGTCCATTGAAAGACAGAGAGGGTGGGAGAAGAGAAAGAGAGAGAAGTAGAGAAAGCAGGGGCAGAGGAGGAAGGCAAGGGAAAGAGAAGGATAGAGGAATGGGGAGTGATGAGCAATCCTCAGAAGAAAGCATCCAGTCCTCTGACCAGGCTATGGATTTATGAGGATTGAGAAATGGAGACAGAGAGAGGCTGATTGGCTGTCCCCAATTTAGAGTGGTTCTGGCCGTGGCATCTTTTTCCTGGTACCACCAAGGTAAGCATCATCTGAAACATGCCCTGAAGTGCTGAGGACAGCTGGAGCTACAGGGTCACTTCTGAGTCCTGCACTGCCTCTCCCTGTGAGCAGAGGTGGTAAAGACGTGAGCAGGGAGTGTGCCAGAACACATGGGGAAAGGACTCGGGCTCTCTGAGAAGGGTTCCTGTGTTTGTGTGTGCACACGTGTTGTGTGTGTGTGTGTGCATGTGTAAGGAAAGAGCTAAAGATCCAGGAGGAGAACCAGGTTATCACCGTGTTCAGACTTGCAGAGCAAGCATTCCCTAACAGGGCTCACAAGGACCCTTCTAGGGAAGGGCCACCTGCTGTTAGACCCTTATAGTTAAAGTGGCAGGAGAGGTGATTCGGTCAGCAAAGCACTTGCTGTGGAAGCAAATGAAGACCAGAGTTTGCTCTCCAACATCTGTAAACAAAAGGTCAATATATGTAAATAAAACAAAACAAAACAGACAGATGGACAGACAACAACAATATGGGTGTGGTGATATGTGCCTGCAACCCCAGCACTGGAGATGGAGAAAGGAGGCCAGTCTAGCCAAATCAGCATACTTCAGTTCATCAAGAGACCCTGTCTAAAAGCAAACAAATAAACAGAGTGCAATGCAGAACAGCTAATACCTCCCTCTGGCTTCCATTGTACTAAATATGTGTGCACACACCTGCACACACATAAATACAGGCACCAGTGTGATGGCAAATGTCTCCTGTTTACCCTCTTCTGGAGCCTCAGCCTGGGAGCTTCCTCCAGTAGCTTGGAGACAGTATTTCAGATGCAGTTTCATTCATCTGAAGTGAGTTGGGTTCACCTTTGAATTAACTTAAATATGGACTCAGTAGTGTAAAGTTGTAATTTACATCTCAACAGCCATTGAGCTTATTAAAGGTACTACTTATCTCCTCCTCAAAATGACCCTGGAGACGGGCCTCAAGCTGTTGTTGTCACCAGAGAGGGTGAAGAGGGTGAAGTTCCTGCTCAGAGGCACCAATTGCAGCAAGATGACAGTGGAGCAGGGCTGATTGAGGCTGCTTGAAAAGCCAGGCACAATTGGCCCCTGCTAAAGGCAGATCATGTTCCAGGCAATAGTTTATTATGATTTAGGAGGCAGAGAATTGCGCAGCATATGGTCAATAGGAGCTATTTGCTGCTTTCATAAGCCATTTTTCATATCATTAATTTTTTGCATATGTTTCATTAATTTTCAGGGCAATCCATATCCCCCCTTCCTGGGAAATACATCACTGTAGATGTGGGTGTCTCCTCATAATCATGTGCCGTGGTCTCGCCAGTTATCTTGGATGTATAAAGACATATGGTTTATCCAAACTAAATCCAGCATTCAAAAAGGTCCTCCATCACTCATATATTCCTTCATCCATCATCTCTCCATCCACGCATCAATCCAATAATCCATATATCCATCGGTCTTGGTCTATATATCCTCATATCATCCATCTATCCATTTGTCCATCTGCTCGTCTGTCTTCCCATCCATTCAGCCACTCATTCTACTTATCCATCATCTATCCAACCAACCACCAATCCTGTAGCAATCAATCATCCACCCATCCATCAATCCATCCTCACATCCACTTATCCTTCTAGCAACTCATTCCATCTACCATCATCCAGCTACCATCTGTCCGTCCATCCGCCCATCCATCCATCCATCCATCCATCCATCCATCCATCCATCCAACATTTCTTATAGCAATCCATCATCCACCCATCCATCAATCCATCCTCACATCCACTTATCCTATCAACTCATTCCATCTACCATCATCTAGCTACCATCTGTCCATCTATCCATCCATCCATCCATCCATCCATCCATCCATCCAACATTTCCTGTAGCAATCCGTCATCCATCCATCCATCCATCCATCCATCCATCCATCCATCCAACATTTCCTATAGCAATCCATCATCCATCCATACATACATACATACATTCATCCTCTTTGAGAAGTCAAGAGACCTTGGACATCTAGATGCCTAAAAAAGAAAAGATATTTATCAAGAAAGAATCACCAAACAAAGAAAAATCTGACTTATGTTACCAATATTCTCTGCAGGGTAAAATCTCACTACTTAAACATACATATCTCCTTACTTTTCAATACAATGGTAGTCCCGACTCACTTAAAAATCAAATCTGGCTTTGGAGTTGACCATGGCTTTACCTCATTTTCTACATGTCTTATTTTCTTGGCAGCTGGCTGGCTGCTGTTTGATTCTACTTACTCTCTCTATCTCTGTTTGGATTTCCCACTTGACTTTTCTCTGCTAAGCCATTGGTCAAAACAGCTTTATTCATTAATCAATAAAAATAACACAGATACAGAAGGACATCCCACATTACATCCTCACATCCATCTATCTACCCACCCACACATCCATTCAATTCACCTACTAACCCATTAATCCATAGATCCATGCAGGTATACATACATTTATCCATTCATCCACACATCTACCCTTTCATCATGTGTTTATTCACATACACCGAGTCTCTACAACATCGTAGGGTCTGAGACAGGTACTGGACCCATAGATAGATGAATAAGATATAAGCAACCTCTATGAGTTCATGACCACAGGAAGGACCCAGACAGATCAATGATAATTTACCTGAGTGCTACAGGAGAGGTTGGTCCAAACTGTTCTGGGAACCACAGGCAGGGCCCCAGGAATCTGACTCTACCATTCTTTCTGTTATTTTTGTTAGAGGAATGGACCATTAATTTTGGTAGCAGCAGAGGCAACAAAACCAACTGGGAATGACTCTGCAACTCAAAGGGACTTGACATGAAGAATTTGCAAATGTGAAGGTGACCAAGAATTGCCTGAAACTGGAAAGGCTATGCTGGATGGGGAGGTGACTGAGAGAAGGGAGAGCTGAGAAAAAGAGGAAGGACACCATGACCTTTGATGCCTTCTCAGGCTGGACTTCGTCTTCCCTGGCCACTACCCCTTCCTCTTCCCACTCCTCTGGTGTCTCATTCAGTTGTGTAGTGACCACTAGTGTAATGAACCTCAACCTCTTGCTAAGGTCTGCAGCTGCTTGCAGAAGGTCCCGAAGCGCAGCTGTTCCTGCTAACTCTTGATTGGGACATGCCTGCGAGTGCCCACTAGTCTAATGAGTGATCTCAGAGCATTCCTCAAGATCCAGGCACATGGTCACCTACTCTCTCCTGTGGTATCCACCACCTTCCTTCAAAGCACTGTTGGCTTAGCCACAGGGTCACTTGGCTCCCCTGACTGTCTCTTACTACTCTCCAACCCAAGTAGGTCTGATTCATAATTTGTGCTGTGCCCTGGTGTTGGAGATACATGTGCCAAGATCATAATACATTTTAGCTCTGGGGTTGGAGAGCTGCTGTTGTGGAATATTAGTTGAATTTGTTTATGCCATGAATATTTGTTTAATGGTGCAAAGATATGTTTCATTCTTATATGTTGCATTTGTTTAATTCTGTGAGGCTATATTATTTTGCCTGTCTAAACACCTGATAGGTCCAATAAACAGCTGGACAGCCAATAGCAAGGCAAGAGAGAGAAACAGGTGGGGCTGCCAAGAAGGGAGAATAAATAGAAGAAGAAGAGGAAGGGGCAAGAAAAGGAGAGGAGGACACCAAGGGCCAGTCACCCAGCCACACAGCCAGTCACAGAGTAAGAAGGAAAGAAAGGTATATAGAAGAGAGAAAAATAAAAGCCCAGAGGCAAAAGGTAGATGGGATAATTTAGGTTAAGGAAAGCTGGTTAGAAACAAGCCAAGCTAAGGCCAGGCATTCATAAGTAAGAATAAGTCTCTGTGTATTTATTTGGGAGCTGGGTGGCAGGCCCCCAAAGAGCAAAGAGTGAAAAACAACCAGAGTGCCGGAGTGCTGGAGCAGTCACTGAATGGTCATCCTAAGAAAGACTTTGTGTCCCGCAGCCTATCAAGCTCCAGGGGCTCAATGAGGGCCCCATGTCTGTTCCTGTAATTGCTCTGGGACTCATCCTCAGATGCCTGAAGCACACAGGCAAGAATGGTACTCCCATGAGGCCCTTATGACCTGTCCCTGGCTCAAGGAGGCTGAGGCAGGGGCTTGCCAGGGATATGCATGTCTCTGCATCATCAGGAAACAAAAAGGACCCATGTGTCCCTGAGACGATAATGTGGGCCTGGGTTTATAGCAGGAATGGATGCATGCTGGTTCTCACACTTCCCAGAAGGCTCCTGTTGTCTCAGAAAAGTTCTGGGAAGGGTGGGCAGCATGTTTGCAAGACAAATTTCTCTCTCTTATAACTGTGCCTGAGGCCAGTTCCAGTTTCTGTCTTCGCCCACGATTGCTGCTTTCAGCCAGAGCAAGCCTTGGATCCTCTGTCTGCTCCAAACTCCCAAGCATGCAGGCGGGGGTGCTCACTGATTGAGGGGAAACAGACTGTTTTCAATTGTTTATTTGACAAACCTAAGTATTTAGTAAGTTATCTTTCAAAATACCCTGTCAAAATCATCAGGACAGGAATGGCGGCGAAATTGTTCTCAGGAGGGAGGATGAATGTGAGCATGAAGCAGCCATACTTGGAGCAATGTGCAGCTGAACACACAGGCTGATTGTCCGCCATTGAGCCTCCCAGGCCCTGTGAATATGCAGAGAGACCCCATGACACACCTTGGCCAAGTCTGGTACCACAAATAACACCAAATACTGCAGAATCCGATTCCTTGGGTGGCCAGGATAGTTTGGGTGGGCATCTACACTCATGGGAGTATTTGGGGTGGTCTGACCTCAGCCTGGAGCAGTACCCTGCAGCTTGGTTAATCCACTCACCCCATGACAGATGCTGCTGGGGGAAGGGGAGGGATAGAATAAGAATTAAATAGACATTGTTATAATGAATGTTTAAGGTTGAAGTGTGAGAAGCCTTTCACCCTTATCTCTCCACATCACAAGGTGGAACTATGGTCCTTTGTTGACCTCTGAGATGGGGACCCTCATGCCAGTCCCGTGTTCTCTTTGCAGGCTGGTAGGAGGGAGCAATGTGTGTTTGTGTGTCGCTCTCCTCTGGATTCTGTCTGTTGGGGATTACTGCTTGCACTGTCTGAGTTGTTTTTTTTTTCTGCTGTGTTTTGTGAGCCATTACAAATCCTCATTTAGAAGACAGAACGGGTTATTAGATTTAATGTTTGAAAAGAATGCAACAAAATGGGAGCCTCCGATGCATAAGCCTCTGAGGCGATGCTTCTGATTGGCTGATTGTACTTACCCCAAATGGCCTTCTTTGTCCCTGTCATCGCAGAACAGAGCCAGAGGAGATAGGGGCCACAGAGATGCCTGGGAGATTCTAGTGGCTTCTGTGTGGAGAACCTTCTAGAATTTTGTCCTTGGCTAACCCATAATCAGTATGAGGACAGTACAGTGTCCTATTGTCTATGGGGGGAGTCAGTTTACAGGTGTGTTCATCTTGGGTATGGGACTTCCTCTAAGAAGACCAGAGGCCAAGCAACAGGAGCACAGTGCTGATTGTGGATTGATAACAAATGAGCTAATGCTGGCCCTGTAAGGGGGAGAAATCCTGGATGGATGACAGTGTGTAAATTGAAAGCTGCAGTCTGGGCTGGACCGAGGCTGCTACATAGGTCTAAAGCACTTAGGCTCCCCACATTTGCGGAAGCTCTCCTGTGAAACATGCCCTGGTGTGTGAGGGAGCTAGTCTAGTCATGAAGAAATAATATGCCTCCATCCGGCTTGCCCTGAAGAAGCCTGCAGACCCCTGAGGAGAAAAACCAAGGTAATTAACGGGAAATGGAGGTCTTTGTGATAAAGCTTCCTGAGCAATGGTGTCTACACTCCACTTGCTGTTAAGTGTAGTGTGTGTGTGTGTGTGTGTGTGTGTGCGCGCGCGCACGCGCGAGCATGTGTGTGTGCGATGAGGGACACATACATACTTATTTGAATGGCAGCCCCATCTTGTTTGTTTCTGCAGTTGAGGTAATCCACCCAGGAGCTCATGCTGGAAGATCATCTTGATGTCCTTTCGGATCTTAGTGACCTTCCCTTCAGCAATGATATTCATATACCATGGTCCTTGGTTGCCCCTGGGTATGGCATGGTATGGAGCCTATCTCTTCTTGGGGTCTTCTTTCCAAACCTATTCTTTCTAAACCTCGTCTGACCAGGATAAAATAAGGCAAGTTCAAGTACAAGTGCAGCAGTTCTCAGTCTGATGCTTGCCAGGGGCTACTGCAGACCACCAAGCATGTGAACACCTCAGAAACACGGAGGGATTATTTACCAGATCCCCCTGGAGTGGGAGTTACAGGCAGTTGTGAGATGGCCAGCGTGGTTTCTGGGAACTGAACTCAGCTCCTCTATAGGAGCAGCACAAGCTTTGTACTGCTGAGCCATCTCTCCAGGCCCATAGTTCCATTTTAAATAAGGCAAGCGCACACTGGGTCAAGCATTATTTTCTAATACACTAATAAATAATGCCTTGGTTGCTATGGTTACCTCTACTTTAAAAGAGCATTTTTGAGAGTTTCACATTATTGGTAAAAAGTGAAAAATCAATAATGAACTTCTATAATGAGAGGGAGAGAGAGAGAGAGAGAGAGAGAGAGAGAGATCTGTAGAGAGATCCATATAATACTAAAAGGATTTTTGACCTGCTGCATTGCTTCTCACCTCCTGCTCTCTATTCAAACAAAAACTAAACAAAACCTAAAGCCCTCACCTTTAAATAAGTTCTCTTCAGTGGTTATACAACCACTCTCCTTCCTTGAAGCTAAAAAAAACTATCAGTTCTATGGTCCTCAGCCTAACAGACCCCATCCAGGGTTGCTTCCAATTGGCTCCTTTTGGGTTAGATGTCCACAACACACCAAACTGTAGCAGGAGGTGGGTGGTGCTTATTGACCACGCCCTGAGTGCATGACGACGAGGAGGTCAGTCTTACTTGAATGACAGGAGCCAGAGCAGGGAGGCATTTCGGGAAAGAAGGAAATCAGGTGCTGTTGGAGGTGGACTAGGTGTCCTAGGACCCCAGAAAACTATGAAGGTGAGGACCGGATCGTGCCCTATGTTGGACTCTGAGAGTTGATGATCTCTGTGAGCCTGGAGGCAGAGGCCTTGCTACAATAAGATGAATGGGAGAGGGCCAGACAAACTAGGGAGTGCCAGGGAAATGAAGCTACAAAGAAAGAGGGCGTGTGGGTGGTGAGGGGCCATGCTTGCCGAGTGCCACCTGCGGCGCTACACACGCCGTCGCCTGTATTAGCTCATTAATTCTCAGCCCTGGAAAGCACGTATTGGGAGCTGTGCTCGTGTCTCCCCGTTTAGCAAGAAACATAGGTTATGAGGGACTCATTAACTTGGTGCAGGTCACCCAGCTAGTGGAGATAAGAGTTGTGGGTCTGGTGTAGGCTCCCTGCCACCTCTCAGAGGGGAGCCACAGAGTGGAGCCTTCTGTGGGGGCATGTTGGTCATGGTGGAGGTAAAGAGGGGGCAGTTGGTGGAGGGTGGTTGACTGGGAGAGGAGAATAAAACAGGGCACCAGGGACTTTGAAATGGGAGAAAGCCAAGCTTCTGTCGTTGCTGTACTGTGAGTTTGGGGCACAGCAGTGACTGGGGGTTCTGGGAGGCATGGATGACCCTGCTTATAGCCCTTAGCCTTAAGAAGTGGACTTGGGAACTCCAGTGAGAATCTCCCTGTCTTGGTTTCTGATGGCTGCGCCTGCCTTTAAATGGCAGAGGCCCCAAAGGAAGCCCCGCTGTCACCCTGCACCTGAAGCTTTGCCCAAGCTTTCTGGGTGGATCCCTGATTCCTCTTGAGACCTTGTCCCTTGCAGGGAACTGCTGCTACACACATTCTTTTTTTGTCCTTCCTAGGGTTGGCATGGCTCAGAGAAGAACGCCCTTTGAGCCCTGTCAGAATCACTTCCAGGTACTCGTGGAGTTGGTCCAGGAGGCACCAGTGGGTTAATCTCGGTTCTTTTCTCCTGGTATGAGCCCAAATATCCCAGGCCAAGATAGAGTGCAGCTGCCCTGGAGTTCAGCTGGGTTTCCTCATCTACTTTCCCAGGGGCTTTCCCCCTGCAATTGTTCCAAGCTTTCAGCCATCAGTGGGGCTAATGGAAGTTCATGTTATTTTGCCCTCCGGGATTGGCTCAGACTTTTGTCCTCTGTAGAACAAGCCTATGCCCTGAGCAGAGGAGTATCACATTCTTCTGCTATTGAGCATGTCACATGGGCTGGCCTGCCCCGCCCCTGCCCCTCCTCCCTGGACCCTTCCTTGGCTGTAGTTCTCCCTGGAGACTCCATGACTGTAGTTCTATGTAGACCTGTCCATGACTATAGGCGCTGGAAGCTTAGGTGTGAGCGACTCCTCACCATGTATCCTTGGAATCGCACAAGTCAGTTTTCTGCTGTTCTGAGCGCACGCTGGAGGAGTGAGCTGTGGCAGAGACCTGGCAAGCTCAGCTCATACAAATTGCATTTTTACAGATCATAGATATTTTTAATGCAGATTCACACAAGCCATCAATAACATCATGGGAACAATGTCTTCCATCGTAAGCCCGTCATAAAAATACACACGGTGACGGAAGTGAGCGGGCACATGTTGCACTCCCTGTAATGTGCCGCTCACTCAGGGGTGAGCGCACAACAGCTGTCTGATCCCCGAGTCTGGCAGACAGATTCGTGAGGCTGCAAGGCAAGTCGGGATGCTGGGGCAGTGGAGAACATTCTGGAAGTGCAGGTGGAAGGCTCTGTGTAGTCTAGGCTCTGCAATGGCAGTGCCAGCTGTGCCCCTGAAGGGTTGACAGTCTTCATTAGTAGTTCATGTACTCAGGGATGTGAAGGACTTAGCCACAGCCACCATGCTGGGACCTGCTCTCCAGTGGCCTGGCTTGGTCACAGTCCACGTAACACCCAGAGATGGTGATGCCTTAGCCACAGCCACCATGCTGGGACCTGCTCTCCAGTGGCCTGGCTTGGTCACAGTCCCCACATCTCCATTCTGAACTATGCTCCTTTGAGCCTGGCCTCCTCCCAGAAGAATAACTGCCTCAGCCCTGGTGAACAGTTATAGCTCTCCTCCTCTATACGCCACTCAGTCTTACCCTGCAGAGGAGCTAGGATCCCAGATCTGTCCCAATCTCACCCCTCCTGGTTCCCCAGGTCTCTGGGAGCTCTTCGGTGAAGCTCTGGGTGGCAGACATTCTTTCTCCTGGAGGAATAGGGACACCTTTTGTGGCACACCCTCTGAGCTTTGACAGAAGTGACCTTCCCTTCAGTGATTCTCAGCCTTTCTAATGCTGTGTGACCCTTTAATACAGTTCCCCATATTGTGCTGACCTCCAACCATAAAATTATTTCATTGCTACTTCATAACTGTAATTTTGCTACTGTTATGAATCATTATGTAAATATCTGATATGCAGGATATCTGATATGTGACCTCCAGAGGGGGTTGTGACCCACAGATTGAGAATTACTCCCTGGCTGACCCTGGCCTGCCTATCATTTTCTGGTGGTTTTATTATTCATTTGGATTTTTTCTGCAGGTTCTTGATGTGGTCAGAGAGGTAATCACAGGGCCCCGAGGTGTCTGTCTCTCACCCAAGTAAGGGACTGCAAGACGCAGTGCTGGTGGCAGAGGACAGCCCCCAGGCCAGGGAAGAGTCAGTGACTTAGTGGTTGTTAGGAACGTGTACCCGTGAGCCAGTTCAGGCCTCCTCCCAGACTGTGAGGGAACCTATGGCCTTATGGGTTTGGAGAGGAGCCCACCGGTGGCTTCTGGTGCTGAAGACTGGTGCATTCTTATTCCTCAAGTGACCAGGGCAGATCCATGTCTCTTCTTGCTCTCCACTGAGTGGCCAGTAGTAGGAGCCCTCTCCACTGTTCAGGTTCTGGTCCTTCTAGGAAAGGAGACACAAGCTTTGGTGTCTGTTTCCTGTACTCTACTTATTTTATATCAAAGTCCTCTGGTTCACTTATTTTATATCAAAGTCACTTTCCCTTGCATTTCAGGTTCCCAGGTGAGGTAGGCCATGAGAGTGTCATTTTCCCCTGAGCCCACATCCTTGGCTGGAGGACTGAGGGCGGTTTTCTCTCCTTGCTTCTGTATGTTTGTGGCATGAACCCTCACAGGCCTGCACCATCTGTAGGGCTGGCCATGTTATTTGTGTGACGTTCTGTTAGTTATTAAACTTTACGTGAATATTTTGCTTATCACAAGCATTTTACACAAATTAGGTTCCTTCCTAGTTGCCCAAGGGAACCCTTGTCCTTCAAGATGGAAACACCTCTGGGCATGCTTGTGTGGGATTGTAAGCAATGCCCATGCGTGTGCCTGAGTCCCTTAAGAGCTCATCGCTCACCATCTCCTGAGTACAGACGCACTGTGACCTACTGCCTTAAGCTCTGGCTGCCAGGACTTCCCTGTCATGATGTGTCTTCAAATGGAGCCAAAAACTGAATCCTTCCATGCTTCTGTAAGTTTCTGATGTCACAGAAGTAAGAAAGCCAATGGGGTGGTGGGGGTGGGGTGGGATGACAAGATGCCCTACCACAAAGCTGGTGTCCACAGAGCTGCTGGCTTTGTGTCACATTTTCGTGCCCACTTGTTGCTCTCTGACCATTTTCCTTTGTTCTTCGGGGTTCTCGGATCTGGTTTTTGACTTCCATTTCTTGTATACTTACCCCAGGATTTCCCGTGGCCTCACAGGAAGACAGTCATTAAGGATGCCCTACTATATCTGGGTGATATGGGTAGAGCCAGCTGAAACCAGAGATGTCTCTCATCTAAGCAAGGGACTGGAAGACACAGTGCTGGTGACAGAGGACAGCTGCAGGGACAGTGGGCTGCAGGGACAATGGGCTGTGGGGACAGTGGGCTATGAGGACAGTAGGCTGTGGGGACAGTGGGCCATAGGGACAGTGGGCTAAAGGGACCATAGGCTATAGGGACAGTGGGCTGCGGGGACAGTGAGCTGCAGGGGCATTGGGCTATAGGGACAATAGGCTATAGGGGCAGTGGGCTGTGGGGACAGTGGGCTGTGGGGACAGTGGGCTGCAGGGACAGTGAGCTGCAGGGGCAATGGGCTCTAGGGACCATAGGCTATAGGGACCATAGGCTGTGGGGACAGTAAATTATGGAGACAGTGGGCTGCGGGGACAGTGGGCTGATGGGGCAGAAGCTGACCAGTTACAGGACTGGTAGAATAACTAGACCATTGTCATGCTGAGCAAAACTCACAACCCATTGGGGCAAGCTTCAACCTAGAGGCTAGCCTGGCCTCCACACAGAGGGGAGGGCACGATCCAGAACAAAGCATGCCTGCCACCCACCCACCTTGTACCTCCGGTTTCCAGCAGAAGTCCACCTCCCAGGAGGCCTTGAACCTGCTCCCCACTCCAGGGTGGCTATCCAGACAGCTGCTTGTCTCTGTCTTCCCAGGGCAGGGGTTACCAGTATAAACACACCTTGCTTTTTGCGTGAGTGCTGAGGATCTGAACCCTCAAGTCCTTGATCTTGTGTGTCGGTGTTTGCCCACCGAGCCATCTCTCCAGCTCCAGTTCTTCATCTTCTTGCAGATAAACCATGCTGCCCCAGCTTCCTTAGTCTGCACTTGTCCCTGAGGCCTGCCTGTCTGACCCCATCCCTGGTGGTTGCCTGTTGTCATCAGTTCCACGGCCGCCCACTCCCTGCTCCTCCTGTGTGGACCCACTCTGATGGCTTGCGTGAATATAAAGTGTGTAAAATATTTTTATTTCCTGGCTTGCCTCCTCCCATGTATCTTTATTTAATTCCCAGAATGTGTTATGTTGTGTGTGTTCGCAGCTTATGTTTTTACATTTAGAATAGTTTTGCCTATTTCCTACAGGGATAAGGCACTTTGGGCCAACTTCAATTTTCTAATTCTGAGTTTGGAATTGAAACTCCTGGCTAGAAGCTGAGCTCGTGTGAGGCTCATCGGCGCCCCCGGCAGTTGGGAAAGAGGTCTGAATCCAACAGAAAGAAAGGTGTCAGTATGTGTCTGGGCTTTCCATACTTGGGGTGTGTTGAATGTTACAGTTAGTCTGGTGGAAGTTGGAGGGTTATTAGTAGTGAGTGTGGTGTGTGCACAAACAGTCAGTTCTTCATATCTGGGGGTGCCAAGTGCAGACTGAAAATATTTTAAAAATACGCAACCATGCTGAGTGCAGACTGCCCTCGCTGCTACTCCTTGGATAACAGAACAGCTTCTATGCATTCACACTGTGGTCATTTTGAGAATCCTCTGGAAGGAGTTTCGAGTCCAAAGCTGGGGTGTGTAGCTTCTCTGACATGATAGCACTTTCCATCAGGACATCGCTACTGAGGACTCTAGTCAGACAGGGAACATGTCTGCCCAAGTCTTTCTCTCTCTCTCTCTCTCTCT
>LOEQ01000336.1:524280-548478 GCA_001685075.1 Bramus lutescens | reverse complement strand
CAATGATGAGGATTCCTCCGTGGCCATCAGAACCCCAGCTTCTTTGCCCTTCAAATGTGGGCTGAAGGCCAATGACTCTACAGGGATCCCTTAGGCCTTTGGCACCAGATTAGGACTGCTGAGGAGGCACCCAGCCTCACGGACAGAGAAGCTACCAGGGTCATGGCCTCTTAGGTGTGCAGATGGCCATGACTGTACCACCCAGACCCTATCAATCCAATTTAACAACTCCTTTTCTGACCAACAATCATCCTGTCAGTTGGGGTCCTCCCTCAGGGCCTCCTTGCTCCTCTCATGTGGGGTCTCTCTTTTCCTCGGGGGTCATCAGCCACCAACCCACAAAGGAATGGGAACAGAAATAGCAAGCTGGGTTCAAAAAACTGTGAGCGTAATAGAAAGAGCTTCCAGAAGTCAGCTTTAGTGAGGCAGCTCAGTTTATTGACACCACAGGGCCGGCTTTCATAGCCCAAGTCAGTGGGGAGGGACCTAGTTTGCATATGTGGACCTGATTGAAGACAGGCAAACATGGATGACATGAGGAGCCAATTCAAACACCAGAGCACTGGCAACACTGGGAAGAAAGAGGGGAGTTATGGGCTGAGTCATACAGGGTTTGTAAGGAGCTTTGTGCATGGTCATCCTCCAAATAAGGTCAGGCATCTGGGCCTAAAGACACTATCCACATGTGGTGAACTGCAATCTTAAATGCAGGGTACTCCAACACTCTCAGGTAGACATGAGAAATGTGTTCACTGTATTGAGGTTGTACTTCTCAATGAGCTTATTCTTTCCTATTCTTTGAAGCAATTCAAGTTTCTCCATGTTGTCATCCTGTTATTCAGGAACAACATTTTAGTGAGTGAATTCTGTCCTGTGAAGTAGAAGACAACCTACAGGGAAGCCTGATGGTTGGACACGGGGATCAGGTTATCAGCTTGGGAAGAGAGGCAGCCCCAGGACTCCCACCTCGCTTTGCCACTTGGAGGAGACTGACCTCCTCCTTGCTTGAGTGTGGAAAGGGTTGATCGGCTTACTCTGTCCATCGCTGCAGGAGCAGGTCCTCAGAGAATGTGGCTGCCCTGTGCTCTACACATCTCCAGGAAGAATTATTTTGACCAGAGATGTGGGGTTGGGGAGAGATAGATGATGGAACTGTTGCTGAAGAGATGAAATGAAGAAGCAAGTCCCCAATGGGGCTAGGGAGCAAGAGGGAAGGCCCTGGGACCAAATGGAACAGTCAGGAAAATAAGAGGAGGCCTGTGGGGAAAAGGAAATTCACAGGCTTGTAGTGATATTTCATTTGTATTTCAATAAATAAAGCTTGCCTGATGATCAGAGAGTAAAACAGCTGCACTGATCACCCTTCAGACCAGGCAGTGGTGACACACACCTTTAATCCCAGCAGCCATACTAGTGTGCTGTAGAAACCGGACGGTGTATGCCTTTAATCCCAGTGGTGCACACACCTTTAAGCCTTTAATCCTAGTAGACACACTAGTGTGCAGTAGAAACTGGGCAGTATACGCATTTAATCCAAGTGGTGCAAATGCCTGTAACCCCAGCCCTAGAGAGGAATATGTTCAAAGACAAGAGGAGATAGCTCTCAGACACAGCCTCATTCTGAGATTCTTGGAGGGAGGATCGCCATTTCAGACTGAGATAGAGGTAAGAGCCAGTGGCTGTTTTGTTTTTCTGACCTTCTGGTTGAACCCCAGTTTCTGTCTCTGGGTCTTTATTAGTCATGCTATACAGTTTAGGGTGCAGACAATGGTGACCATCATATCCATCCAGACAAGCAGGGTGGAGTCAGAAGGGTCTCGTTACAGTGGCAGCATGGGTCGCTCAGATGTTGGATTCTCCTCAATGGAGAACCCATTGCCTCGTGGCCCTGGGTCTCCAAGATGACTCCATCAGAGGCCCCAGCACCCCTTCTTTTTCCTTTTTATAACTTGACCTAAAACCACAGGGCTGGGAGTGCCTCTCAACAACAGCTCCCAGCCTCCCTCTGTACCTCTTCCTGGCTATCCTGCAGTCATGAAGGGTAGCTCTTGACTGAGTAGTGAACACACATCAGAGGGACCTGGCTGCCAGGTATTTTGGAGACTGCCCAGTGGTGACGGCAGGGTGCTGAGGAGTGTTTCAAATGTCATGACAGGGCTCTCCTTGGAGCCTGGCTGCTCTCTGTTGGGGTTCTAGCTGCAAGCACCTCAGGGAGGCATATGGGGTGGTCATGTCAGTCTGACCCTACAAGCTGCAGTGTTGCCCTAAAACACTGTCATTCCTTCCTGACATAAACACAATCTGTTCTCCAGAAGCTTCGCCATAAGCGACACTGCTTCCCTAATGGAGTCCAGCATGATCCTGAATCCATGCCTTGCCTTCCTTATTTCTGAGGATACCCTAAAACACAGGGCAGAGAGAGGCCTGCAGGGTGGCCTCAGTCAGCCATATACAGGTTGTCCTACTCTGTCTCGCATGTTTTCTGCCATGTCCCATCCCCATAGCTGCTCCAGCCTTGCTCCATGGTGATGCACATGGTCCCTGCACTCATGGGAGCTCAGGGCTGTACCTCCCTCAATCCATGTACATGGAACACAAAGTCATATAAACCAGGTCCCTTCCATGTGCCCTCAGTGAAGCGAGAAGCTCAGAGATGTCAAGCCTGTGCCTGGAGATCACACAGGAAGAACTTTATGCAAGGGCAAAGGCAGAGGTCTTCACTCCTACAATTAGGCCCATGCATCCTTAAGACATGCCAAAGGATCGTCCACCCAGGGGTCCAGCTTCCTGGAGAAGCTTTGAAAGTTTTACAAAGAGAGCACAGAAGCCCTGGGAACATTCTCTTGACTACTACTTGCTGTGCTGCCCGCACTATCCATTTTCTTCATTAAGCCTTAGCCTATTAATAACCAGCCATTTGTCTTAATTCAATAAAAAGATGATTGATCGCATTTGTGAGGGTTTCATCGAGCCCCTGAAGGTGATGAATGGCCTGCAGCCAGGGAGCCCGAGAGAAACTGTGTCATCGCTTGCTGCACAAGATGCTGCCTGTCTGTTTCCCCGAGCACTTTAAAGATGCATGGAGGACATCCTTAAGAAGCAGATGCCGAGCAGGGCTTCTCATAGGCTATAAGTGCCGAGCTCTTGGCCCCAGGGTTAGAGGCTGAACTTTGCTCCATCTGCATGGAAGGAAGCTATGTTCCCCTGCACTGCACTAAAGAGACACTCCAGGTCCAGCGAGAGAGAGCTGGCCACCACGGTGGGGGATGTGTGCTTCCTGCCCTGAGTGGTGACCTGAACAGCTCCCTAACTGTGGTGGTAGGAAGGCAGGTGGTTGGTGGCTGACTCTGAAGAGAAACCAATGGTTACCAGCTTCCTGGTCAGTGATGGTTTGTTATGGCAGCAGAAAGAATGTGGAACAGACCATTCCTCCAGCTGTAGACATGTGCTGTGTAGATCCCAGCAGTAATCCATGCACCCCAATCTCCACTAAAGAGACCTCCCAGGTGCAGCTAGGGAGAGCCGGCCACCACTGTGGGAGATGCATCCTTCCTACCCTGAGAATAGAGTGGGACAGTGCCCGCAGCAGAGCAGGCATGGCAGACCATCTTCTCCAGGTTCCTGGGGTCCCCCATGTGAATCATGCTGAGAGGGGACATTAGGCAGTCGCCTCCTTTGAAACATCATTGAGAGAGACTGCATTATTGGGTCCCTTATTTGAGACAATATCTCATAACCCAGGAAAAGAGTCCTGATCAATAGAATGTGAGGATGGTGAGAGCCTGTTACCGGGAAAGAAACATATTATTAGGGAGATTAAAGGATAATAAGGCTGCTAGGGAAGCGAGGGTGGGCGGAGTGCCCTGGAACCCTTCTGGTCAATGTCTGTATGCTGGGTGGCTTCTCTGCCTCTGATTGGATCACGTGGTTAAGTGGATTCTCTTTTATGTACTATCCCTTCCCTTTTTTGTCTACAAGGTTGAAACCAAGGATATTCATCATGAGCATACAAGCTTCTAGAACCTGTGTAGTGTCTGATCCCTTATGTTTTCACTTGGGCCATGGGTATTTGGGAATACTTCCTGCCCCCTGGAGCTCCATGCTGAGGACACATGTGTGAGCCACTCACCTGGTAGTGTTGTCTAATACTGTTGTCTAACATTGAAGAGCATCTGGCCAGGTACTCCCTCTTGGTTCTTCTGTTCAGTGGGAAACCAGACTTCTGCAATGGACCTGTCAGATTCCAGGACCAGACATCTGTCATAGGTCTTTGCTCCTGAAGGAGGAGGGGACAGGTGAGGCCCAGGGTGATAGAAGCTTCTAGATGCTGGAGTCTCCCTAGATCATCTCTTCCCAGTCTCCTGCACGGGGCTCTCCTGAGATCAAGAAGTGGGTGGTGATTGCTACTGGTCAGGAAGAAAGGAAACCTCAGAGATCCTGCAGGTGTTTGCAAAAGAGAAGAGGATGCATGCTATGAGGTCATACAGGGGGAATGGAGTCATGGAGAGGGGAGAAAATTCAAAGCCATTAGATAGGCCTTGGTCAGACCAGTTAAGCAACACTCTGCCTAGATGTGGCAGCTACGTGCAAACTCTAGCCCAGTGGTTCTCAACCTTCCTAATACAGTTCCTCACGGTGTGGTGACCCCCCCCATAAAATCCTATTACTGCTTCATAACTGTAATTTTGCTACTGTTATGAAACATTATGTAAATATCTACATTTTCTGATGATCTTAGAAGACCCCTTTGAAAGGTCATTTGACCCCCAAGGGAGAAACACTGCTTTGGACCCTGATCCCGTTCCCTGGATCAGTCATTGAAAGGGAAAGTTGAACAGTGCTGGCTGCTTTGTTTTTCCACAGATGGAGTCCCATGTTTATTAAACACTGGGCACACAAGCAGGAACTGGGTTGCATGTGCCAACAGTTTACTTTGTCCATGGCACCTTTCAACTGAGGCAGACTGGAACTGTGTGGAAGGATTGAGAGGTCGTCGGGACAGTGGCTTCCCAAGTGTGCCCAGTTTAGCTCCTTCCTGAGTCCTGTGTTGTGTCCTCTTCGCTCAGCCTGTGCAGATGTGATGGAGCAAGGCACTGAGGTGAGTGGGGCCTCTCCGGACATGCAGTTCCTAAGTAGGTCAGTGGGAAATGTGGGGCAAAGGTCAGAGAGATAGTACCCAGATGGCCTTGAAGATGGGTATGTTCCCATTCAAGGAACATAAGCACTTCTAGAAGCCTGGAAGCATAAGAAAGTATGTTCTCAGCTCCTAGACCACCTAGGAGGACACACAACCCTGGGGACAACTTGATTCCAGTCCATCCTAGGCTTAGAAGACTGAAACATTATCACTTTACTTCATGCGCCACTTGTCACAGCTTCTGGAGACAATTGAGGTAGACTGTTAAACCTGGATCCATGGCTGTCACTGCTGTCCAGACATGGTGGTGGGCTTACTGCCTCCTGCCCGTCATGTGGGAGATGGAAAGTCATGCTGATCTTCAGAGAAGGAGGAACTAGGGACTTTGGGCTGACAGCTACCTCCTAAAATAAGGGTGTATGGCGGAGCCCACTACTGCTCTGCTCAGAGCTAGGCCAGGATACTCAGATCTTCTAATTATCACAGGGCTTTATGGAGTCTCTCTGATCCCCTAGTCCGATTACAGATGGAAGCTTCAGACTGGGTTCAGAGAATGGGAATGGCTTATTCAGACCAGTGCATAGACAATAGAGAGTTAGGGCCCAGAAATTTTGATTCCAGGGATTTCTCTAGGCACCAGAAAGTGAAGGACCAAGCATCCCAGGAGAGGGACAGAACAGGGAATTCAGGTCTAAGAGCCCCGAAGACTAGGAATTTTGGATCACACATCAGACAAGAAGTGATTTGTAGGAAGACTCACTTTGTCCCTTGGGAGCCCCGGGTGCACTGATAACCATCAACTAAATGCCTAGGGTAGAATGATGTCTGAACATGAGAAGCAGGTTTCAAGTGAGCAGAGCAAGCATAGGGAATAGCTTAGAGACCTGGGACTTCACTTGGTTTGGGCCACATCCCTCTTCTCATAATGCCCTTGGCAGCCGGAAATCTTTGCCTGTGTGCACTATGCACATACATCCCCCTTCAAGCAATGTATCTAGGAACTTGATACCCACCTAGGACCTGCATTGAGAGGTGTGCATGCTCTACTCTGAAAAATGGAGTAAGTTCCTTCTTCCCTTTATGGCTACTAAACTTTGCATCCTAGTTGGTCATATTCCGATTATGCCTAGTGTGAGACCAGAAGACTGATTTGGCATGAATTGGTTTGGGGTTGCATTCACACTGTTCTGTAGGCAAACTTTTAAGGAAAATTCCCTATTTGTCATTTTACACTTAAGCATAGTTGGGCATGCATATGGTTAAAATCATATGCATAATGGGAAGAGACCTGCGCACCAGACAAGGGGTTTATGTATCCCAAGCCTGTCATTCAAAATAGAGAACTATCCAGACTGTGTCAATAGTATCCCCTCCTTCCTTTAGTCTCCCTGAAAAAAGCCTGGAGGCAACAACCTGGAGCCCTTGGGTAGTTTTGCCACATGGCCTGCTGTCATTCTTAACAGCATTTTGACTTGTACTGTTGCTTTGCTTTGGTTAAAGTTACCTGGGTTATTATAATGTGTACGCTTGTTTCATTTTCTTAATTCAGATGCCAAGAGCCTAGGAACACAAGCACCGTTAACATAGGATGATAGTGACGTCCTCAGAGACACTGAGGCTCCAGGGGAATAAATGGTCCTGGCTCAGAGTAGTGGCAGGCGGTGGACCTAAGAAGATACTTGTCCTGTGAGACCAGAGCCCACCCTGTGGCTGGCATCAGCCACCTTGGAAAAAGAAGAGAAAGGACAAGCACGGCTGCAGGCTCACAGGCTTCATTCCTGTCTGGGTCTGGCTCATCTTCTCCCCACTCCTGCTAGGAGCTCCAGGCACTGGATTTATATGTCACACAGGGCCCACCACACTCCCAGTCCATTCCAGGAGAAGCCTCTTTGAAGGCAAAATAGATTCCAGAACGATCGCTCACTAAGAGACATTTATCAGTGAGATGTCCTCCATAAAACTGAAATATCATAAAATCGTACACACGTGGGCCTGGAGCTGGGCAGGAACCATATTTCAGAGGAGAACATGCGCTGTGCAGAACACTGGTGACTGTGGCTGATAAATTAGACCCTGGTTTACACTGTTACTAGCTTGTTGGAGAGAGTGAAATGGCCCTTCCTTCAGCATCCTGGCTCCCAGGAAGGAAGGGACAGTAGCCTCGTCAGCCATCAGTCAAAAGCAAGAGCAGCTGGCACTGAGAAATGCCTGGGTGCCTGGGGAGAGCCCAGTATGACTCAGAAGTGGGAGTCAGAAGACAACTGGCAAAGGACGTTCTGCAATCCTGCCTCTCGGTCACAGTGGCTGTCCTTCCTAGAGGGCAGAGTCCACTACATGCGCCTTTGGTGTAGAAATGGCTACAGAACCACAAGATGCTGCTGCTTGCTATAGACAGGTAACTTGTAGATGGCCTCTTTGCCCCTCCCTTCCTGCCTTCTGTAGGAGAGCAAATGTCACCTGTTGGAAGTCATTCTGAGTCATCTGGCACCTCCAAGTCACACTAGTCCTTAGTCTGAGTCCAGATGTTCCCTTCCAGATGTGGACAAAGTCCATAGCCTCTTTTACTTTGGGTTTCACAGAGATTCAAAACCTTCTTCAGGTAGCAGTTAATAAAGACAGAGGGGCAAGAGCTGACATGAAGGAACCAAGAGCACATTTTGTGGATGCTCTCTGCTAGTATTTTGTAAGTGACCTGTGTCTGTCCTCCTCGTATCTTTCTGCAGAGACCCTCTGAGTGACACCCATTTTAGAGACTGCTTCACTGATGCTCAAGCTCGGTCCTCACTAGGCAGCCAAGTGGGCAGAAGGTCTGGGCTGTGAAACAGGATGGAGAACACAGCCTCACAGGTGTCTGTGCTTCCTGTTGTTGCCTCAGGTGGATGTTTGCCAGTTGCCTGCTTGGTGAGGAAGCTGTGTGGAGGCCTAGGACATGGGCACTGGTGCAGCACCTTCTGAGATGCTCTCTCATTGCCTCTGAGCAGTTTGATGGCTGTCAATCATGTACTGATTGGTGAATAAGTGCATTAGGACCCAGGAAATAACTGCAAGCCCAGGAGTAAGGCCTTGTTGCTGCAGAGCTCAGGTCCAGAAGCAGGAGGATTCCGTGTCCATTGCCTGTCTCTGGACCAGCTCTGGGTGGGAAATAAACATATCAAATAGGTACTGGATGAGCCCCAATGGAACCTTTTCCAGCCAAGGACCATTTCATGCTTCCCGGCCCTCTGTGTAGCCTTCACTATAGTTCTGATTCCTCCCTGTTGGCTCCTGCTCTGCCAGATGCTCTCTCCTCCCAACCCCTCCCCCATGGCTTCCTGGCATCTGCCTTGTCCCCCTGTACAGAAGCTGGGAGCCAACCTCTGACCAAACTTCATGACTCCTCCTGAAGCAGCTTCAGTGGAGAGGGTGTGGCCCTACTATGTCATTCAGCCCCCACCAGACACTGCAAGATGTCTCTCCTAGTCACACCTAGCTCTCTACCCAGCAAACATCCCATTCTCTGTCTTAGGGTCCCCTGTGGCTGTTAACTTTGGTCTGTTTTCTCCTCTCCTCCCCACATCCACAAGGTCAGCTCAACACTTAAGATTGAAGCATCGGGTGTCACATGCTCCTCCCCAGTAGTTTTCCAAGCTCTCCAGGCTCTAAGTACGCAGATAGTCTAATGACTGCACTGGAATGGAACCTAGAGACATGGCATGTGTCATCAGAGGAATCGGGGTATCTGACCTTGAAGAGGACAGATCATTGCAGTATATAGTTGAAGAGGTGTTACATTTGTTTATGCAGTGGAACATTTGTTTAATGGCGCAAAGATGTGCTGCATTCTTTTAGGTTGCATTTGTCTAACTCTGTGACGCTGTGTTACTTTGCCTGTCTAAAACACCAGACTGGTCTACTAAAGTGCTGAAAGACTGATAGCTGGGCAGGAGAGAGAAATAGGCAGAGCTGGCAGAGAGAATAAACAGAAGGAGAAATCTGGGAAGAGAAGATCAAGGAGCAAAAAGTCAGGGGCCAGCCACCCAGCTACACAGCAAGTAAGAAGTAAAGAAAGGTATATAGAATAAAAAAAGATAAAAGCCCAGAGGCAAAAGGTAGATGGAATAATTTAAGAAAAGCTGGCTAGAAACAAGCCAAGTTAAGGCCAGGCATTCATAAGAAAGAATAAATCTCCATGTGTGTATTTATTTGGGAACTGATGGTGGCCCCCTAAAAGAGTAAAGAACTAAAAGAAAAACAAGTATAAAAGATGATGTAATCCACACAAGTTCCAGAAGCCCCCAAAGTTCTTTGTATCCTTAACTGGGTTGTGAGCAGGCTGCGCTCTGGGGATGCCATTTGGGAGAGGCCACAGTCATTTCCAACTCTCCAGGTTCCAGCTGAGCTCCCTACATTGTCTGAGCACACATTTTCTTCCTCTCCGTTGACTTAGCTCTGCTTGTCTGTGGGCCACGAGAAGACACCCGAGTCTGTCCCCACCTCTATCCAGTTCCATGCAGACTGGCCTTCCGAAGTCAATCCTGACTTCCCACAGCTAAACATCTGAGCCTTGTGCCTGCCAACCGCTCCACCCTTCACCAGAGTGACTTCCTGTCTCCCAGTCCCAAGTCCTGCCTTGGGGAGAGCAGGTTTTCAGTTTAGGGAGAGAAAATGACCTGTGTCATTTAGACTACAGTTTTTCCAGGTACCACAAGGCTCTGTTAGTCACAAAGAGATGGACAAGAGGACTAAGCACACAAAGGGACATATGAGGAACTTAACCCCTTAATGTTCTATTGAGGGAATTCAGGGTCTCACACTACTGGCTGCCCTATCAGTAAAGGAGTGAAGATGGACCCCACCCAGAGTGCCCCAAACTGAGATAGGAAGATGACCTTTATTCCTATATTCAGGCTATGCCTGAAGCCTGATCTACACTGGAACTCTTCCCATCTCCAGCTTCCCCTTGGCCCTTGCTAGTCATGGGTCCATCTTCTCCTACTTGGTAGTCAGCCTGGTGGCTTGGAGGCTGTTACCTGACCCCTCTCGAGTGTATCCCAGCATCTCTTGTCTAGCTAAGTCAGGGTCTAGGAATGACGGACATGGGTACACCTGGATGTGCACCTCACATCACAACTGCCCTGGAGGTGCCAGATTATAATGCTAACTCTGCTGCACTGGAGAGTTATGGGCTGCCTTGGTGTCCTTTGGGAAATCTGCTGTAGAAGACAGTTCATCTTGGAACCCTCTCTTTGTACATTGTTTTCCAGAATCAGAGGTTTGCCAGCAGGGCTCTTTCTGGTCTGAGACATTGATATGAGTTATGCCTATGGTTTTGGCAGTGGGATTCACTGATTTTGCAGCCCCGATTATAGTATAAACACGGGTATCCTGAAAAATACATATATAGAGACAAGCTGCCAAGTGTGGTGAGTCACTTCATTCCCCAACATTTATGCAGGCCTGGGTGCCAGGTATGTAGCCCACAAATCAAAGAGTCGAGGCTGGCCCATGCAAGCTGGGGAGGGAGGCACCATCTGCATGCTGGAGTCAGGAGTAAGCAGGTGATAGAGATGGGTTTGCTCTTCTAATAGAAGCAGGGGTGGGCCTGACATATGGTCTCTGGTGAGACAGCCTTGGAGGAGTGGACCTGGAGGATGTCAGGGCTAACCTGGCAGCTCCATAGGCTGGTAGATGTGTAAAATGGTGTGTATTTGTGCACAAGGGTGAGTCTTTGTAACTATGTGGGTATGTGTATGTAAGTGTGAGCCTTTGTAAATGCATGTATGTGTACATAAGTATGAGCCTTTGTAAATGTGTGTGCTTGCATGTGTGTGTGTGTGTGTAATATGAGGGTATCGGTGAGCAAATGCATGGCCCTGAGTATGAACTCCTGTGATCTTCTGTGGCCCTGTACAGACATGGGTACATGTACCTTTCAGTGGGCTTGTCTGTAGGTACCATGTGCTCAGAGGGATGGCACTGGCAATGTTAGGGACTCTGGGGGAAAGCACAAGAGAGTGCTATAGCATGTTCAGTGAAAGGAAGTTCAGGTAAGGCCACACCCCCTTGCATAAGTGCTCAGAACTGTGTGTGCACATTTCCAGTGGAAGAGGAGAAAGGCATCTACAGACTAGCCTGGACTCCAGACAGCCCCAGATGGGCAGAGTGGCTTCTGACCAGGTTCACCCTATGAAGTTCAAGCTATCCTCTCTCTCTTGCCAAAAGATTGGCCCTTCTCTACATCTGCTTTCCAGCCACATGGTCCCCTGCCTCCACACTGAGAATAGCCAGCTCTTCCCTAACCATCATCATGCTAAACCTAGGATCCCCTACATCTCTACTCTACATTGCAAGACGACAAGGGAGGTCTTCTCCAAGGACCTCCTCACCAGCCCAGACCTCCACGTCCCCAGGAACAGAGTCTGCATCCTGTCAGGGGCTTCTGTTCTTCCAAGAGATGGGATCTTTGCTCACAGGGTTTGTTGGTCCACTGTCTAGAGGACAAGGTCAGCCTGACACTCCTGCCTCTTTGCATGATGCACAGAGCACTGCTCACTGCAATGGATGGCCACACTTGGGGACAGATCTGACTCCTCTCACCTCCTTGTGTGTGTGAGGCCTTGGATCTTAAGGTCTCTGTTCTCTTAGGGTCTTTGCCATCATGGACAGGAAAGGGCCGCTCATTGGCTGTGCTGGCCTCCTAGGGGCCCTGACAAATCTGCCATCACCACTTCTGCAGAAGGAGCTGTGCTGCTCAAGTGTCCTCTCACTGATCACGCTGCAGCATTCTGTAGCCCTTCCTCCTAGATTTCCTACCATGCCAGTGTCACCCAGTCGTGCCTGGAAGATGACTAGAGCATCTGGGTATGCTTGTGTTGCAGCCGGACTTCAATTTCAGGATGCCTAGCAACCCCTACCTCCTTCTCCGTAGCCCACAAGGCCTGTGTTGTCCCTGATGGCCCACCCACAGTGGTCAGTTACTCCAAAGGTGTCTGAAGAAACCATCAAAACTGGTGTCCCAGGAGGTCAGGGTAGCCCATGAGATCTGGAGATTCTGTGGTTAAGACCTGAACAGGAACAACCCTGTGGGGCTGGGTAAGGATTGAGGGCATCTCTCTTGCTGAGTAACAGGTGGGTAGAGCTGAGCTGTCTGTAAGACACTTGTGAGATAACAAGGTCACCACCTATTAAGACACCTTAGACACAAGTACACTAGCTGCTCAACTCTCAGAAGACCAAAGAGGAAACTGGAGAGGATGAGTGGAGAACACAGCTAGGGGAGGAAGGCTAGGGGTGGTGCAGCGGTGGAAGGGGAGATGAGAGGCGAGAATCCATGAGGACATGTAGGTGATCTCCGTGGGCCCATCCTCATTTGTATCCATATCTGTATCCTTGGCCTTATCACACTTGCAACCACAACCACAACCTCGTCCCTAGCCAGTCCTTGATGGACTGTGCCTGTGAGCTGAAATAAGCCCTTTCTCACCTAAGCTGCTTTAGTCAGGGTGTTTTATTGTATCAATGGGAAAGGAAGCTAAGACAGTATACTAGTATGAGTATGGTGTGTGTGTGTGTGTGTGTGTGTGTGTGTGTGTAGGTATTTATTGAAGGCCATGAAGTCCTCATCTTTGGAATAGCAGTATCTCACAGATGGGTCATTTGGAAGAGGGAACCAAAGCTGCTGGGAGAGAACAGTTTCTCCAGCAAAACATAGTGGCCTGTGGTAGTGAGACGGCAGAACCCGGAAGTATGAAGATGCTTGTTTGAAGAGGGTGTGTACATGGTGGTCTGGGAGAGCATCAGGCCACTGAGGGATCTGGACCAAGGAAGGATGACACTGTAGGGCTTATTTGGGGGACAGTGCTTCTGTTGGTGATATGGGTGAAAGGAGAGATGGCTCATGGACCAATGGCAGAACCAGAGTCAGGAAACCCCTTGGTGCAAGCCAAGGAAGGCATCAAAAAAAACTGAACTCAGGAGAGCACCCTGGAGAGGAAGGGTGGGGCCCTACTGGCTATCCCCTAAGGAAGACTTCTCAGAGACCATTTTGGAAGAAAAAGAGCAAGCTCAGTTTTGAGTCTTTTCCATTCTTTGCTTGGGGGAAGGAAGCTGTAAAAATTGCAGGCTGGTATGAACCATATCTTGGTAATTTCCAGAGATTGCCTGTAATATGATAGGCACATAAAAGATTCTAAAAGTGACTGCTTTACACACACAAAATTGGCTGCTCAGAGCGCTTCAGGATGGGAGGGGCATCACCATTCGCTGCCACTCCCAGCAATGGGGTATGAGAACGATGATGCTGGCTCATTGGAACTAGGCTTTGTATACATACGTCCAGCATGCAGCTGTAGAGCGAGGTCTTGGACCTCCAGCTCACCTTGCCTCAGGCTTTATTCTGCCTTCATCCTTCTGGGAAGGGCAGTCCAAGTGTGGCCATCAACTCAGCACTCATGCTCAACTCCAGATGGGAATCATGCCCGGGACCTGGGGAGAAAGAGCTTGCTGCACAAGCAAGGATCTAAGTTTTGCTTGGCGGTAGCCAGGGCCAGCGCTAGACGTGCAGTAGCCCAGCCTGCCTGGTTTTTGAGCCTCAGGAGGCAGAGACAAGAAATTCTGAAAACAAGCTGGCTAGAGAGGCCCTGCCTCAATGAATAACACCGAGAGTTGTTGAGGAAGACACTTGCAAGGAGAGAGGGGCCCTTTGTTTGTCCCGACCGCCCAGCTAGCTTACACCCAAAATAATCATACAGAAATTGTATTAACTAAATCACTGCCTGGCCCATTATCTCTAGCCTCTTACTGGCTAACTCTCACATCTTGATTTAACCCATTTCTGATAATACGCATAACACCACGAGGTTGTGGCTTACCGGGAAAGATTCAGCATGTCTCACCAGACAGCTCCATGGTGGCTCTTTCTGACCCTGCTTTCTTCCTCCTAGAATTCAGTTCTGTCTTCTCTGCCTACCAAAGTTCTGCCCTATCAAAAGGCCAAGGCAGTTTCTTTATTCAACCAATGAGAGCAACACATAAACAAAAGGACCTCCTACACCACTTTATGTAATGCTTTGATTTCCACATGTGTATATGCATATTCTTGCATGCCTATGCACACACAAGAGATAGCATGCATGCACATGCAAAATTAATAATTAAAAAAGAACAGAAAGAAATCATGATTTCATCAGAATGAGGTTAGCTGGGGACCTAACTTAAACGTACAATGTTAGGTCCCATGTGGTTCTCCGAGGAAGCAAAGGGAGAGCCAGCATGCTCAGAAGGGCTCTCTTTCACCAACCAGGGGCTTAAGAGCTCAGCCTTCAACATAAGAAGAAGCCATGAAGTTAACAACAAGTAGGTGTATAAATGGGACTGTCTAGGAATGTGCGTCCTGGGGAAAACAACTTCTCAAAGGCAGAAAACACAACTGGGAAATCAGATATTTTCAATCCTGTGTCAAAAGGACACTGACCTGCTCCATGGAGCTCTATGTTCCAGGAAGAGGGTTGTATAAACAGGCCAGAAGACAGCTGCTTAATCATCCCTGGTCACATGGTGACCCCCAGACAGCTGGGCTCCATTGGGATGAGGCAGAAGGATGCTCCTGTGTGTTGTCCCTGAACAATTTTAGCAGGACTGGGGAAGGGGAAGCTGGGGCTGTCAGGGAGTTTCTAGGTGAGGCAGAACAGCAGCTCCCGAGGGCACAGAAAGTCAGAGAATCCTCTAGATTAGTTGCAAGAAGACTCATCTGTCTTCTTGTCTTGGAAGGTGGGGGAGGTGAGCAGAGCTTGGAGTTGGATGTGGTAGAAGCTCCCAATGCCGGCTCCATCCTCTGACTTCTGAAGCCTGTGAGGGTGCTAGGGTCCTTGATTACTCAGCTGTCTGTGGGTCTGTGGAGGCCCATTGCTGGGCATAGAGCTGGTCATGTGACCATTGCACTGTGCGTGATGTGTGTATGAGTGTCCAGAGGCAGTGGGAAAAGTAGTTGATTTAATAAAAGCCTTTCACACTCCAAAGAAGCAGGGAGACTCCAGCTGACCTCATGAGCAGCCAATTGAGTACATATGGATCTAAAGTATCCCAGGTCAAACAACCAAGGAGGGCCTACTGTTCCCTCTTCTATCATTAATGACTCATTTTTTTTATTTGAATCTACTCACTCACTCTAGACATGTCTTCTGATCCTATTGTCTTAGATACTTTGCCTGTTTCTGTGATAAAATACTTTGAGCAAGGAAACTTAAGAAAGAAAGCATTTGTTTGGACTTCCTGTTCTAGAGGGTTAGAGTCTGTCACAGTGGAGCAAAGGCAAGGATGGCGGCAGGAGTGGCTAAGAGAGCCCGTCTCAAGCTGCAGGCAGGAGGTAGAGAGCACACAGGGAATCGTGACACTCTTTTGAAGCCTCAAACTCATCCCTAGTGACATACTTTCTCTTACAAAGCCACATCTCTTAACCTCCCCCAAAAGTCACCACCTGAGGAACCAAGCCTTCAAATTCCTGATCATTTTGGGGGACTCTTGTTCAAAAAACCACAGCTTCCCTTCACTTGTTTTTACCTGTATTTTTGTGCTCTGTTGATGACTGTCCAAACATCTGTTGGACATTTCCAGTTTCTTATATGATTTTCCCTGTCTGCTTGGCATGGCCATGTCTATGGTGTGTGTGTTCTTTACCTATGAGCTCAGACTAGTTTAACCTGCACTGTGGGTCCCTGGGGACTGGCATATTTGAAAATATAGTGGAACCTCCAATCCTTGGGCAGTTTCCCCTCATTCTCCTATTCTCTGCTTCGGGCATGTGTGGGGTTCTTCCTCTGGCACTTCTAAGCCCGCCCCCTCCTCAAAGCTCATATGAAGTCCAGCTTCCTGGAGGACAATTTCAGGCTCAGCCCTCAGGACCCAGAGTATTACAGAATTATCCGTTTCTCCATATTTTGAATTGGTGTTTCCTTTCTGTATTTACAAGAAAAATTATTATGGGCATACTAATTGATAATTTGTATCCATCCTTAGAGCAAAGGACATTCTTTGCTTTTGTGAAACTTTGTTTTCATTAAAAAAAAGCTCATTTTTAATTGTCTAATTAACATCATCATGGCTTCACCTACGTATCACATTAATTCTTTTTGTTGACCTATGCAATATAAGGTACCACAGGTTGCCCCATTCCTGGATCCTTTGCGAAGACTTAAAGAGTCCCAGCCATCCTTTGTGGAAGGCTCTGCATCTTTGGACTTATGGCTGAAGCCCCTATGTGTTTTCCAGCCCCCACACACCTCCAAGCTGTGTGTTTACAAATGGCCTGTCTCTTGGGAATAAATCTTTGCACTTTTCCCAGGAAATATAGTCTATAAATCACAGTGACATTTTAGATGAGATTCGCCTCCTCCTGCGCTTCTGCCTTTAAGTGACCCCCATCCCTGTATGTGTTGCAATACTTGCAGGAACCAAGCTCAGCCCGGTCTGGGTAGGGATGGTTAGTTAAAGATAAGATCACTGACATCTTCAAATGTCACATTTGTCAACACTGGAGTGACCCTGCCCCAGGTGCTGGATGAGATGGCTCTGTAATGTTTAGCATGAGATCCTCCCTTACCTCGCTCACATACTTGTCTTGGAAGGCTGCTGTCCTCACAGATGGCAGCTACTTTTTAACACTGTGATAATTGATTTTATTGTCAACTCAGGCCACAGAGAGTGTTTACCAGAATTAAAATTAGACATGAAGGAAATGATTGGACAGATAGAAGAGGAATGGAACTGGGTACCTCAATAAGTAGAAGTAAGCGAAGAAAATGTTCTTAAAGAAAGAGATGGAATTAGGCAGCGTGTAAGAATCAGATGCTGGTCACAGATAATGTCGTCAGAGAAACAGAAAATGCAAAGATGAAAGGATAATAAAAGGCTTTGGAAGTCAACACATAAAAGATGAACTTGGGCCTGGCAAGAGGGCTCAGTGAGTAAATGTGCTTGCAGCCAAACCGGACAACCTGAGTTCAAATCTCAGGACTGACACTGTGGAAGTAGAGGACACACACACACACACANTATATATAATGTACTATGTGTGTATATATAATATAAATATATGTCTTAGTTAGGGTTTCTAATGCTGCAATGAAACACTATGACCAAAAGGCAAGTTGGGGAGGAAAGAGTTTATTTGGCTTATACTTCAGCATTGCTGTTCATTGCCAAAGGATGTCAGGACAGGAACTCAAACAAGGCAGGATCCCGGAAGCAGGAGCTGATGGAGGCCATGGAGGGGAGGTGCTTACTGGCTTGCTCAGTCCACCTTCTTATAGAACCCAGGACCAGCAGCTCAGGAATGGCACCATCTACCATGGGCTGGGCCCTCCACCATTGATCACTAAATTAGAAAATGCCTTACAGCTGGATCTCATGGAGGCATTTCCTCAACTGAGGCTCCTTCCTCTGATGACTCAATAGCTTGTGTCAAGTTGACACACAAAACCAACCAGTACAATACATACATAAATTTACACACATATTATATATACATATATACTACATATATAAGTAAATACATGTAAAAGAAATTTTAAAAGAAGACTAGACAAGAGATTCGAAATGGATTATGATGGAAGTACTAAGGCAGATACTGAACACAGACACAAAGACTAGACAGGAAACATTTGCAACTAAACACAACCTCCTGAAATACCTAGAGGTCTTGGTGTTGCAAGAGGACACAGCCATATTTGGGAAAGTCCACCCAGAACAGATCACATCAAGCCACACACTACGAGTCTCTGGAGCTCCAGTGAAAGAATAGTCACTGTCCTCCAGGCAGGAAGAGCAGAATTCTCATAGAGCAAAGAAGAAAAATCAGACAGATGCCAGTCTTGACAAGTCTTTATACCAGATGGAATTGGGGACACAGATTTAAGATACACAGAGAACGCAGTGTGAGCCAGGCTGGCTGTCAGTGCACATCACATGAAAGCCCAGAAAATGCTGTCCTCCAGGCTTTCCTCAGCGTCTGCTGGAGAACTAGTTTTACTCTCACCAAGAAGATGGAAGGGGAAGGGAGAGAGGGGAGGTACAGCTGGAAGCCACAGCAGGCACCATGGGTAACCAGAAGAGCCAAGGTGGGAAGGAAGAGAGGTGACCTCTACCCTCTCAGAGGGCAGGCAGCCCTCAAGCTGAGTATGGGGGAACAGGGCGTATGTAAAGGGTAGAGCAATCTGGCTGATCATGGGAATTGAACACGGTGCTTTGGGACAGAGGAGAGAGTGAGATTTGGAATGGGATGCTTGGACTGGAGACCAGGGTCAGGAAGGATTTAGGTGCAAGGGTTACGTGTGAAAGGGACAGTGTCTGTCAGAGTGAAGATGCTCGCAAGTGCACCACAGAGAAAGAACAAGCTAAACATAGCACAGAGGGAAGGGCATGCATGCGTGTGTGTGTGTGGCATATCATACATATGCATGTCACACAACTGTGACAGAATGAGGACAAATATACTGATTCCATTGATAAACACAGGAATGGCCTTGATGCAAACAAAAGAGATAGGATTTCAGATTGACCAACAGAATGAACCCAGCACTATGCTGTGTACACAAGGCCTGCCGAAAGTAAAGAGATTAAATAAGTACAAAGGGGTCTAGAGGGGTGCTCCAGGGGTTAGGAGCACTCACTGACCTTGCAGAGGACCCAGGTTTGGTTCCCAGCACCCAGGTGCCTGTGAATTGACTCCAGGGGACCCAACATCCTCTCTGGCCTTTCATGGGCTCCTGAACTTGTGTGAACATACCACACCTCTCACACATAACTAGAGATGAAATAAAATATAAAAAAGAGAGGCAAAGAAAGTTCAAGTGAATATATATCCTTGAAAAACAAGAAAGGGAGGAAATCAGGTCTAAAAGGCATATAGGGAATGACATCAGGGCCACCATTCACCAGGAAGATGGTGTGGTCATTAGCACACATACCCAGTCACGCGAGAGTAAGTGCAAAGGGCAGTGGTTGAAGGGTGTGCTGGAGGCTGGAGTAGGAGTTACACAGAGAAGAAATAAACATGCAATGGGAGTTTGCCATGCCTCTCCCAATTCACAACCGGCCATTATTAGAGAGGAAGTGGAAGCTGTCAATGACACGATCAATGGGGCAGAGCCTACAATGGCACATTGAACTCTGACCTCCGGTAATTGAGAAGACATTGTCTTTTAAAAGTACAAGGAACCGCCTGCAAATTGAGCATGTCTATTACTACAAAGAGAATCTCATTAAGTCGGAATCACAGAAAGGGCTATCCAGCCCCCCTCTTACTACAGGCAGGAAAACTAGAAGTTAATTACGGAGCCAGCAGAAGTGAATGCTTGCCCACTAAGCATGTCAGTAAACAACGTGGAACAAAGGCAGAATAAGGAATAACACCACAGAACTTCAAACTCAGAAGATAAAAACCTGGGTTGTGGTGCTGGCTTAATGAGTAAGTATGAGGGACCTTAGCTCAAACGACCAGCACCCACGTAAAAACCAGATGTGGCTGTGTGTGCCTCTCAGCCCAGCCCTGGGGATGGAGACAGGTGAGTCCCTGGAGCTCGCTGGCTAATGGAATTCCAGTTTAGTGAGAGACCCTTGTCCAAGCCATTAGGGCAGAATGTTATAGGGGAAGATTGCCTTGCTCTGGCCTCTGCATGTCTGTTCATGTGTGCATTCATGTTCTTTTAACACACACACACACACACACACACACACAAATAAAGAACTAAAAAAAGCTGTGGAGCATTGTTAAAGTGTTTATAAAATGGTAAATTCTGAATTTAAATGAAAATGAATATTATTGCAAATAAAAATTTGAAGTACAATATATTAATATCCAAGAGCAATAACAACCTAAGCCCAAAAAAGGCAGAGAATGGAAACCCCAAGAGGATAAATGAGTCCCTATAAATCAGAAGACACAGAACCGGCAGACTGGCAGACACCACAAAAACCTGTGGCCACCACGGAGGATTTGATGCAGGGTTCTAGAGAGGCTGGGAAAGAATAGGCGCTCCGATGGAGAGAGTGCCAATAGGGTTGGGTGGAGAGGAAGTGAGTTTTCTAATTATCAGCTCATTTGTAAACAGCATATGAGCAAAGTTAAAAGGTGACGTGACAGAATGACCTTCTAGAAAGCTATGGGGTGCTGCAGTTGAGCCCAGTGAGGAGAATCTAAGCAGATGGTTACCACCACAGTGAGGCAGAGATGGCGAGAAAGATTCCTTCCAAACCCCATCTCCACAGGGAAACACACCACGTTTAATTAGGCTCATTACTAGCAATCTACTTAAATGACTCCGGAGTACATGGGAGGGTGGAAGTCATCTGGGTTCTTCCTCTGAAGACAGAGATTCTACCGAAAAGCAAAGGTGCTGAGCTACCTCGCTGATGGATGTAGATACACGAAAATCCCTGCTCCACATCCTAAACACAAAACAGTCACAAAAACATGAAACACATAATACACCATGATCAAGTAGTTGTTTTACTAGGAATGGGAGGGTAGTGCGACATTACAAAATATATTAATATAATCCATCAAGGGAGACAGCTAAGCTTAAACCGCTTCTGATCATTTCCAAGGAAGAAGAGACATTCTGCACAATTAAAAGAAAATGCCCCATAAAAGTAGCAAGTGGAGCATCTAGAAGTTAGCCCTGTACTTGTGAGAGCAGCATGTTCACCTGAGGGTGGAGCTCTAGGTGTATCCCTATACTTGTGATAGTGTCGTGTTCACCTGAGGGTGGAGCTCTAGGTGTATCCCTATACTTGTGATAGTGTCGTGTTCACCTGAGGGTGGAGCTCTAGGTGTGTCCCTGTTCTTGTGATAGTGTCATGTTCACCTGAGGGTGGAGCTCTAAGTGTATCCCTGGGGAGATTATCTTGATTTTCCTAGCTGAGGTGGGACCGTGCCCACTGTGAGTGACTCCACATCTGCCCACTGTGAGGGACCCCATGTCTGTCCACTATGTAACCTCACTTCTGCCCACTGTGAGCGCCCCATGTTTGTCCACTAAGTGACTCCACATCTGTCTACTGTGAGTGACCCCACATCTGTCTACTGTGAGTGACCCCACATCTGTCTACTGTGAGTGACCGACCCCACATCTGTCTACTGTGAGTGACCCCACATCTGTCTTCTGTGAGGGACATCGTTCCCTAGGCAGAGGATCCTGGGCTATGTAAGAGTGAGGCAATCAGGCAGAATAATAGCATGCGTTCATACACTGTTCTCTATTCTTTATTGTGGATGTGAAGTGACCCAACTCCTGCAGGCCCCTGTTCCTGTGTCTGTCACACAGCAATGGTTAAAACTTGCTAATTGTGAATGAAAATAAACCCTTGTTCTCCTAGGTTGCCTTTGTTGGGGTGTTTCATCACAGCTTTAGGAAAAAGTGACAAAGAGATAAACTGATACAGGGCTGGTCTTCCGGCCTCAATTAATATCACACAGACATGCCCAGAGGCCCGTGTCTCAGGTGACTCTAATCCTTGCCATGCATCTTATATGGACAGACAAGAAGAAAATAGGCCCATTTGCATCTTTCCCACCACAGAGAAACAATTGTGTTGAAAGTCCCCACTTTTCTTTGTTTGTTTGTTTGTTTCAGAGACTAAGCAGCCATGATAATACCATCTTGTGTAAGGAATACTCCCTGAGAAGGGGGAAGGGAAGCCCATTTTTGTCTTTTTCTTTTTGAGATATAACCCACTAGGAATCTTCCTTGGCCTCCCCAGAATGTCATCACAGAGAAAGCGAATACAGCCAGTCACTAGCAGACCTACCTACAACGTGAACAGGGGACTCAGTATAGTATATAGCACCACAATACACAGGAGCCCATGATTTCACAGGAAGCCCCTCATCTACTGGGAACAGGGAGAAAGAAGACATCAGTCACAGGAGGCCACACGGAGGAAAGACCATGCTACACCCAAGAGACTCCAAAGCAACAGTGAAAACATTTTCACTTTCAGGCGTTGAAATCCCAGGATGCGCAGCGTTAGAACGAAGGCTTCCACTGCCGAGGAAGTCAGTGAGCACAGGGACACCTCCATGCAAGAGCCAGCCTGGAAAAGTCATGGAGAGTCTGAGCCGAGAGCAATCAAAGGAGCAGGTTTGAAAGGTGCGGAGAACACACACCACAAGGAGCAGATGACCCGAGAGCCTCAGGAGCCAGGGGATTGGCCGGGGAGGTCTAAGGCCTCTCCTTCTGTCCCTGAAGTGGAAGAGGGAACAACTGGAAGGGATGTGGAGGAATAATGGGGAAAACATTCAATTTGGCAAAAAAGTGGAAACCACAATCTCAAGCGGGATAAACCTACGGGAACCCAGGCCAAGTTGTAACATAATGAAACTTCCTCAGGGTGAAAGACAAAGGAAGACATGTGGAAAGATGCCAGAGAGAAAGCATGCCTCACCTAGAGGGGGAGACCACTTGAATGGCAGGATCTGGGGCAGCAGCTGCGAGAAAAGCACTGTTGACTGGAAGGGTCTATTTCCATGAAACGCACTCAGACACAGAGGAAACTGGGAAAACACAGAAGAACCAGAGGAAAGCCAGGTGATTTGCCACCAGCAGACCAGTCCCGAATAACAGCCAAAGGAGGTTCTCAGCAAGGCAGGAAGCGTGAGGGAGGTTATGAACAGTGTGAGTCTTCTCTCACTGCAGTTTCCTGGATTTGATACAATTTCTAAAATCATGTGTGTGTGTATGACACGAAAGCAATAAAAACTGGGTAGGGGACCAGGCAGACAAGTGGAGATGAGGTGAGATGGGGGAATGCATCCTCAATGTACCGTATATATGTGAATGAAAACCTTAAAAATTAATTGATTTGGACAAAAAAAAAGCTTCCAGAAGGAGAAAAGCGAAACAAACAAAAATACACATAAGCAGAGTTGACTCTCTTTTTCTCCTGCGAGTCTTCCAAATCACATGTAATGGTCATGGCAAAATCTAGGGCTGTTTGGTGTGATTCTCCATCGATGCAAAGAAAATATTTAAGATAATGACTACCTGGAGGAATGAAGACAGAGAGAGCGACGAGGCAACTGAGCGCCACCAAAACAGACTCACAAAGGGACAAACACGCTGGCTCTAGCTGTGCCGACATATGACAGTGACATACAAAGTCATGGCAAACAACACAGCTAAATCAGATGAAGATAACCCATTCAGGACCGAGTATCCCAAAGTCCCCCACTCTCTGCATGTTGTCCAGCTCTGGGTCTCTGTGTTAATTTTTATGTACTGCAAGAAAACCTTCTCTGATGTGGGCTGAGCGAGGCATTGTTCAATGTGTAGCACAAGATACCGTTAGGAGTCTTTTATCGTTATGTTCCTTGAGCAGAAAAATAGTGGTGTGGTTTCCCCTAGATCCATGACCTATTTAGTCTCAGATTCCTGGCCACCGAGACTCAGAGATCTATGCAGAAGAGGGGACAGTGAGATTGCAAGAGCCAGAGGTGGTGGATGGTTTCAAGGAAGCAGCACCTTCCAGACACGACGGGACTGAAGTGTATTTGAACTCACAGAGACTGTCATGGCACAAGAACTGCAAGTTCAAACCACACAAAATCCCAACACTGAGGAGGGGAAGTGGACATGGGTTCTCACTCCTAACCAAGAAGCTGTTTGTAACCGGTAGAAGCTAGGAAAGAGAAAAATCAGTGTTCTTCAATGGGTGCCACTGTGTATGTATATCAGTTATACTCCAGAGCAGGCCCCATGTCTTTGAGTAGTTGGCCAACATAAATGGATCCCATGTGCAGTGGTTTGAAAGAAGATGTCCCCCCTCCCCTGAGAGAGAGTGGCACTAGGGAAGTGTGACTTCACTGGGATAGGTAAGCCTTGTTAGAGGGAGCAGGTCACTGTGGAGGTAGGCTGAGGTCTTTTCCTTATGCGTCACTCAGTGTCACAGTATACTTCCTCCTGTGGCCTGCAAGATGTAGGACTCTCAGCTGACCTCGCCCAGCACCATGTCTGCTCCCTGTAGTGATGAGGCGAGCAGGCCTGCTTTTCGTCCTGCCTTGCTCCCGCATGGCTAGCTTTCTGTAACAT
>LOEQ01000336.1:484588-501777 GCA_001685075.1 Bramus lutescens | reverse complement strand
CCCCCCGCACCGCCTAGCTCTGTTCTGCCCTGCTATTGGGCTCAAAGCAGTTTTTTTTAATTCATTAATCAATAAAAGCCACACATATACAGAAGGACTTCCCACACCAGTTCTGGAGTTCTAAGCCTAAAAGGTCAACTGGAGAATATGTGATTTTTTTCCAGTATGGGGTAGTTTGATGCGTATGTGTCCCTTAAGGTCTGTGTGTCAGGCCCTGTGCAGAGAGAGACAGGTGAAGTAGGGGTTGTCTGGAGTGTGGAGGTCTTTTTTTTCCATGTCCATTCAACTGAATATCACCCCATGCCTACCACTTGCTCTGCCTACCAAGGTTGGTCCAGGGGTTTGTGCAGGAGCCGTCCAGCCTAGAAAATCCCATCTGTCATCCCTGACTCGTGTGGAAAGCCTTTCTTCCCCGACTCCATCTTCCTTGTCAGTCATGACTTCTCTCTCTTTAATAAATGGAGCCTGGCTATTAATAGCCATAGGGGACATCACACATATTTACTGGGTTATATTTAAAGAATGCTTCTAAGTGAGTATATAATGACTTCTATGTTAAGCTCTGAGTTCCTGGAGGGAAATTAATTCATCTGCTATACTTTCCTCCCAGCTTTTCAAGGATGATATATGGTACAGTTCCAGGTGTGGGGTCTGTTAGGACAAGGGTGGGTCTGAGGAGGAGACTGAGATGGTACCTTGGACTTCTTAGTTCTTAAAGAGTTCCTTCCTCCTCGCTTGTTCTATTTCTATCCTGGGTGAGGAGAATCAAGTCCCTATGTCCACACCTCTGGATACTGAGGGCATGCTAACCTGTTACAGCCTCTTGGATGCCTTCTCCTCACTGAGAGATCAGTACAACCCCATTTCCCAGGGAGGCAACAGAGCTCATGGAGGGCTGGAGCCACTGCTGGTGTGGAGAATCTGACTCTAGGCTCCTGGTCCCAAGTCTTGATGTCCTCTTACAGCTACCAAGGCCTCAGGAATGGCTCTGCACAGAGCCTTGATCCCAAGGTGATCACTTGGAGCCATGGCTGGAACTGGGTTTTTCTGATTGGTGCTCTCCTTCGTCCCTTTCATCCCTTTCTTCTTCATCTTTTCCATGGCCTCCTCTTTGTGCATGTGCATATGTGTGAATGCATTGCTTCCCATGTATATATGCATGTATGTGGAGGTCAGAGGTCAATCTTGGCTGCAGTTCTGCCTTGGGTGCCATGCACCGTGTTTTATGAGACAATCTATGTCCATCACTGTCTCCTCTTTGCTGGCAACATAATGTCAAAGAATCGGCCTCCTTTTCCAGGGTTACCAGAGGACTTGCCATGATGGTGAGAGTCTGGTGTGGTTCTGAGCAGCATCTAGAATGCCTGCCTGGCAAATGGTATTATTGAACGCTACCCTTACCTGCGTTGATTATGCCTATAGGGGTCATTTCCTTCATAGCCCAGCTCCTGGGAACAGGAGCAGAGAAAACTGAGGTGAAAAAATGCTTACTGTTCCCTTCTGTCTGCAACAGGCCCTCTGTTCCCATGAGATGCTCCTGCTATATCCCATGTTCTTCCTGACCCCAGAGCTCCTGGGCATTTGGAGCCAGGCAGGTGTACCACCATGGGAAGAATTGATAAGGGGTAGCATTAGGGGGGCCTGTAAAACTGTCTCCCCGTCCCCTTCCTTCCTTGATTGGATTAGCAGTAGGCCAGCACTACAGGGACCCAATTACCAGAGAGTGTAGAAAGACACGCTCCCTTTAAATGACATAGACACACCTGGAGAACATCTTTATCTCCTCCAGGATGTGGCCACCTTTTGGTCAAGTGACTCCTAATCTGTCACCCCCTTCTCTGCTAATACATGCTTAGCCCATCTTTCCACATGTGCAGATAAGATGCATTTATATGAAGAAAGGAGAGAAACATGAGCTCATTTTCCTAGTTGCCCTGAAGGGCCAGATGAGCTTCCTGCTGGATGTCAGGACCTGGCTAATCCTGTCTCCAGCAATGGGAGCTTTGGGGTTGAGAGCAAGCCGCTGGATGGGGTGGAGGGTCCAGGTCCAATATGATGCTTCTATGCTGTTTCCCAGAAGGAGCAACGAAGGCCTGGGTAGCAGGTCTTCACAGTACTATTTTTGTAAAGGGTACTAAGGATTCCCAGGGAGTGTGCTGGTCACGTGCTGTGCCCCACCCCTGAGCTATTTGGGCCACAGGCCACTTGGAGTTTCTACAAGTGGGTTGCACAATCTCTTCTAATATCCCTCTCCTCCTCTTTCTTCATCTTCTCTTTTTCTAACTCTATGACTTCCTTTTCTGTGTATGCAGATGTGTGTGTTCACGTGGGGGAGCACATGCATGTTTTCTTGTGTACTTATATATGCATGTGCCTGGAAGTCAGGAGTTGTATTAGCTACTTCTCTTTGCTATGATGAAACACGGCAGCAGAAAGTTCTAGAGAGTTAGAGTCCATGATGGTGGAACGGAGGCAGCAGGGGACAAACTTGGCAGCTGGAGCGGAAATTAAGGGTTCATATTTTGAACTGCAAGCACCAAACAGAAAGCATGAACTAGAAATAGAACAGGCCTTTAAACTCTCAAAGCTCACCTCCAGGGGCACGCTTCCTCCAATAAGGCCACACCTCCTAAACCCTCCTACAGTGCCACTCACTGGGGACCAAGTATTCAAGCCCCAGAGGCTGTGGGGAAAATCTCATTCAAACAACCACCCGGGTTAACCTCGGGTGTCATCCCTTCTCAAGCACTACCCACTTTGCTTTATGAGTCCCTCATGAGCAGGACCTCACCAAGCAGGATAGGCTAGCCGGCTAGTGAGCCCCAGGGACCCACCCCTCTCTTCCTCCATAGCAATGAGGTTGCAAGAGGGTGTAAGTACACTCAAGTTTTTTTTTTTTTTTAAATATGGTTCTGAAGGACCAAATTCAGGTCCCCATGCTTGCAAGGCAAGAATTTACTGAGCCCAAGTATCTTTGCAACTTTTTCAAATCATTCATCTCCACTTTCTTCTTCTGGTGATAGACAGTAAAATACTTTGAGAACATAAGATGAACTGTCAAGAGTAACATTACCAGGAATATGCTGGGTTCTGGTGGCAGTGAAATTGGGAACTTCACACAGTGGCCAGGGTGGAGCTGGCTGAGATGGGCATTAGGGCTCAAGGGACATCTGTGGTCCTCCCACAGCCCAGTTTCATGCTGCTTCTGTCCCACAGCCTGTCCTGGCTCTGAAGACGGCTGCAGGGCATACTGACTCTGCAGTGTATCCTGTTGGTGTTTCAAGCCATCTCTGTCTACACAGCCCCACCCCCCACCTGAGGATCGCTCACGTTCTTGGACATTCCTCCACTCTGGGTTGAACAGTGATCTTGCCGGAGTACATGCATTGACACAGCTTGTTCCTCAAGGGCAAAGGGATGTGAGGAAATCCAGTCAGCAGAACATAAAGGAGTCAGAGGCCAGAGGTCAAAGCTCAGAGTTCAACCTTCCAAAACGGCTTGGAGTGGAGCGGGCATGAGGATATACTAGGGAGATGGATTAGTAAGTGCGGCTTTTCAAAGAGTCAAAATAAGACAGAGAAATTGCTTTGCAGGCTGACTTTTGCCTCCACACCAGGACCAGCTTCTTCTTCTTTGCTATAAGCACCACATGTAATGGGATGCTTTAGCCACTGTGAGTCCCTAAGCCCAGGAGTAGGGGAGGGCCCAACCATTGAAAAATTAGGATAGTCCTTACAAGAAGCTGGATGGGTGAGACTTCAGTCTGGGTTTGCAACATGTGGTCAGTTCTCAAGTCTACACTAAAGTCAGAGCTTCCTGAGTCCACACAGAAGGAGAGAATGACTGGAACCCAGATGCATGCCCAGAAATCCTGCAAGCGCCTTCATTACCCCAATGACTCTGCTTCAATCTCACACTTGCCATGCAAATGGGCTGCAGACACCGGCTATTGCGGATTCTAATTCAATTTCACTGTCTGATGAAGACACTGTCTGACAGGCTCGGTGCTCTCTGCTGACTTTATGGAGCAAACTCTGCTGCTCAGTGTCTTCCAGCATTCTGTCTCTAGGTACTTGCTGGGGTGGTTGTGTACTCACTGTGGCATCCTTGATTAGGCCACAGAGGGGCTCCTATACCCTAGGGCGGCCACTCGCTCTCTCACATGCAGCTTCCACACTGGCAAATGTACAGAGAAGATGTGGCCATCCTGGGCAGCTTCAAAGTCACAAGGAAAATGCAAACTGCCAAAGAGGTGAGGAGGAGACAAGTGTCCAGTTTCTCTGTCTCTCGGAGTCAATACAGAACATTGCCACAGTGTCCTGACAAGCCAGCACTGGGGATGGAGACTTCCGCAGCCTCAATGCACCTATGCATGTGCCCTGTCTCCCAGGAAGGGAGAAAATTTGGGGGTGGGGATGAAATAACATGTGATGTGCTGTTCGCATAAACTTTAGACACGTGATGGGGAGCCTCTGTGGGTGCAGGGGCTTGCTGCAAAGCCTGCTGAGTTGAGTTCAATCTTTCGGAACCACAGCAATAGGGTAGAAGGAGACAGCTGACTCCTGCAAGTTGTCCTCTGATTCTGCATGCCACATTGCCCCCAACACACACACACACGCACACACACGCACACACGCACAACGCACACATGCACACACACACATGCACACACACACACACACAACAAACATGGTTTTTAAAAGAACAGACTGTAAGAATAGCAGTTGCATAGCTCATTTGAATGGGTGTAGCTCTCCCATTAAGCCCTCTTATCTGACTGAAACTTGCTTCTCCATCTCAATTGGCTCTTTTCAATCGGAGAGCAATCACTGCTTACTAACTGCCCATGACCACAGCAGGTGCCTTGGCTCATCCTTCTAATCAGCCTGCTGGGGTTGGCCTGATATCAGTGTCTCCACGCTCCTGTCTCTGCCTTCCTGTGTTCAAGGGCTGTGGAAAGTTATTCGCTTTTCTGAAGCATTTTCTAAAAGTATCAACCTCCTGAGTGTAGGAGTCTCCGCAGAGGCGAGTTCGTATTTACCTAGAGATGGGACAGTCAAACACTGTCAAGTTATTTCTTATTGATTTTATGATAACCCCATTCTCAGGTCAGTGTGTCAAGCCCTCCCTGGCAGAAGGGGTGAACAGCACAACCCAGAAGCTTCATTGGGCTCTGCAATGGCTCTGCTGCCGATCTGGTCAGGATGAAGCAGCTGCAAGGCCTTCTCCTCCTTGGGTTCTCACTGTTGATGGCTGTGGGCCTATGACAGAATCTAGCTGAGTTCCAAATGCTTGTGGTGACTGTTGTGTGTATGTGTGTACACATATGTGTGGGTTAGGGCTCATATATGTGCACATGGCTGTATGGTCCAGAGCCAGATGTCAATGTCAGGTTTCTTTCTCTATCCCTCTCCACCTTAATTTTTTGAGACAAGGTCTCTCAGTGAACCTGGAGCTCACCATGTATAGGCACAAAGGTGACTGTCTTAGTTAGGGTTTCCATTGCTATAGTGAAACAACATGACCAAAAGCAACTTGGGGGGGTGATATTTGGCTTACATTGCAGTGATATAGTCCACCACTGAAGGAAGTCAGGACAGGAACTCAAAGAGGGAAGGAACCTAGAGGCAGGAGTTAATGCAGAGGCCATAGAGGGAGCGCTTCTTACCGGTGTGCTTCTTCTGGCTTGCTCAGACTGCTTGCTTTCTTTCTTTCTTTCTTTCTTTCTTTCTTTCTTTCTTTCTTTCTTTCTTTCTTTCTNNNTTTCTTTCTTTCTTTCTTTCTTTCTTTCTTTCTTTCTTTCTTTCTTTCTTTCTTTCTTCTTTTTAATTGAGTTGGACATTTCCCCCTCTCCCCTTCCACCCTTCCCCTGCCCCCCATGCTCCCAATTTACTCAGGAGATCTTGTCTTTTTCTCCTTCTTAGGGAGATCCATGTATTTCACGCTGGGGGTCTTCTTTGTTATCTAGGTTCTCTGGGATTATGCACTGTAGGCTGTTTATTCTTTGCTTTATGCCTAAAAGCCACTTATGAGAGAGTACTTATTACATTTATCTTTCTAGGTCTGGGTTACCTCACTCAGTATGGTTTTTCTAGTTCTGCCCATTTGCCTGCAAATTTCAAGATGTCATTTTTTTTTTTACCACTGAGTAGTACTCCATTGTGTAAATGTACCACATTTTCCTTATCCATTCTTCAGTTGAGGCTCTTCTAGGTTGTTTCCAGGTTCTGGCTATTATGAATAATGCTACTATGAACATAGTTGAGCCGATATCCTTGCGGTATAATTGAACATCCTTTGGGTATATGCCCAAGAGTGGTACTGCTGGATCTTGAGGTAGATTGATTCCTAATTTTCTGAGAAATTGCCATATTGATTTCCAAAGTGTCTGTGCAAGTTTGCACTCCCACCAGCAATGGGGGAGTGGATGGACCTAGAAAATACCATATTGAGTGAGGTAATCTAGACCCAGAAAGAAAAATATAATATGCACTCACTCCTAAGTGGCTTTTAGAAATATAGCAAAAAAAAATCAGCCTATAATTCACAACCCCAGAGAACCTAGACAACAAAGAGGACCCNAGTACTCCATTGTGTAAATGTACCACATTTTCCTTATCCATTCTTCAGTTGAGGCTCTTCTAGGTTGTTTCCAGGTTCTGGCTATTATGAATAATGCTACTATGAACATAGTTGAGCCGATATCCTTGCGGTATAATTGAACATCCTTTGGGTATATGCCCAAGAGTGGTACTGCTGGATCTTGAGGTAGATTGATTCCTAATTTTCTGAGAAATTGCCATATTGATTTCCAAAGTGTCTGTGCAAGTTTGCACTCCCACCAGCAATGGGGGAGTGGATGGACCTAGAAAATACCATATTGAGTGAGGTAATCTAGACCCAGAAAGAAAAATATAATATGCACTCACTCCTAAGTGGCTTTTAGAAATATAGCAAAAAAAAATCAGCCTATAATTCACAACCCCAGAGAACCTAGACAACAAAGAGGACCCTAAGAGAGACATACATGGATCTAATCTACATGGGAAGTAGAAAAAACCAAGATCTCCTGGGTAAGCTGGAAGCATGGGGATCATGGGTGAAGGAAGAAGAGGCGGGGGAAGGAAAGGAGTGAAGCAGAGAAAAATATATGGCTCAATAAAATCAATACATAAAAAAATGGGGTACAAACCTAAACAGAGAACTTTCAACAGAGGAATATCAAATGGCCAAAAAGACACTTAAAAAAATACTTAACATCCTTAGCCATCAGAGAAATGCAAATCAAAATAACTCTGAGATTCCATCTTACACCTGTCAGAATGGCCAAGATCAAAAACACTGATGACAACTTATGCTGGAGAGGATGTGGAGTCAGACTGCATTCTTAGAGAACCCAGAGCCACTGTCAGAGATGGCACCACCTACAATGGGCTGGGTGGGGCTCTCCCCCTCCCTCCCTCATCAATCACTAATTAAGAAAATGCCCTGCAGACTTGCCTACAGCCTGATCTACAGAAGCATCTTTCTCAATTGATGGTCCCTCCTTTCAGATAACTCTAACCTGTGTCAAGTTGATATCAAGCTTTCCAGGACAGTGACCATCACTCGTAAGTATCTAATGCATTCAAGCCTTATAGGATTGTGCGTGTCCTCTTTGCCCTGGGTCTTTCTTCACACAGGCCCCTCTATGACCATCTTATCACTTCAGGGTGCAATGGCAGTCTCTGCTAGCTTTTGTCCTTGCTCATGTCTTCTCCCATGAGTGGTTAGTAGCCTCCTTCTCAGTAGAAGCAGAGAAGACTGACAGTGTCAGAGAGTATGTGTGACTTGATGGGCCACTCCCACTCCATCCATGACCCCTGGACAGAATCGTTCCCTTCACATAGCCTTTTCTCAAGAGCAATATGACACCACTTAATTCTCATATTGTTACCCTGTGGTTATCAATAACAAAAGAAAAGCCTTGTGGGGGGTGGGAGTGGCCTGGAGATCCGATCAAGAATGAGTGACATGGAGTGCTTTAAGCTTACTGATTTAGGCTTCATGTACACATTTTAAAAATTTCTATTTATGTATAAATGTGTGTGTGTGTGTGTGTGTGTGTGTGTGTGTTCCAGTATATGCCACATGTGTATAAGCACCTAAGGAGGCCAGAAGAGGTCATATGGGATGGTTAGGTATTTTTCCGAACTTGACACAAGCTCAGGTCACCTGGGAAGAGGAAATCTCAACTGAGGAACTGCATCCCTCAGATTGACCTGTAGGCAAGTCTGCGAGGCATTTTCTCGATTAATGGTTGATCTAGATGGGCCCAGGCCATTGTGGATAGTATGACCCCTGGGCAGATGGTCTTGAGGGGTATGAGAAAGCAGACTGATGGTACTGAAAAGCAGCAACCCACCGTCACCTCTACTTAAGCTCATGTCTTGAGTTCCTGACTTGACTTCCCTCCAGAACAGACTGTAAGCTGAAAGAAACTCTTCTCTCCCCAAGTTGTTTCTGGTCATGGTGTTTATCAAAGCAACAGAGAGCAGTCTGAAATACCATGGTACGACTGGAGCCGGAGTTCCAAGTGGTCCTGAGTCACATCGGGAAGCTGAACCCCGGGCCCTCTGGAACAGCAGTAAGCACTCAAAACCACTGAGCCATCTCTCCAGGTCCCAACTTTATGCATTTTTAAAAAAATTATCTCACGCTTACATCAAGAGAGTCGAGCTGATGTTTGGGGTCAGGTAAATCCTTGCTGGAGGGAGCTGTCCTTGGCTCTGTGTTCAGCCAGTATTCCTGTCTTTTACTGCCTGGAACTCCCCCACACTCTTCCCCAGAGTGAGACAAGCCCAAGTGTCTGCACACATTGCTCAGGGTCCCTTAGGGAAAAGACCTACTGTTTCACTAACACCCTTGTAGCTCTTTCCGATAATAGCATGCTGGTCATTAGAAACCTGCTTAAATGTATTGATAGGCTATGGAAAAGCCCTTCTCCTGTTCTTCGCCAAAGCTGCCCTAGAGGCGCTTCATTAGTACCTGTTTCCTGTTCATGTTTATAGATGTAGCAAGTGTGGATGCAATAATACACCTGTGTTCCCTCCCTCCCTCCCTCTTTTCTTCCTTTTCTCTTTCTTCATCCCTTCCTTTTTTCATCAGTCCTAAGTTTCTTTATCTTTTTTATCAGTGATCAATATGCTTTTAAATTTTTTTTTTATTTATTTTACATCTGACCACAGTTTCCCTTCCTTCTTCTCCCATCTCCTCTGGCTATCTCCCCTCTGCATCCCCCTTACTCTACACTTACTCTGTTTCTGTTCAGAATAGTGCAGCCTCCCATAGGTATCAACAAAGCAAGCATAGCAAGTTACAGTCAGACTAAGCACCTCCCCTTGTATTTAGGTTGGGCAAGGAGATCCAGTATGAGGACTAGGTTCCCAAGAGCCCACCAAAACATTAGCGACAGCCCTTGCTTCCATTGTTATGAGTCCCACAAGTAGATAAAGCTGTACAACCGTCACGTATATGTAGGGGGCCTAGGCTGATCTCATGCAGGCTCCCTGGTTGTTGGTTTAGACTCTCTGAGTACCTGTGAGCCAGGTTAGTTGTTTCTGTGGGTTTTCTTGTGATGTCCTTCACCCCTCTGGCTCCTACAATCCTTCCTTCTCATCTTCAGCAGGATTCCCTAAACTCAGTCTAACTTTTGGCTGTGGGTCCCTTTCTACTAGTTACTGAATGAAGCCTCTCTGATGGCAATTGGGATGGTTACCAATCTGATCACAGGAGACTGCCAGTTCCACTATAGCTAGGAGTCTTAGCTGGGGTCATTCTTGTAGATTCATGGGAGTTTCCCTTGCTTCAGGTTTCTACCCGACCCTGAAATGCCGCCCCCTTTCTAGTCTCTTTCAGCACCCTTTGCCTCCATCCATCCCCCAAGTCAATCCCTCAAGTTCCCATCCCATCTGCCCCCACTCTATGCAGGAGACCTCTTTCCAGGGAGATCCATGCAACTCCCCTTGGGCCTTCCTTGTGACCTAGCCTCTCTGGGGTCTATGGATTATAGCTTGATTATCCTCTACTTTACAGCTAATATCCACTTATGAGTGAGTACATACCATATTTGTTTTCAGGGTCTGGGTTTCCTCACTCTGGATGATTTTTTTCTAGTTCCATCCATTTGCCCTCAAATTTCCTGATGTCATTGTGTTTGACAGCTGAGTAATACTCCATTGTGTAAACGTATCACATTTTCCTTATTCATTCTTTGGTTGAGAGGAATCTAGGTTGTTTCCAGGTTCTGGATATTATGAATAATGCTGCTATGAACATAGCTGAGCAAGTGTCCTTGTGGTATGATTGAGTATTCTTGGGGTATATGCCCATGGGTGATATCACTGGGTCTTGAGGTAAATTGATTCCCAATTTTCTAAGAAACTGTTATACTGATTTCCAAAATGGCTGTAACTTGGGACCCTCACCAGCAATGGAGAAGTGTTGCCATTGCTCCACTTCCTCTCCAGCATTAACTGTCATTTGTGTTTATTTGATCTTAGCCATTCTGATGGATATAAGATGGTATCTCAGAGTCATTTTGATTTGCATTTTCTTAATGGCTAAGGATGTTGAAAATTTCTTTTTTTTTTTTAAGGCAATGCTCTTAACCTCTGAGCCATCTCTCCAGCCCCCTGTTGAATATTTCTTTAAGTGTTTCTTGGCCATTTGAGATTCTTCTGTTGATCTCTCTGTTTAGGTCTATACCCCATTTTTAATTGGATTATTTTGGGGTTTTGATGTCTAGTTTCTTGAGTTATTTATATATATTTTTGGAGATCAACCTTCTGTCCTATGTGGTGTTGGTGAAGATATTTTCCCATTTTGTAGGCTGCTGTTTTGTCCTATTGACAGTGTCCTCAGCCTTATAGAAGTTTTCAGTCTCATGAGGTCCCATTTATTAATTGTTGATTTTAGTGTCTGTGCTATTGGTGTTCTGTTGAGGAAGTTGTCTCCTGGGCCAATGTGTTCAAGGCTATTTCCCACTACTGATTTTTTTTTTGAATTAATCTTTAAAAAGGTGTTTACCAGCCGTTAGAGTTCCCTGGTAGACTCTTTTGGATTGCTTATATATACCATCACGTCATCTCAAATAGCAAAAGTTTGACTTCTTCCTTTCTAATTCTAGTCCCCTTGATCTCCTTTTTTTGTCTTATTGCTCCAGCTAGAGCTTTAAGTACTATATTAAACAGATATGGAGAGAGTGGACCACCTTGCCTTGTTCCTGATTTTCATGGAATTGCTTTTTGAGTTTCTCTCCATTTAGTTTGATGTTGGCTGTTGGCTTGCTGTATATTGTCTTTATTGTGTCTAAGTATGTTCCTTATATCCTTGCTGTCTCCAAGACCTTTATCACGAAGGCGTGTTGAATTTTGTCAAATACCTTTTCAGCAACTATTGAAATGATCATGTGTTTTCTTTTCTTCCAGTTTATACTGTGAATTATTGACAGATTTTTGTGTGTTGAACCATCCCTGCATCTCTGGGATGAAGACCACTTGATCATGGTGAAATTTTTTTTTTGATGTGTTCTTGGATTCAGTTTGCCAGTATTTTATTGAGTATTTTTGCATCAATATTCATGAGGGAAATTGGTCCGTAATTCTCTTTCTTTGTTGAGTCTTTGTGTGGTTTGGATATCAGGGTAACAGGGTAACTGTGGTCTCATAAAAAAGTTTGGCAATGTTCCTTCTGTTTCTATTTTGTGAAATAATTTGAGGAGTACTGGCATTCGCTCTTTGAAAGTCTGACAGAATTCTGGGATGAAACTATGTTCCTGGGCTGTTTTTGTTTGGGAGACTTTTAGTGACCACTTCTATTTTCTTAGGGGCTATAGGTCTGTTTAAATTGCTTGTCTGATCTTGATTTAATTTTGGGATATGGTATCTATCAAGAAATTTGTATATTTATTTTAGATTTTCCGATTTTGTGGAGTACAAGTTTTTGAAGTATGACCTAATGATTCCCTGGATTTTCTCAGTGTCTGTTGTTATGGCCCCATTTTTGTTTCTGATTTTGTTAATTTGGACATTCTCTCTCTGCCTTTTAGTTAGTTTGGATAAGGGTTTGTCTATCTTGTTGATTTTCTCAAAGAACCAACTCTTTGTTTCATTGATTCTTTGTATTGTTCTTTGTTTCTATTACTGATTTCAGTCCCTAGACTGATTATTTCACGCCGTCTACTCCTCTTGGGTGTGTTTGCTTCTTTTTGTTCTAGAGCTTTCAGGTGTGCTGTTATGTTGCTAGTATGAAATTTCTCCAAATTCTTTATGCAGGCACTTAGTGCTATTAACTTTCCTCTCAGCACTGTTTTCATTGTGTCCCATAAGTTTGGGGATGTTGTGAATTTCTTGTCATTGAATTCTAGGAAGTCTTTATTTATTTCTTCTTTGACCCAGTGGCAATTCATTTGAGAGTAGTTTGGTCTGCATGCATTTGTTGGTTTTTCTGTAGTTGTGTTGTTGTTGAAGTTCGACTTTAATCCATAATGACTTGCTTTGTGATTGAGTATGTGGTCAGTTTTGGAGAAGGTTCTATGAGGTGCTGAGAAGGTATATTCTTTGGTGTTCAGGTAAAATGTTCTGTAGATATGTTAGGTTCATTTGAGTGATAACATCTGTTCTGTTAGTTCTCTGTTTAGTTTCTGTCTGGACAACTATCCATCGGGGAGAGCAGGGTGTTAAACTCTTTCTCTATTAATGTGTGAGGTTTGATATGTGATGTAAGCATTAGCAATGTTTCTTCAAATGTGGGTGCCCTTGTATTTGGGACATAGATGTTCAGAATCGAGACATCATCTTAATGGGTTTGTCCTTTGATGAATATGAAATATCCTTCTCCGTCTCTTTTGACTAATTTTGGTTTGAAATCTATATTGTTAGATATTAAGATAGCTACACCAGCTTGTTTCTTAGGTCCATTTGATTGGAACATCTTTTTCTAACCCTTTACTTGAGGTAATGTCTGTCTTTGATGCTGAGATGTGTTTCTTGTATGTAGCAGAAGGATGGATCCTGTTTTTGTATCCATTCTGTTAGCCTGTGCTTTTTATTAGCAAATTAAGTCCAATGATATTGAGAGATATTAGTAATAAATTATTGTTAATTCCTGTTAATTTTGCTGCTGCTGCTGCTGCTGCTCTTGGTGGTGGTGGTGGTGGTGGTGATGGTGTGTGTGTGTGTGTGTGTGTGAATGTGTTCTTCCCTTCTTTGGGATTTACTGGTGTGGAATTATCTAATGCCTATGTTCTTGTGGGTGTAGCTCACTTCCTTGGTTAAAGTTTTCCTTCTACCTTCTGTAGGGCTGGATTTGTGGATAAATACTGATTAAATTTGACTTTGTCATGAAATATCCTGTTTTCTCCATCTGTGGTGATTTAAAGTTTTGCTGAGTATAGTAGTCTGGGCTAGCTAGCATCCATTGTCTCTTAGAGTCTGTAAAACACCTGTCCAGGTTCTTCCGGCTTTTAGAGTCTCCATTGAGAAGTCAGGTGTAATTCAGATAGGTCTGCCTTTATATGCTACTTGGCCTTTTTCCTTTGCAGCTTTTAATAATCTTTCTTTACTCTGTATGTTTAGTGTTCTGACTATTATGTAGCATGAGGACTTTTCTGATTCAGTCTATTTGATGTTCTATAAGCTTCTTGTACTTTTATAGGTATGTCCTTCTTCAGACTGGGAAAAATTTTTCTTCTTTTGTGATTTTGTTAATATATTTTCTGGCTTTTGAGCAGGTACCCTCTCCTTCTTATATTCTTGCTATTCTTAGGTTTGGTCTTCTTATAGTATCCCAGATCTCCTAGAAATCTGTGTTCAGAATTTTTAGATTTTACATTATCTTTGATTGATAAATCTATTGATTCTATTCTATTTTCAACACCTGAGATTCTTTCATCTCTTGTATTCTGTTGGTGTTGCTTGTGTCTATATTTCCTGTTCACTTACAGAGATTTCCCATTTCTAGAATTCCCTCAGTTTGTGTTTTCTTTATAACTTCTATTTCCATTTTTAGGTCTTGAACAGTTTTATTTATTTTTGCCAACTGTTTGTTTTTTCTTGGTTTTCTTGACATTTTTTAAGAGATTTATTGATTTACTCTAATTTTTGGGTTTACTGGTCCTCAGTTTCTTTAAGAGCTTTTTCATTTCCCCTTTAAGGGCCTCTATTACCTTTACAAAGTTATTTTTGAGCTAGTTTTCTTGTGCTTAAGCTGCATTGGAATATTCAGGTCTTGGTGTCGTAGGATAGCTGGGTTCTGGTGGTGACATATTGCCCTTTCTGTTAATGATTGTGTTCTACATTGGCATTTAGACATCTGGATTTGGGATGACTTTAGGTCTAGGTGTTGATTTCTACGTTTGTCTTTGTTGGATGGGTTTTAGCTCCTTAATTTCTGGTTCCCCTCTGGTCTTCTGACCTAAGTAGCTAAGGGTTCTGATGACTGGTGAATCTTCAGATCCAGTATGGTGTCTCTGCTAGGGTTTTGGGAGCCTTGATTCAATCTGGCCTCCAGTACAGCCCAAGTCTTCTTGGGTCTCTAGATCTGGACTAGCCTCCAATAAAGCCTGAGTCTTCTGGATTATCTAGGACCAGCCTGACTTCTGATAAAGTTGCTGGGGCTGTTCTTCCAAAAGGTGTGGGCTGTACCTGGGCCTATGGCATCTGTTCTTTGAACTGGTGTGGACTGTGTCTTAGCCTGTGGTGTCTGTCCGAATTCTAGGGAAGGGTTGGCTGCGGGGAGGATGGTGAGTTGGAAGGGGACAGGCAGCAGTTTTGGACTTGGAGGAGCACAGTCCAGGAGGTAGAAGCAGCTCAGCTGGCAGGGCCGGAACTCACCTGAATGTCTCCTGGTGAGGGCAGCACAAGAGGAGTGGGAATCCTTTGGAGTTTGGGGTGGGGCCCAGCAGTGGTGCTGATGCTGAGATAGGAGGGCGTGGGCCACAGGACATGAGGGTCACTCACAGGTGCCTGTGCCTGATGTGGTCTACACCTCAGTAGCAGAAGGCTGCTGGGGTTAGAGGTAGGGCCCAGAAGCAGCATGGCCAGGAATGGCATGGGCCTGGGGAAGAGTCACAGGGGACAGAATCCAAGGAGGGGTACAGTTCCCCTGGCAGGTAGTTCACACCTGTCTGGCTTGTGTGGCCTGGGCCTGCTTGGGGGAAGTCTTCTGGTGTTGTGGGGAGGGCCCAGCAGAAGGGCCAGGGACTGGCTGGAATGGCATGGTCCTGAAGAAGGGTCCTGTAGGGGTGCAGTTCTTCTGACTTATCCATTCTTTTTTTCATTTAACACTTTATCTTGGATACCTTTTCCCATCAGTGCCCACATATAAAGAAGCAGAAGCACCTCAAATGTGTGTGCCCCTTAATACTTACATTAAGAGCTTTGTGTACCAAAATGGAATTAAATATAGCTAGATAATTTTCAGAATTCTTGTAATCAATCACAGATTTCTACCTAGGATTTATGCTTCTGGTGGCTTTTGTTGTTGGGGTCTTTACTGAATTCCAGGGATTCCTACTCCCACATTGGGAGGGGTCTTTTGTCTCTTCACTGGGTGGGTTTCTTACAGTGACTTCATTAATAACTTTAAGTTGTATCAGGCTCACAGATGCGATTGGTGTCTTTCCTGTTCCTTTCGGTGCTTTGGCTCCACTGCAGTTACCCCTTCCTGAGTACACACACAGGGTTAGCATTAGCCTTTGCCAACTGGGCCCTCTACAGAGTGTCAGCGCCAGCCTGAGTCCATTCTTGAACATCTCTAGGCTTCACTATAGAGATCGTTTGTGTCTAATGTTTGGAGATTGCTGGTTTACTCTATAGGTTGATTAACTGATTATTTGTAGATATTATTGTGCATGCTGATGGGCTTCATGAAGACATTTTCATACAAGTATACTATGTATTTTGGTCACATTCACCACCCTCCTCCTCATTTTTCTCTACTCTTTATTCTCATCCAGCCCCCAGACAGTCTCATTTCTACTTTCACATCCTCAAGACAGGTGTGGCTTTGTGTGTCTATTAAATGCTAGGATCCACAAAGGAGAGAAAATGGGACATTCCTTTTTTTCTGATTCTTGTTTCGCTTAACATGATGAATACTTATATCATTAATTACCATATATTACCTATACTATTAATTATGTGCTTGTGCTTGTCCATCAGTTTAAAGGCTACCCATCTCGACCTGCATGCCCCGCTTACAAAGGCCGGCATTTGCGTTCTTGTTCTCTGCCTGTTCTCTCACCCCACCATCTCTATGGGTGAGATCATCGATATATTGTGGCTGGTGGTGTTTGCAGTACTCACCAACGTTCCTGGAAAGGAGCAACTTAAGGGAGGATGGAAATTTATTCTGGTTCATGGTGCTGGAGGTTTCAGTGTGTCCTGGCAGAAAGGGCACAGTGGAGGTAGGAGGTTCAGGTTCACATCCCGGAGACCAAGAAGGGAGGCAGCCGAGTCCTTCTTTTCCTGCTTCTCCTTCCCCGTCTCTTCTTAATGGATTCCCAGCTTATGGGATGTTGCCACCTGCATTCATCCCTTGGTGTATCCTACCTAGAAAGACCCTCACAGATATACCCAGAGATAGGTTTTATTAATCTCCTGGGTAGGTCTCCATCCAATCAAAGATGCGAACCAGCTACTACATTCACCTTCTGATGAGCAGTTAGGATTCCCACACTGATTTTCGTCTTACATGGTGTGAAACAGATTCACAGCCCACTAAGGTCCTTTTGCATATCTCTGCAGCAGAACAGCCCTTAAATCTTGGAACTGCCTAAGTATCTCTTGCTTCAGTAAACAAGTGTCCAGCAGGTTTCTCCATTTCTAGGGCTGAGGACTCACTTGAGAAAGCCTATGGTGGCTAGAATTCTGCTTTTCCCATATGTTTTACTTTCTTTCCACTATGGTGGTAAAACACCCTGACCAAGATCAATGTAGGAGAGAAAAAGGTTTGTTTTAGCTCACAGATCACAGTCTACAGTTGAGATCAGAACAGGAACTGAACTGGAAACCATAGGGGAGTGTTGCTTGCTTGCTTACTCTTGTCTGAGGTTTCTGTCCTGCCTGGTTCCCACAATCATTAAGTCCCAAAGAAATCACACAGAGGTCTACATTAATCATAAACTGATTGGCCCATTAGCTCAGGCT
>LOEQ01000336.1:401366-421359 GCA_001685075.1 Bramus lutescens | reverse complement strand
TGTGTGTGTGTGTGTGAAGACACATACAGCAGCTCACTCCTGTTTGCTGAGGAGGTGGGAAAATCACCCCAGGGCTATCACATGGTCAGCTCTACTGCCAGGATTAAATTAGTATCTAGGCAGACATGAGAAAGACAGTTTCTGCTCCTTTCTCCCTCCTCTCTGCCTCTTACTCTCTCCCGTCTGTGTCCTCCCTTTCTTTCTCTCCTTCCTCCTCCACTCCCCTTCTTATCTGCTTCCTCCTTTTCCCTTTCTCTCTACTCATCTCCCTTATTACTGCCCCTTCTCTCTTCTTCCCACTGCCCCTTTCCTTTCCGCTCCGTTCCTCTCCTCTCCTCTCCCCTCCCCTCCCCTTCCTTTCCCTTCCCTTCCCTTCCCCTCCCTTTCCTTTCCTTCTCCCATCCTTCCTCCTCCCTCCTCATTTCCCTCCCCTTTGGCCTCCTGAATTCTTCCTTCCTTCTCCCAGTTCCCTCTCTCTACCCTCCATCTGCATTCTCTCCCTCTCCATTTACTCTTTCCTTCCTCTTCCTTTCTCCTCTATATTCTATCCTTTCTTCCTTCTCTCTTTTTCTCTCATTTCTTCCCTTCCCCTTCCTTCTACATTAAATAATCTGGTGGCTTACTTATTGCAAATGCTTTTTTCCTAAACCAAATAAAATTTCCTTTTTTTTCTAGATTCCCATTAATTGTGATTTATGTGAACAAAAAGTCTTCCATAGCAGCATGGATGTTTGGAAGCTCTAAATTTCAGAAACAACTGTTCCAGGAGCATGCACATGCACACACACACACACACACACACACAGACATACACACACAGAGACACACAGACAGACAGACAGACATGAAATCACACAGACCCACACACACACACAGACATGCTCCACACGCAGACCCACACCCACAGACACAGACACACAGACACACAGAGAGACATAACACACACACAACACAGACACAGACAGACAGACAGACACACAGATAGACACACACAGACAGATACACACACAGGCATACACACAGACACACACACAGACAGACATACACAAAAAACGTACGCACACAGGGGAGGGGAGCAGGAAGGGGAGAGGCAGGGAGAGTCGCACATATGCTACTTGACCTGTAAGCAACACTCTGGCTGTTACACGGCATTTTCATAGTGGCAGCTGCACTTATGGTACATCTTCCCACAGGGGGAGTAGGCTAGTGTTAATCTCATTTCTTTTTATCCTCAAAAATTTATTTATTTTTGAGTATGTTGTGTCTGAGGGTACCTATGTGTGCCACATCTATATAGAAGCCTGTGAAGATCAGATCACTTGGGGATGGGGTTACAGATAGCTGTGAGCTGCTATGTGTGTGCTGGGGCCTGAACCTGGATCTTTTCCAAGACCAAAGTGCTCTTAAGCACTGAGCCATCTCTCTAGCCATAATGTCATTTTGGAGTAAAAAGAAGGACCTCAGAGAAGCAAGGGGAGACAGCTCAAGCCTTTCCAGCCATGTACTCCTTGTCTGCAGGAAGCCAGGCCAAGGACTGCAGTGAAGAACAGCCATGTTGTCCAGCCTTTCTCTTGAAGCTGCCTGTGCAGTCAGCACAGCTTCTGGCCAGGGGTGTGCCTGTATGTTCTGGTAAGCAGGGCAAGGAGTGAGTCGTCAGGAGGTCCATGGAATGGCCATGGCTGGCTTTGAGATGAGCAGCTGTCCAGCCACAGCCTTGACTGCTTAGATGAACTCACCCACTTCACTCAAAGACACCGGGTTATAGGTGTGAGTGGCTCCTTCATGCAATGTCATCACTGTTTTTCAGGGTGTCTGGGCGACGTTCCCAGCCAAGCTCACAGGCAAATCTAACCATTACTTGAGACCTCAGAACAGACTCCAGTGAATAGGGAAGGACATAATTAGCCATCGCTGACTGTCATCAACTATTACCAAATAAAATCTCTGTGTCTGTGTCTACTGAGTGGTTTACTAGATGCAAGGAATTAGTTTATTGACATTGAGAGTCAAGGGCCAACTAAATTTAGTGCTGTCTAATGTCCCAAACACACAAGAACTCACTGAGTCAGCAGGATGCTGTCTAGCTGAGGACTGGCTGAGGTCATCCAGGATTCTAATTTCTAGGTTCCATTGTTTGATGAGGCTTCGTATTAGATGGTGAGATCTCAAAGCCTAGAGGAGTCTAAACCTGGGTGAAAGCTTTCGTCTGGAGCCGTTTATTTATGTGTTCCAATTGGGAAGCACACAGCTGCCTGGCTACTCGTTCTTCAGCTGGGATGAAGCCTTCTCTTCAATTAGAAGCAGATAGCCATCTGGAGAAGGCCTATTTCTACATGATATAATCTTCCATGGAGTTTGTGTTTGCACAGATAAATGCTTGCCGGGGAAATGGACAGGGAAGTCTAGGACTTTTCCTCTTGCACACTTGTTCATAGCAGATGCTTCAAATTGTCTAATGACTCAACCCATATGGATGGGCCACTTTCTGATCCATCTCTACAAAGACTTTATTATTAACCTGCGTAGATTGAGTTGGTAAGGCAAGGACATATTCTAGAGCCAATGGATTTGGGGGACAAGAGATGTTGACCTCAGAAGTTGGTCTGCAAGAAGACCAGCCAGATGGCCCTAAGGGGACAAAAGGTGCTGTGGGAGTGGTGGGAATGTCCCCACTGCTGTTGGAAGCCATGGCCATGCTTAATAGACAAGAACCTGCTTCTTCCAGTCAGCACACCTTTTTTTTTTTCACCATTTAGTGACTTGTAAGTGTAGCTCACATCCTTGAGAGATTTGTTGTTCGTGCTCCATTCCTCTACTCAAGCCCAGGTGTTGGCCCAACTCTCAGACTTTTTTCTTGGATGAATATACGGAGATTGTCCCTCCTAGGTGTCCTTTGAATTCTCAGTACTTGTCCGACAAGGCCTGGTGCCTGCTCCTGTCTTCAGGATACAGGCGGACAAGAATACAAGACACTTCACTGGTCTGGTTTGAACTGAAGAGGGTGGGGACCACTAGAAACCATGTGCTTGTATTAAGCACAGCTAGATTTTATGCTGTGCACATGGAACACCTTGTAAACATCCATGTCATTTACTTTTTCTGCTCTGGCGGCGGATGGCAGAGGGGGTCTGATTGTGATATGAAGCCCTCAGCAGTCTTCTTTCCCGGCGTTTCTGCCACCTACAGTACCCAGTGCACACACATGTGAGAAATATCAGTTCTGCTTGCAAAGGTTTGATGCTGCCCAAAGATACAACTGCAGATCAGAGCCACCCCACCCCTGACGGAAAGCCCTACTATGAATGGCAGAAGAGAGAACATGGTTAAAATATGAAATAGCTTGACACGGGGAAAACAGCAGGGACACAAGACTTGTTATTTATCACTGAGAAAAACTAGGGGCACTGGCACAATGCTTCAAAATTGAAAGGCTTCTTTCTTTCTCCTGTCTCTGACCCTGGGTTAATCATCAACCTTACCTGCTTTAGACAAGGGAAGGATGTTAGGAAAACCTAAGGGAGGAATCAGACTTGAACAGGGCTGCTTGGGCTCCCTCTTGTCACCACCGTCTTCACTTCTTTTTGAGTATAACCTTGCTCTTTTCTCAGAGTAGAACGAAACTCCTCCAGTTTCTGGGGCTTTCACTACTTGCACCACTCAGTTCATGGCTGGGCAGACAGGAATGCAGTGTCTCCCTGTGTCCCACACGGGCATGTGAGATGGTCCAGAGAGTCTTATTGAATTGTTGGTTCTAAACTGTGTCTCTAGGAGAGAATGTTGTGTGATTGATCAGCACGGGATCCCTGTGCATATCCTGGGACTCTGTGTGAGGAGACAACATGATGAAGTTGTCAGCCCTTGCATGGTCGCCCAGAGAGGAGCTCCTCAGTGGAGAGGAAGTCAGGACAACAAAGAAAAAAAAACTTCTGTTTGTTTCATATGGGATTCAGCATCTGCACCCTGGTAAGCTGAAAGTTAAAACCTGAAGATGCTCTAGCACACTATTTATGAGGACAACACGTCTCTGCCCTTTGGGGTTTTGAATCCTGGGAGAGGAGATGAACGTGAAGAAAATCACTGAACTATGTGCAGGCTTGTTTTAAAATCCTCGGTGAGCAAAACTGAGCAAGTAAGAGGGAAGGGAAGCTTGTGGGTACCCAGAGTCTGCTGGGTGGGTGAACAGTTCCTCCAGGTTTGAAAGGGGAGTAGGACTAGGGAGATGGATGGTTCAGGAGGCATCCCAAGTAGATATATAGATAGGTAGACAGACAGACAGACATAAAAATATATCATATAGATGGGCCCCAAATCCCACTGTACTTTCATCATGATGGTGGGTGGGTAGAGACAGAGATGCCTTTTCCATGCACCCAATTGGGTTACTGCTCCTCTGTCTTTCTAGGAGGGAATTGTTTTGGAGATATGACATCCAAGGTAGGCACAGAAGGGGCTGAGAGAGGATAGACATGGGGCTTGATTATAGGACCTCAAGGAACCTTTGTATCACTGCTGTCTTATTTGGTCAGGTGGCATCATATGGCTTTTGTACTATGACATGAAATACCTGATTCTTCTGCATTCTCAGTGGCAGTGCTGATGGTGCTCAAACATGTGGCAGACATACTGCATCGTCTCCAAAGGAGAAGATGTGAAATTTCAGTCTAGGGAAAGCCTCAGTGGACCAATGAGCTGGCTGTGTGGGTAACATGGTGGCATTCTGGTTATGGTCATGGTTGTGGTTGCATAATAGAAGGCTAAGGATAGATGACAGTTGGCACAGAGCTATGTGGAACACAAGTATTATGGTGTAGGGGGTCCTTCTGTATATGTGTTGCTTTTATCGGTTAACAAATAAAGAAACTGCCTTGGCCTGTGATAGGGTAGAGTAGAGCTAGGTGGGGAAAACTAAACTGAATTCTGGGAGAAATAAGGTGGAGTTGAAGAGAAGCCATGTAGCCCCGCTGGAGACAGACATCGAAACTTTACCCTGTAAGCCACAGCCTCATGGCAATACACAGATTAATGGATATGGGTTAATTTAAGGTGTGAGTTAGTCAGAAATATGCTTAAGCTACTGACCAAACAATATTGCAAATAATATAGTTTTTGTGTGATGATTTCAGGGCTGAGCAGCTGGGAACTAACTAGCAGCCTCATATAATAGTAATGGGCACTTTGGATCCTCCCCTTGGACAGTAATTAGCAACACAGGTGTGAAAGTCAAATTAGGCATGGCCAGCTTAATTTACAAATGGCAAGACACTAGCAGCATCTGAAGGCACAGGCTGGCAATGGGCTGGCTTTTTTTTTTCGGAGCCTATCACAAAAGATATTATAGACAAGGGCACTTGGATTTGGAGTTTATGTAGACAGGTGTTATGGAGGGAGATAAGTGGGCTACTTAAAATGCTTCCATTTGGGGAGACAGATCAGTTGTTGGAACATGACAAGAAAGGATGACTGAGGAACAGTGGGTTAGCTGATAAAAGGTGAATCCTAGTCCCATATCCCCAAAAGAACTCATGATTACCATCATCACCTTCATCACAATCATCACTATCACCATTATTCTTGCTCTTTGGTAGCATCATCATATCCATCACCATTGCCACCACCACCATCATCATCAATATCATTACTATTGTCCTCACCACCATCACCATCCCTACCAGTATCATCATTCCCATCACTATTACCATCATCACTGTTACCAATATTATCACCACCACCTTTAACATCTTCATCACCATCATCACCCCATCACAAATATTGTCATTGTCATCACTATTATTCCCACCAGTATCATCATTATCCTCACCATCATCACCATCACCACTACCAACACCATCACTGTAATTGTCCTCATTACCACCACCATCATCATCACCATTATCAACCCCACCACCACCATCACCACTAATATCATTATCATCATCACCACCATTATTCCTACTAGTACCGTCATTTCCATCATCATCATCATCATCATCATCATCATCATCATCATCATCATCAGTTACTGACATCATCACCATTATTGTCATCACCACATCATGGCTATCATCAGCAGCATATCATCATCAATGTAATTGCCACCACCATCATTTTCAGGAGAAAGGTGTTTAGAGGGAAGACTGGTGATGAGCAGTCTAATAGAAGCTGGTCTAAGACGGAAGAGCACACCTCCTCTTTCTATGCTGCCAGGCATGGTCCTCCTTGGATCCACTTCTATATTCTCTCTCTCATTCTTCCTTTTTGCCAAAAGGCCAGCATCTAGAGGTCTGTGCAGCTTAGGTCTCTCCTTTAAATTCAAAACTAACATTTGCAGTGACCAACTAGAAAACCCAACTTAGGAATATCCTAGGAGCACCGCTGGTATCTGTCCAGCACTGTCTGGAAGCTTCCTTCAAACCTGTGCTTTTCTTCCCTCAAAATAGAGTCCTCATAGATACCTCTCCTTAAGTCATATCATTAATAATCATGTCTTGGGACTGTTTCCTTATTAGCATCTTCCATGTCATTATGTCACCCATAACCATGCTGATACCTTTTTAAAGCTATTATGACTTTATAACTGCTCTGCCTAATTCCCTGGGTTACTGACACAATACTTGGTCTTTCCAACCTAATTTCTACAAAACAGCTAGATGACCTTTTACAAATGCAGTTGGACAGTCCTGATCAAGCTGTTCTGGTCTCAGCATCCCTAAAGAGTTCCCATTACTTCTCAGTGAAATCCCAGCTCGGACTCTGACTCAGCTAGTGACTCTTGTGTAATTTTCCTCTGGGTGAGGGTGGCCCTGGGAAGACCATGCATCTCCCCAGTGAGCTGGGGTCCTTCCTGCCTGTCTGTGCCTACTGATTAAAATGTTCCTCAGTGTGCCTCTCTTCACTTTCCCACAGGACTCTTGCCTTCCAGAAGCCACTTATGACCCTCCAGATGAATGTGGACCCCTGGAATGCCCTTGCCCAGAACTCTTTACTGCAAGTGGCTGCAATGAGCAGCAAATGAGCACCTGTGTGGTTGAAATCTTCGTGTGGCTGGAAACTCAGTAAGGACCTGGATGCCCTGTGACCTTCATTACTTCTAAACTCTTCATTTTAAACATCATGACTGTGGGGTTGGGAGGATTGCTAAGTGGGTAGGAACAGTTGCTGTGCTAGCAAAAGGACCTGAGTTAGAATGCTTATTACCCTTGGCTGCTTGTTCCTGTAATTTCAGCATTGGGAGTAGGGACATATTGCTCTGGGAAGCTCTCTGGACAGCCTGTCTAACTGAAATCATGGGTTTCAGTTTAAATGAGAGATCCTATCTGAAGGGAATAAGACAGGGAGAGAAAGAGGAAGATGCCTGATGTCTTCTTGCATACACATGTGCAAACACTCTGTGTGTGTGTGTGTGTGACACAGTAAGACACACAGTAGAAAAAGTCACATGCAATTAAGGCCAACAAGGTTCTAGAATTTTTCTCTGAAGTGTTAAAAACCAAGTTTAAGAAATAGTTAAAGAGTAGGAAGATTAAAGGGAACATAGATTGATAAGAAACATGTAATGGATGTAAAAAGAATCCAAGAGAACAATTTAATTAGCAACAAAATCTTGAGAATAAATGCAAAAAAGAAAATCCCATATATCAGGAAGTACATTTACTACAGGTAAATATCTACCTATTCAAGTGTGATTTCTTCAAATGTGAAAGTATAGTTGAAGAGTAAAATCCCAGAAAATACACAATTCTGTCAACAATAGCAGAAAGCTGCTATAGGCAAGCCAATGTCAAATGAGGGAAGTGAGGTTTAGGTTAAGAAAATGCATTAGAAGTGCAAAGTCACAGGTTTAATAATGGCAAAAGTGTTACATAGGAGGACACCCCAGTATCATAGTGCCCAGGAGTGTTACTTCAAAATGAGCAAAGCAGCACTTAGAGACTGGGCGATGCAGCAGGATCCTTTCAGTAGCAGAACAGGCAGCAGTAACATGGACCAGACTGGAGACAGCTCAAACTACAGGAAGCAGTATGGGACAACAGTGTCTATAGATACTGTCTTTGTTGGTAGCACACTAGTTGCTTCTGAGGACATTTGGGTCACTTGCCAAACCTTTTTCGTCTGGAATTAGAACCAATTATGAACCTGCTAATGAAATGAGGGATTTTGAGTAGCTTTTGAGAAACTCAAATCAAAGTAGCAACTGGAAATAAAAACAGGATTGCAAATACCTAGAAATTAAATGAAGCTAACTTAAAATAACAAAATCTTGAGAAATGAAGCCTATCTATTGTTATGAATAATAATAAAAATAAAACATACCGATGTTTGCAGGTGCTGTGTTTGTGTTTGGAAAGGAGTCTGTCCCATAGATGCACGTCTGTATCTAGTTATAACATAGCCACAGACTTTGAACTAGCTGTTTAAATTAAAGGTAAGTATATAAACAGAAGCAGAAAGTGGCTGGTTACTGCCATAACATCTGTATCACTATTNGGCGTGTCTTCCAAGGACAGCCACTACGGTAGCTGGCAAGGTTCACAGCTGGGTAAGAGAGATGTTTACTTTTCTCCCCTGATAGCACACACAGCACCGTCCAGTGCTCTGAAAGCTTACCAGTCCTGATGGTGTGTCTATCTATGTCAATACCCATTTCATTTTTTAATGTTCTATGACTCAAGCATGTGGTGTCTTCAGCAATCTCGTCTTCCTGTCAAGTTTGTAGGGTAATTAAGAACAAATGACAATGGATTGCAATATTTAGTTCCCACAGTCAATTTGGGGCAACACAAATTGGATTCAATTTGTTTAAAAGAGAGAAAGCGAGAATATGAAGTTGGATTCTTAGGGAAGTGTGGAATGGATCTGGGGAGCAGTTGGAGGAGAAGGAGTAAGTATATCCAAAATATGAAGTTCCCAAAGTATGTACGAAGTTCTCAAAGAACTGATACAAACAAATATATAAATGAAATGCAACACATTTGAAATTTGCTCAAATACAAGCAAAATGTGGAGCCAGATTGTCAGTTGCTAGCAGAATAGGAGAGGCCTTTGTAAGGAAGAAGTTACGAGAACAAATCAGAGAAAATTTGCAAAGGATTAGCCTCAAAACATCTAAGCTTCTGAGCACTGAGAAAAAATAAAATTCAAATCCTCTCGTAGTGTAGACCCATCTTTGAATTAAATATCACAGATGGAGATGGGGGTGAAGTGATTTGGAGATGTGTGCATGGATGGTCCAGGTGAGTCATAACTCAAAAGCGCGACACAGGCATCGGATGTTAGGATCAGTATCACAGCAAGACATTTGACATCCAAGACCTGACAGCCCCCTGTGCCTCAGGAGCAAACAGGGTCTCCTCCGAGTTCCCCATCCACTTGTCTGTTGTGGTGAGTAGCCAGAGATAGCATGGGTTAGGCTCTACGTCCAGCATGCATGGCATCTCACAGCAATGCTGACTGCTGAGTAGTGCCGACAATTCCTGGGGCACAAAAATCCAGGATTTGTTACTACAGACAGAGATTAGAAAACAAAATATTGTTAAATTAAGTTTAAGCCTCAGAAGGTTTCAGCACTACCAGGGCCATTCTGGAAATCTCATTCATTGTCATCAAACTCCATTTTCAACAGGATCTAGACAAGGGCTAATGGCAAGTAAAAACTCCAGTTATCTTTGACTTGAACTAAATAGAATCTCCCAGACAGAGAGCCCCTGGGAGGTATTTGTGAAATATTTGAGTCTTCATGCTGGGTCTATAGCTCCATGAAGTAGATAATGCAGTGAATTCTGTTTTATTTTGTGTGGATCAAGCAGAGGTGGTCTCCCATGGGTCTAAGTATGCGGCATAGGTGCCTAACTCTGGCCTGGCTTATCCCTGGAGGCCTGAACATTTATCAAAGGTTGATGGCACATGAGCCAAGCTATATAGAATCCATAGGATGAAGCTAAATGGCTCCCATACTCACGACCATCAGCACTCTCCCCTCTTTTATACAAGCAATGCTCCCAACAAGCATAGGGTGGCAAGGGGAAGAGTAGCCATTTCTTGATGTCTGCTGTCAAGATGGAGACCTAGGTAACAGGGTGACATAGCAATGGTGAGTCAATGTTTGGTGATGCACTGTGCTTGGGATGGAGGAAGAAGGAGGTAATGAGTGGTGACCCTGGATTCTTGACTGATCTTCTGAAGGGGTGTTCAGGTGTGCCTGTCACAGCTTTGGTAAATAGTTGTGGTTCGAGGAATTGAGGGCTCTCCATTGCTCATCCCATTAGAGACAGCAGCTAAGTAGATCTACCGTCTTTTGAGTCTGGAGTCTGCTGTGTGGTGTGAGAAGGAGCTCCAGTGTGGATTGGCAGTTCAGAGCTTCAAAGTCAATGAGGCCAGATAAAGAGGGAGCCTCCATGTATGGGTGAATAATGACCCTGAGCTCTCTGGATGTCTTTGAAAAAGGTGGACTTTCCTCAGCCACAAGGCAGGGTTAGAAGTGGAGACATCCCATTTGTACTACACATGAAATACTTGGTCTTTGACCTGTGTAGGAGGCAGGGTGTTGCTGGGTCCTAATGTCTTCCTCGGAGAGGGGGTAAGAAGGTGTGATGTCAACGACATAGTTGCAAGGAGTCCAGGGAAAGGATACAGCAGACTCATTTATTTAGCAATGAGGAAAATCATATATCCTCCTAGCACCCAGGCGTTCCAATCTGTTGACATGGCGTGGTTGCCCTTCATTGGCTAGGCACGATTAGGACCTCTGACAGCACCTGTTGCTAAGCCCTCAGGCAGTATACCATGGTTGCCCCTCATTGGCTAGGCACGATCAGAACCTCTGACAATGCCAGGCAGACTCCAGTTTGGCTCCTCTTGTTCTGGTAGGCCTTAACTTCCTATAACAGGGTGTTCTGCATGAACCGCATCAATCCTTGCAAACATCTGGCCTCAGGTATGCACGCCATGAGCCCCTCTCCATCGTGAATCTGTTTCAGAGATTAGACAGACCACGAGAATCCAGGGGTTTGCAGTGCTAGGGGTGAGGGATGCCTCTCTGCGGCAGGTGAAGGAAAGTCAGAGATGGCCCTCTCGAGAGCCAAGGGCTTTGCATACTCTTAAATACAAGGAGACATGTACCTTTAAATCCAGATCCTCAAATCCATCACAGGCTGTCAAAGCGCCTCTGTGTTCAAAGTCTGTTCCCATCAGATGATGCTGAAAATAGCCCTGTGCTGACCAGTTGCTGCTCTTATATAAGATTTAGTGCTGTCCTCAGCCCACACCTGTCAGGAATGTGATGTGACAGACTGCGATGGAGCAGCTCAGGGTGATGGATTTCCAGCGAAATGAGAGGTGACTCTGTGAGCACACGGGGAGACACCATGGCAGGCAAACTCGGCTCTGCCTGAACATTGGTGGCACAGAGGAGGCTCCCACAGGTCCCCCTGGGCTGCTGCTGGGTCTGTATGTGTTGCTGTGGCTTTGGCTGCCCTTGTAATGGGCCAGCAGCAAGGACTACAGGCTCAGGGACCTCCCACCTGCATCAGATCAAGTTCTAGGCACACCCATGGGCACCATGGCCATTTTTTTTCTGTCCAGGACATCACAATCACAGGATGGTACAGTCTTCCCCCACTATGAGACATGGCCAGGACCATCTGGATGCTTGCATGTTCCTCACCGACCAGCAGACTTCTCTCTCACACAAAGATGTTAGAAGCCAGACCTGGACACCTGTCAATTCTTGTGGATAGTCCTGGTCCCTTTCAAGGTCCCTATCTCTGTTCACCCTCACCTAGGAGTCCTCCCAGCCTACTTATCAACCCTTCTATAGGTGAAGACTGGCAGCCAGGGCCATTTCCAGGCCGCATGGCAGAATCTAAGGCCAACCACCAAGCCAGTCCCGAGTGTTCAGCGCACTAATTCAGCACCTCTCCCCACTGTCTCTCATATCCCTCATAGCTGCAGGCATGTATCTCAGGCAGTTCAGACACAGCCATGCCTCTTGTCTCTGGGGGATACAGTCTGTGCTGGTTATAAAGATACATATGTTTATTTTAGTACATTTTAAATTAAAATATAATCAAATCACTTCCCCTTTTCCTTTCCTCTCTCCAGTACCTCCCATTCTCAAATTGATAGTTTATTTTTCTTTGAATATGTGTATTCAATTCTTTGTATATATGTATGCACACATACCCAAAGAAAAATACATGTGCAGTTACATAAATGTCAGCTCGTCCTCACCAGAATCCCTTTAAAGAAACCTCAGTGGGAGAATGCCAAGGTCGAGATAGCCTATTGGCATGCGTATGGGAGGTTTCTCTTGACTGCTAATTGACCCAGCCCTGCTTCCTAATTGTGGGCCCTGGGCAATGTAAGAGAAGAGCAGAGAAGGATGCTTGTGTACTAAGCCACCAGCAAGCAAGGATGCATCTATTCTCTCCGTGCTTGTAGCCATGGATATGGCACGGCCACCTGCTTGAGTTCCCACCTTGTCCCCTTGAAGGGATGAACAGCAACTTGGAATTTTAAGTCAAATAAACCCTCTTTTTCACAAGTTGCTTTTGGTTAAGGTAGTTTGTCACAGCAACAGAAAGAAACCCAGGACATGATCTGTGACCCACAGAGAATGCTTGACACCTCAGGTAAAGCCAGGTCCTGGTAATCCGAAGCATATAGACTAATGACAAACTTCACAGATCAGGCACCATATGGGATTAGCCATAACCAAGAACAAAATGAGCAGAGTTCTCTTTCAGGGCCATCTCCTGCTCCAGTCTTCCACGCACGTCTCGTGCCTCCTCTATTGAATGTAAATTCTCTCCACTTACCACGCATGCAACGTTTGCCGTTTTTAAGCATGCTTGTGAAACAGCAAGACTGCTCTGTCTTTCTTTCCAATCCTATGATAAAAGATTCTATCTTATCTAGACCTCAGTGGCTTTTAATCCTTGTCCAGTCAGAAACCTTCACGCTTCACCCTGAATGGCTTCCCATTATGGCCGTCGCGAACAACAAAGAACATTATTGGTATGCGCACCCTGGATGAGTGGCAGCTCCTGTCCTGAGTTATGGCTCAGGATGGCAAGGACCTTTATCCCATGACCCAGAACAGGGCAGAATTTTTAATGTGTGAATTATTCATTTTGGGGATTTTTTTTCCTTTTGTATTCCCAAACCAGCCACAAGTGACTGCTAGTGACTCAAACCACAGAAAACAACTGTGCGGAGGAGGGGGGTATCTGCAACCTCTGTGCTGAGAAGGGGGTACCTGCAACCCCTGCGCTGAGAAGGACCAATGTCTCTGAGCTGGTTTTCAGCACCTCTCCCTCCGCTGAAGACCAGCCCTGACCCAGCCCCGCCCACCTCTCAGGCTGGGGTGCTAATCGTGAGCTTATTCCTCTTCTTATTCCTGGCCACATTCCAGCCCAATCTCCCCTTGTGGCTCCCTAAATGGACCCTTTGCTGGGACCTAATTTCTTCCTGAGTGACCCTGTGAGCAGTTGGCATCTCTGAGCCTTCATTTTCTAACCACCGGAGGCTATGGTTTCAGGACTGTATGGTGTGGTATAGGGTGCCACAGCAGGAGCCAGGTGAGTCGTGTCTGAGTGTGCTCATCTCTGCTTCAGGACTTGGGGAGCCTTCCTGGAGCTTTGTCAACACTTAGGATTGTCAGAAGGCAGAGGTGGACAGAGGGTGGCTTCCTCCTGTCGTAGGCTTCCCCCTTACAAGCCTGTCCTTTCCATCTCACCCTCCATGACATGTTACTGACTTATTTATTATGAGCGCCTGGTGCTTCATCTTGATTGTCCACTAGAAAGGGGTGTAGAATCACCATGGAAACAAATCTCTGGACATGCCTGTGAGACATTATCTGAATCGGGTTAAATGTACCACCCCATGGCACTGGGTTTGGACTGAATGAAAAGGAGGAAGTGAGCTGAATAGTATACATCTCTGTTTGCTGATCACTGACCGTCTCTGTATGCGAGCAGCCTACCTCAAGCCCCTGCTGTTGGGCCTTCCCCTCCATGATGGGCTGTGCTCTTGACTTGCGAGGCACAGTAAACCTTCATTTCCTTAAGTTGCCTTGAAATCTATTTTGCCTCAGCAGCAGCTAAAACAAACAAACAAGTAAAAACAAGAACATAGAAAAGCCCAATATAGAAAATTTATACTGAGCTGTGGGTCATGGGACCAACCCTTCAGTAAACCTGAGGATGATTCTTAGGTCTTCAGAAGTGGTCTGTGGGAGAGATGTGGACAAATTTGGAAATCTGGACTAGAAAAGTCCTTGAATCCTGTAAGCAGAGGTTAATGGAAGACAAAAATGAAGAGATAAATGTGGGCTGGAGAGACCTGGCTCATGAAGCTTCTATAACTCATGGCCACTATAGCAAACCAACTAGTAAAATGCGGGCTTCATTCTGGACACAGATCTGGCTGCATTCTGCCCATGCCCTGAGAAATGAAATTCAAATTTCAATTAAATTTAAGGTCAAGCCTGAATTTTAAAAGTAATTTACTAAGGTGTTTGGGCCAGGGGATTTCAAGACAAGAAAGCATTCAGACCAGGGTGTGGTGGTCACTCACTGCTCTACCCAAGGTGACAGAGAGCAAGGGCAGGGCGGAAGGTTACAGGAAATGCAGTTTGATGACAGAAAGAGTTCAGGTGAGTTTAAAGATGTAGCCAAGATGTTGTCTAAAGTCGCAACCAAGATGCAAGCTGCAAAAGAGAAACTTCCAGTTTGCATTACAGCAGGAGAGCCCCACTCCCTGCCTTTACCCCACCCAGCCCTGGAAGGGGAGTACTCACCTGCCGAAGCTTCTATCTCAAGAAACAAAAACCAGTTTGAAGAGGAAGAACCTGAATGGACACTGTCCATGTTAGCTGTGACACAACCTCTCCTGATGAGTTTGTCTGTCACTCATTTCACATTGACTGCACTGGTTACCATGACCAAAGCAACTGAAGGAAGAGTTAATTTCCGCTCCAAGTTTATCATGGCGGGAGAGCTGGTGCTAGATATTGAGGTGGCTGGTCACAGTGTGTCCACAGTAAGTTGTAGAGTTGAATGGCGGTTCTCAGATGACATTCTTTTTTTCTTTTAGTTAAAGTCTAGGACTAAGAACCATGGGATGGTGCTACCCAGTGCAGACATTGCTCCACAATTAATCTAAGCCAGGTAATCCCTGGCAGCATGTTCACCATGTTGTGTCTAGAACCTGTAAAGTGGCCAGCAGTGTCAGTGTTAGCCCTCACAGTGGTCCTCTCTCCCTGGCCATATTCCTGCATCACCTCTTTTCTTCACAGCACTATCATTTTCATGTCCCTGTGTGTCGGTGTGTAACTGTGCCTATGTGTGTGCCTGTGTTTATATGTGCCTTTGTGTGTTGTTTGCATGTCTGTATGCATTTCAGTGTGTGTGCATGTGTGTGTATCTAGGTGTGTGTCTGTCTAGACAAATGTCTCTTTGTGGGTGCATATGTTTTTGTGTATGTGTTTTCACCCAAGACAGTATGTACATGTACACGTGTCTCTCTGTGTGTACATGTGTCTCAGTGTGTGTCTCTGTATCTATGCCTGGATGTCTCTCTCTGTGCATGCATGTGTTTCTTGTGTCTATGTGTGTGCGTATGTCTGTGTGGGCATGGATGTGCATGTGTCTCAATGTGTATATGTATGTGCAAATTTGGATATAAGTCTCTGTGTGTACATAAGTCTGTGTGCATGTGTGTCTCAGTGTATGTATGTTTGTATGTTATTGGGGAAGGAACCAGGAATTTGAACATAGTTAACAAGTGGTCTTATCAGTGAGTTCTACCTAAAGCCCGTCTTCTTCTTTAACTCATCTGAAAATTCAGTTAAACAGTTTGTGGGGAAACATGTATATTATATATGTCACGTATGCACAATACATACATATGAACATGTATATCATATATAACACATATGTGTCCCTCGCTTATTATACATGTACACACATAAAAGCAGGGTACATTTTTCTCAGAGCCCATTAGAAGCCCATTGCTCTGTTCACCTCTCTACCTATATTCATTTGGAAGGCTCACATACCTCTTCTCTCCACCGTGATCACTCCCTGCAGGCTTCAGTGTGACATCCCACACCTCTTTGCGCTGTGACTTCCCATGGCTCCTCCCTCCACTGAGACACCCAGCTTCTCCTCCCTCTACTTTGCAAGCCAAGCCTCACCTATCCAGTATGACATCTACTCCTCTTCCCTCTGCGGTGCCATTTCACCCCTCCTTCCTCTACGGTGACACCCACTCTCCTCTCTCTACACACTGCTACCCACTTCTCTTCTTTCCATTGTGACACTCTCTCTTGTCTCCCCTGTTACACTCCAAGATCCAGATATCATAAGCAACTCAACCTTCACTGTGTATCCTAGACTTCTCCATCGTAAGTGCAGAGGTATCCAGGCCCTTTCCTGTCTCAATGTGCCTTCCTTTCATCCGACCAGTGTTCTGCCTCCTCTTTCTTGTGTTCTTCTCTTTTTCTTCTGGATGTAGAGTAGATCCGGGCACAACAGGATCCCTAGTCACATGTCCACATTTAGCTATTGTCTGTAGCCCGGATCAGAGCAGGTGATCCTTCACAGTGAGGTTCTCAGGCTTCGAGTCACCCAAGGAAGATAGGCATCCGCTTGAAGCTTTGAGGAAGCAAGTGCGCCTGGCTACAGTGGGAAGAATTGGCCTTAAAGTGAGGACTCCATTTCAAGATTGAGGCCACACACCACCCTGGTCCCTGTACTTGTCTTCCCAACCTAGGCTGCCTAGTCCTGGCCCCTGGGGATTGTTTTACATCTGCCACTTCCCTGTGTCAACATGAAAGTTCTAATAAGGCAAGGGCCTTTATTCCTTTCTGATTTTTATTAAATTCATCTCTTGTGACTTATTGATTTTCGTAAAAGAAAAGTAAATCCATTTCTCATTTTTTTTTTCTCAGCTTATTACCAGACACTTGGGTCTGGGACACAAGGAGCCAGAATTCTGTTATAAGTGTTCAAAAAGCGTTTCCCAAATCCCAATCAATAGAAACACATGGACACACTGTTTAATGTTACAAAGAACAAATGTAAAAGTTACATCAAAATCCACTGCTTGACTGACCAGGTAGAGCAGCTCTGATGGGCTCTGGAACATGCTGTAGCTCAGGGCCTTTGAGTGGGAGAAGGCTGGGGGAGTGAGGTGAAAGCCCAGAGTCAGCTCTTCCTGGGGAAGGGGTCAGTGGGCTGCAGCCAGAAAATCAGAAAAACAAACAGCAAGCATCAGAGGGGCCTGCAATGCCAACAGCAGATAGATGGAGAAGAGTTGAAAAGCCTACGTGTTCCAGACTAATGGAGGGTGGGCCGTTGCTAAATCAGGCCCTGCTTTCCAAGGTCCAGCATCCTCAGACCAGATCTTCCTATGCCCTAGTTCCTAGAGGCCCAGCTTTTCCAGGATTGACCTCTGGAGGCCCAACTTCTCCTAGATATGACCTTCTCTGGTTCCATTTCTCCAGGACTGACCTTAGTGTCCCAGGGTTCCAAGTGGCCCTTCGGCTCAGAAGGACTGTTCCATAGGAAAGACTCTTTTTATTGTCCAAGTACCATCTTAGAGGGAAAGACTTAGGCCCAGGACATTCCTAGATTTTTCCTATGGGCAGTAGCCCCATGAGACCCAAGTCAGCAGAGGACCCTTGAAAGGTTGTATGTAAACTTGGGCTTGCATATTCCTGGACACACAAGCAGAATAATACACGGGGATGCCATCTTCTGCACTCATTCACAGGCATGTGTGTTCAACATTGATGTCATGACAAGACACTGCCCTCTACAAAGTTCATAGCTGAGAGCCATGCAATCCAATTATAAAATAATTGCAAAAAGATTCTGATCAAATTTTAAAATAGGTATATCATTTTTTTTTATTGGGCCACTTTCATGGCTATTCTGGGATGCGTGCACCTTGGATAGCCCTGGTGGGACATCCCAAATGCTTAAAGACTGAACTAAGACCATAAGGCAGATCTTTTATTGGTTATCGGAAAATGGACAGGAAAGATCTGAACAAAAATGTAGAATCTTGGAAACGGAACTGACCAGTCTAAACAAGTAACATGGGGCCTGAATGCAGCTCCCTGCACAGGTAGCATTTTGTCCTCCTTCTTCTGAGATCCTCATATGAGAAGGTGCAGTGTCCAGGTTGGCAATCTAAGTCCCTCGACACAGGAACAACAGGACCATTTCTGTCCCGGGGAACAACAATGGGCAGGCACAGGCACTGGTACCAGGAACAGACTGATACTGGGATTATCTGACAAACTTTAAAAAGTTGTTAGCAAACACATCACAAACACTCTCAATGATAACGAAATTTAGAAACTGGAGCCTTAAGTTCGGGGGATGGGGTGGGAAGTATTGCACAAAATAAAAAGCACACAGGCCCCATAGCAGAAGGAAAGATAACTCAGAGAAAGGGGTGCCAGGACATTCCAGATGGAAGGACCTAAGCCACACGGCAAAGCTGCTGGTAGAGCGCCCAGGATTTGGGTTATCAGACACCGGTTGAGAGAAAGAACGTGAATCTTAAGACAAAAGTAGTTCAGGAAATGTTTGCTGAAAACTCCCAGGTTTGGAAAAATACGAAAACTAACACCAACAAGAAACTCAACAATTCCCAGTGAAAGTGAACACAAAGAAACTCCAGCCCAGACACACAGAGGGACTGCAGAACAGGAGGTGCGCGGGACTTGGCGGGAGGGGGAGCGCTTCGAGAGTCTCAGTCGATGTCATGTGGTAGTTCCTGCAGGGATGCAGCTACAGGCAACTTCTCCCCTTGAAGCAGCAGCGATGGGATGGAGGTGGTGCTGTGCTTTTAAAAGTGCGGGGAGGAGAGACTTGCTACTTCAGAAATACATAGCCACAGGAAATCCCTTTTGGAATGAAGATGAAATGAAACATTCTCGGCTGGAGGAAGCTCTGGCATGTAGGTTGCTTTCTTCATCACAACACCCAACAGAAGCAGGAGAGGAGGGGTTGTTTAGGCTCACAGTTTGAGGGTGTGGTCCATATTGGTGGGACCCGGCATGGTGGTGGGAGTCCCTCTCAGCGGCGGTAGCAGGAACCTGGGCGCTGCTTGCTTATGCGTGGACCTGGAAACAGAGAAGGGGATGGTGATACTCCACAAACTTTTTCCTTTCTCATTTTATGAAGTCTGGGACCCCTACCCCAGCCCCATCCGTGGATGGTGCCACCCACATTCCCAGTGTCCCTCCACATCTAATCCTTTCTGGGATGCTGTCTTCGAGAAAACCAACAGCTGCTTTACTAATGCCCTGGGCATTTCTTAATCCAGTCCAATTGACAATCAAAATTGAGCATCACACTTGAGAATTCAGGGTCTGCAGGAAAGCACCAAAAGATTCTCGGGTGGGGGGGGGTTGGACTGAGGAAAAGGACAGGAAGGAGGCGGCGTGGGGGCATCGCAAGAAACAGAGGGAAAGGATGGCAGGAGGAGACATGGGGCACCACGAGAGGTTTAAGAACCGTTTGCATTTTACAGTCTTCAAAATATGCTTGATGCTGAAAGTAAAAACACTGTGCCCTTGCCTGATGGCACTTGCACGTAGGCGGCAGAATATGGAAGACAATGATCACACAGGAGCAGGCAGGGGACCCTGGAGGAGGCCAGTTTTCTGTGCTGAGCTTGACCCGGTGGCATCCCGTTTCTAAGGAGACTAAGGAGCTAGGTGCACTGTATGTGTCTTCTCGTTCTCAAAATTAATCTGTGCAAAGCAATGTCCCTTGGGTCGCTGGCTGCAGAATACTAAAGATATTCTAATAACCCCAAAGGAGGAAGGAGATGGAAAAAGGAAAACCAGACAGAACAAAGAGGAAAAAGGAAAAAAAAAGAAAAGAAATGGTAGGATCAAGTCCAAATGTACTAATTAGAGCAAATACAGGTCTCTACACATTACAAAACAACAACAGCCAAAAAAAAAACCCCA